>SNQJ01S0003657.1:389502-408192 GCA_010110895.2 Picea sitchensis | reverse complement strand
GAAGGTGAAAAAGCCACTCGGTTCATTGAGCGGATCCAACACATCTGCCAACATGTTCAGGATATCCTATAGAAGTCCAATGACAAGTACAAGCAGCGCCATGATCAACATCGAGTGCCACATAAGTTTCAGGTGGGCGACAAAGTTTGGTTGCACTTGCAGAAAGAACACCTTACAGGACCCCATCGGAAGCTTTTCCCACTCCGTTATGGTTCGTACACCATCACCAAGGCTGTGGGAGATAATTCTTTTGAGCTCAACATTCCTCCTTTCCTTGGTCTGCACCCAGTGTTCAACGTGGATCTCCTTCGCCCTTATTTCCCACCATTATTGGACACCTCAGACGTAGCAGAGCAGCTGACACCAATAGAGCTCAACCCCGACTGCATACAAAAAGCATCCAACGATCTGATTGTGGACACAGAGATCAAGGGCACTCGAAAACAAAGGATCCATATTTATCGAGTCATCAAAGCAGGGCAACTCCTGCACCAAGGCAAGTGGCTCACCCGGGGCCAAATTGAACAGAAATTTCCTCATCTAATGGGGGAACTCAACGCAATGGATACCATTTCTTCCTAAGGAGGGAGGATTGATCTAGATGGATATCGGTGGCCACCCACCTTCTCCAACTGGCTCAAAATAGTTTTCTGACAATTTTGGCAATTTACTGTTTTTAGCAGTTTTAACTTCCGGGGCCATTTTGAGGGCCTAAATGAAGGTTTTTTGGGATCGTCCCAACTCAATTATAACCTATGGAATGATTGAGGCCCCAAAATGAATCTCCTCAATGATACCTTTCCAATGGGCTATCATACGCCTAAAACAAAGATCGTATGCAAAAGTTACGACCCTGAGAAGTTAATGTACTAACTTACCCAAATGGGGCCCACGTGACTTTTGGCGCTTCATCTTCTAGGGTTAGGTTTTTGGATGTCTAGGGTTTTTGGCATTCCTGTTTATTGTAAAAATTCCTTTAGAGCCTCATTGTAATCATCTTCTTGTGAATGAGCACAGCCGTCATATCTCTTCTTAGAGATAAGTCGCCACCATTCCAGTAAGCTTGTTTCCGCTGCATTTTTACAGTTTCATCTTATTTCGTTATTGAATAGAAAACCAGTTTTACTGTATCTCTGTTATTTTGTGTTAAGTACCGGTTAATAATCTATATTCATTTCGTTCCTCTCTTAAAATCCAGATCAGATACTCACCATTCTCTCTTTTCTGGCCATGGTTTTTCCCCATGCACGTAGACACTGAGAAAGCACGCAGTTAGTCATTTTGTCCACCATTGTTGAATTCCTCAACCACTTGAACCTCTTCTACAAGCCAAATTTGATACCCTCATTTTACATGCACCTGTGGTTTTCCTATGTATTGTCCTATCAGTACCGTTTCCCCACGTCCAGTTTTTGTTGCTTCCATCACCGTGCCCATGTATTGAGGAAGTGAACTCTCATGGAGGAAGCCCAGTAGCAACTACAAAACTCTGAGAATTCTTGATCCAGCCTGTTGCTGAATCCCTAGAAAGGGAGGTGTAACAGTCGATGGATTGTGTGACAGTGAATGTGTACACTCCTGGGGTGGAATAGGGATGTGGGGAATGAGAGTCTGTGAGTTTTGGGCGTAATTGGCTCCTTGGAGGAAATACTTCCTATTGTACTCTGCAACTTCCTGTTGTCCCTACCTAGCCTAGAAATCCCTTTCCGGTGGAGTTTATTCCCAGCTTGGGGGTGACTCAATGCTGAGATTGATGAGAAACGTAGTCTAAGGCTGGGAGGTTCGTGGAAGGTCTGTACGCAGTTAGTGTACTTCAATTAAAATATAAGTACCATTTCCAAGTTTGGTTACATGTTGTGTATTTATATATGTTGTTATATTTATCGGTTTTTCCTGTGATTACTGTATGTATGATTTTATTGTTATTTATGCATTATGTTGTGTGATAGCAGAATGTAAATCAACTCTTAATTTGTATGTGTTATTGTTGCTTCCGCATTAATCTATGTATGAACAGAATGTTTATGTCTGGTTAAAAATTACATTAGATATATGTACTATGTATATTCGAGCATGATATTTTTCTGGAGTAGCATGGCTCGACCTAGGTGACTGGGGGTGTCACAAATTGGTATCAGAGCGAAAAGTATGTTTACAGAGTGATGTTGCCTGGCCTGTTGGTGGTTGGGGACATTACAAATTGGTATCAGAGCCATGGTTTCAACACTGAGCCTGGATGGGCCAGGAAAGTGGAAGTTGAAGAAAAGGTTTCGAAAAGGAATTGTTGTCGAAATGGACAAAATTGAAGTTCAGAGCCCAGTTTTCGACACTAAGCCTGAATTGGGTCGTATAATTGGTTATGGAATCAAAATCTCAAAGCAAATTGTTGTTGAGAGGGACAAAATTTGAATTTCAGAGTGTCCCAGAGTGCTAAGAGAACACCTTGGTGGTGTTTGGAAGCTCAGGAGGTATAGCGGTTCAAGAAAGACAACAGAGAAAAGATACTGCAGTAACCGTGGGTTTGGAACCGCAAGGTTTGAAGTTGGGTTGTAATATCTGTGCAAGGGAAAGGCCAACATTTTCTAGCCATCAAATCTGGAAAAAGGTGCATGAGAGTTAACCTCCAAAGTCCTTAGGACTTCATAACTTCAGCAAAGTTTATGAGTTAGAGAGTCAAAGGGGCCAAAGCGTCGAAGCTCTGAAGTCCTAAAGTGGATCTACACCACATATCCAGGGATAAGTGCTTGACCGTTGGATTGGCCGAAGACAGATCAAAACCGTTAGATCAAGCCAAGAGAAAGAGGCAAGGAGCAATGGTGAAAAACATATCTCAGCCATCAAATCTACATGCAAGTGATTGTGAGTCGTAGATCTTATAGCAGTTCAGGAGTTCGACATTCAGGAGAAAGAAAGCATTCTACTGTGAAAAATCTCGAAGCCCGAAGTCCCGAAGTATAGAGTTAATCTGAACCATTCATCAAAAAGAGGCACATGTCGACAGATCAACGTATTCAGGAGTTCAGTGTTCGGGAGAAACAAAATATACTAAGGTGAAAAATCCTGAAGTTCTGAAGTCCAGAGTTAATCCGGATCGTTCATCAAAAAGAGGCATGTGTCGGCAGATCAATGTATTCCAGAGTTCGATGTTCGGGAGAAACAAAGTATGCTAAGGTGAAAAATCCCAAAGTCCTGAAGTTCGGAGTTGATCAGGACCGTCCATCAAAAGGGACACGTGTCAGAAGATTAGCTTGTTTGGGAGTTCGACGTTCAAGAAAATTGGAGTGTGCTAGTGTGAAAAGTCCCGAAGCCCAAAGTCCTGAAGCCAACGAACATAAGTGGTGTGGCATGATGACATCACCGGTGGTGATGTGGACTCTTTCTAGGCATGCCACGTGCCACCACCTTAATTGTTGACATTTGTACCATGTGGACCCCAAAAAGTAAAGAAGTTCAGGAGTTCAATGTTTGGGAGAATTAGAGTGTGCAAGTGTAAAATCTTTCGAAGCTCAAAGTCTCGAAGTGACGTGGCCTGTTGATTTCACCAGTGATGACGTGGACACATGGGATGTGTGCCACGTGTTAGTGAGTTAAGAACATTTGGAAGATAGAAATGCCAGTTAGAACATGACACATGTCACCCCTCATATTGAGCCATGTGTATGCTTCTAGTATTCCTCCATGTGGTACTCTTCTTGAACATGGTTAATGGGGCCCTTGATGGTCACAGAAGATGTGTGGTATCAGATCCAAGGGTCCAGATACTTGACACTACAGAAGAAATGGTTCGTGATGGAATGGTAGGAAGAAATCCCCGAAGTTTTGTAGTGTCAAAGTAATGTAACGTGATGACGTCCCGGGGGTGACATGGAAGTATTCATAGATTCACAGTTCGGGAGTTTTGGGGTGTGCAGATGTGAAATCCTCTGAAGTCCCGAAACCCCGAAGCCTCGAAGTCACGAACACTGGAGGGCTGGAGTTAATCTCGACCGTTGATTAGGAAATGACACTTGGCAACATATGCAACAGTCTAGAGACTTGGTACTTTAGAAATATTGAGAGTATGGACAATCTAGAAACCCTGAAGCCCGGAGTCCTGGAGTTCTTGTCCATTGTAGATATGAACAGAGAATGTGGACCGTAGATCCATCGTCCTTCATGAATTTTCCAGTTCAATGTTTTATGATGTTTGTGATGTGCGAAAAGGGAAAGCTCCAAAGTTCCGGAGCCCCAAGGTCTCGAAGCTCCAGATAAGCATCTATCAAACTAGCGCTTGGTCACAACCGATGGTCATATGAGATTGGGGGCCAAAGAAAGAGGGCTAGTGCCCAGAAAATGTTTCTTTAGAACAGAGAAGGGCTTAGAGATAGATCCTGTAGGGTCCATGATTGAACATACCTGCTTTGAAAGAAGTAAAGAAGGTATGTAAACTTGAAGAGAGGACCCAACAAGGATCCAAGAGCCAATTCAACTTTGTGAAATAAAAAAAGTTGTACAAAGATCGCCTTCCAGAAAGAACCATTGTGCAAACAATTATAACTTTCTGCTCAGGATTCTGAATTGAGCAAGGAGGCAATCATTGGAAAGATCTTGGAAAGAGGATTCTATGTATTCAACCATCTGTGATACATGATAATGCATGAACCATAAGTTCATATGGAGATGCAAAGAATGGGAATAAGGAAGGAAGGTTTTATAGAATATGAAAGAGTTTGGAGATAAGATGTGACATCTCCAAGGATCAGTCCCACAATTAGAGATAACACCTCCATTATTGTTATCAGAATGTGCAGTGGAAGCATGGCATGAAGGTCATCAAATATGGTAGGACATAAGTTCAATATTCATGTCAGAAGGCTAAATCAAATTGCTTCAAGAAATAATTTGGTGTTAACTAACCAAGGTTACTCAGAGAACATGATTGGAATTATAATTCGTTCATGTAGAAGTTGGATAAGAGGAATCCAAATAATAATGGAATGCTGAAAATCAATATTATCATAATATGTGGTTGCAAGTAAGCAAGGTACACAAGGAAGGATTCCTGGATGGAGTCAATTCCATGAACATCCTAAGATAATGGAAGAAGAATTCATGAGGTAGATATCATGTCAAGAATAATTTAAAAGTGAAATTATTTCTAAAGAGAAAACAAAAAGTAACCATGAAGAATCCCGCAGTTGGAGATAGAACCTCCATTATTGTTATTAGAATGCACAGTGGAAGCATGGCATGAAGGTCATCAAATATGGCAGGATAGAAGTTGAATATGCATGTCAGAAGGCTAAATCAAATTGTTCCAAGAAAGAAGTTGATGTTAACTAACCAAGGTTACTCAGAGAACATGACTCGAATTATAATCCGTTCATGCAGAAGCTGGATCAGAGGAATCCAATAATAATGGAATGCTAAAAATTAATATCAGCATAATATGTGGTTGCAAGTATGCAAGGTACACAAGGAAGAAATCCTGGATGGAGTCAAGTCCATGAACATCCTAAGATAATGGAAGAAGAATTCATGAGGTAGAAATCAAGTCAAGAATAATTTAAAAGTGAAAGGATTTCTAAAGAGAAAACAAAAAGTAACCATGAAGAAAAAAAAATGGTTCTATGCATGGGTTTGAATACAGAGGAGATGGTACCTGACAAGAATCCATCTTAAGTGACATAGAGCCATGAATGGAAACCAAGAGGTTGTAGGTATCACTTGAAGCTATTCTGGTAAGGTAAAATAAGTACTTTCAGTTAATTCCATGTAGATAGAAAAGGAGGCATATGTGCATCCTTACAATATGCTAGAGATTGGCTAGGCAAGTCAAGTTTGAGGCTAGTTGGAAAAGAGAAGAGAAGAGTACAAGAAAACCTCAAGTGCTAAAGTATTTATTTAGAAAGGGGCTGAAGGAGTTCAATTCTGAAGAGTAACTGGATATTGAAGATTCAAAGTTTATAAGACAACATGTTTGGAATTATAAGTCATCCAAATATGAGTTAGGATAGTAGGATTGAGGGAACAATAAAAGTTGAAGGCTAATATTAGCTGAGTATTGGCTGCAAATGCAAAGGGAAGCCAAGGGTGATTGGATAGAAAGTGCTCAGGAAAAAAATAATCACGTGCAGTGGCTACAATGAGAGCACAAGAAGATTTAGGAATCCAGGAAGAATTAAAGACTTCTGGGATTAGCAAGGAAAAGTTTTATAGGGAGAAAGAAATTGCTGCAATTTCTTTGGCAGCAAGTATGTTATGTGATGCAGAAGCATCGCCAACAAAGCTCGAGCATGGAAGACAGCTGGGTGCACTTGCACATATTTTGAAAACATTTTGAATTTCAAAAGATCAATGTATTAATGTACTATCTAACAAAACTTTTTGAGTTATGAATATCTTTAATGATTGGAGGTTGAGACATCATGCAAGATTGATGGGGAAGTGTATTTTGTTTAATGAATCAGATCACAATACAGATTTGTAGCATTACAGTCTTATCTGTCTGACTTGAAATTTATTGTAATAAGCGTTAAGTAGTTGATGGCATTCAATTCCATTAAGGTAGCGTGGAGTAGTTGGAGGGAAAAAAACTCAAGAGAGCCCCTTTGTATAAAGCATTGTATTATTGCCGAGAAGAGGCCGTTGAATCTAGTGTGTGTAGATTTCCATTGTAAGCCAAGAGATAGGAATGCCAAGAAGAGTTATATGTATACAAGTTTTAGGTGAATGAATACAGCAGAGAAACATGTTTTCCCAAATGTGTGTTACTTGTGTCTATCTGAATGAATAGTGTACCTTTTTGTCTATTTCAGCACTCTGTTATTTTTCATGTTCTTGTATCCATGAATGCATTTGCTTTGATGAATGTATGAGTCACTGTGAAGAGATAATGGGTTTCAATTGTTTTGTTTAACTAAGCGAGTGCAAGGCGTGCATAGTGTTCACAAGGAGTGCATGACCGAGTTTGTTTTTGACTCGAAAGCTCAGAAGGGATAGTGAAACTCTGATGTCTACAAGGAGTGTATTGACATCTGCAAGAAGTGCATGACAGAGTTTTCAGACTCGAAAGATCAGGAGAGATAGCATGATTTCAGTCACGAGAGCTAGAAAGAGATTGGAATACAGACGAAAGGATTGCGAGACCGTCCACAAGGAAAAGTTGAGAGTGGAGAAAATATGTTGCAAGGTGTGCACAGATCGAGTTTTCGACTAAGTGTCAAAGGGAGTGTTCTGAGGAAGATGAATTCAAGCTCAGGAGGAAGAGTGGAGGAAATATTCAAGGATAGAAGTCCCTGAAGTCTTCACTAAAGTCAGTGGGTAAGATTAGTCCCATAGGGAGGTGAGTGATTCCAGACCGTCGGATCTGGTAAAGCTACAAGGAGGATAACCGTGGAGTGTTTCGTTACTTTGGAGTTTGGCAATATGGAGACTTGACGAAGGAAATTCACTAAGTACAAAGTCACGATTCAATCCCGACCGTTGATCACAGAGGAAAACGTGGCAACGGGCTAAGGAGTTCGGGAATTGGGAGATCATAAATTATGGATGGAAGGCCTAGAGTTTCACGAAGTTACGAAACCCGAACCGAAGTGAGGCCAGAAAATCTAAGGAGATGTGTGGCGGAAGTTCAAAAACTCGGAACAGTGTGTTTCGGGAAAGGGAGAAGTGAGAGTTTGGAATATCCCCGAAACCCGAGGGAGAAGGGATAGGCCCATGGTCATAGTCATGGCCACTTGTGGAAGAGACCTATGTGTGTGGGTAAAATAGTTTCGGGTACCCGTAGAGACCCAAGGGGTTGCTTCGACTCAATATTTTAAAATGATCCAAGACCAAGAGGTCGCGTAGCCCTTTGGAGGGAAGGGGTTGCGTCAGGTGTGGTATCAGAGCGAGTACATAATTGACTTATGTAAAGAAAGGATTAAACTAATATCAGGAGGAGGGATATTAGAAGCATCAGTGCAATGCCGCCTAGAAGAGGTGTTGACCCACCTGTAGCCAATAGAGCTATGGAAAGGGAAATGAGAGAATTGCATGCGAGGTTGGATGCCATGGAGACAACACAAAAGAGAGTGCCTGATGCTGGAGATGTCAACGAGGTAGAAATGGAAGAAGTAGAAGTTGAAGAAGATATAGTTGAGGATGCTGTGGAAGAACGCTTGTTAAGAGAAGTTGTCAAATTGGGTTCCAGAGTGAAGATTGACATCCCTATGTATGAGGGAAATCTAGACACATAAGAGTTTCTTTATTGGATACGAGAAATGGATAAGTATTTCGACTATGAGGATGTCGAAGAGGAGAAAAAGGTGAGACATGCTATCACTAGGTTGAAAGGACATGCAGCACTGTGGTAGGATGAACTACAGGCCGATAGGAGGAGAAAAGGAAAACAAAAGGTCAAGAGTTGGGATCGAATGGTAGCTAGTAGCCAAGCTAAAGGTAGAATTCATACCCAAAGATTACCAGATAAGTCTGTTCAGGAGGATGCAGAACCTGAGATAGAGAGGATTGACTATAAAGGAGTACACAAAGGAGTTCTACAAATTGAACATTAGAGCTGGACAAAGAGAGAGGGACAAAGAGAAAGTTGCTAGATATATTAATGGCCTAAGATATGATATTCAGGATGAAATCAGCATGGCGAATATTAGGACAGTAGAGGATGCGTATCAAATGGTGTTGAAGGAAGAGGATAAGTTGTCCAGGAAGCAGAGTCAACAAAATAGAGGCTGAGGCTTGAACAGAGGTAAAGGAGTTGCTCAGGATAAAGCATAGAAGCCCAAGGATGAGGAGGAGAAGCCACATAGTCACTCTGAGAGAGGAGGAAGTTCCTGAGGAATATAGAGTGGTGGTAGAGGCTCTTTTCCCAGAGGAAGAAGAAGAGGTAGAGAAGGAGAAGTGAGATGTTATGCCTGTGGAAAAACAAGACATATGTCTTGGGATTGTCCTAAGAGGAAGAAAGGAGGGGGAGCAACTCACATTTCGGAAGCGCGGAAGTGGGGTGCTAAGGAAGAAGGTGCAAAGGATGGAAGATCCTTGATGATGAAGAAGGTTCTTTTGAAGCAAGAGGCAGAGACTAAAAAGCCAGTTCAAAGGAAAAAAAAATTCAGGACAGCTTGCAAAACGAAGGACAGAGTTTGCAAGGTAATAATTGATAGTGGGAGCACTGACAACTTAGTATCCACGAATATGGTGGAGAATCTAGAGATGGAGACGACTGCACATCTGACACTGTATAAAGTCTCTTGATTGCATAAGGGTCATCATGTAACAGTTACTAAACAATTCCTGGTTGAAATTAAAGTAGGGGGATATAGAGATGAAATTTTGTGTGATGTGATCCCTATGTATGTTTGTCATGTTTTGTTGGGGAGACCTTAACAGTATGATAGGAATGTTATCCATGATGGGAGGATAAATACTTACACCTTAGAGTAGAATGGTAGGACGCATATGTTGCTGCCAATTGAAGAAAAGAAGGTGAAGAATGAAGCTAGCGTGAGCATACTTCTCATGAGTGGGAAGGAACTCCTTAAGGAAGAAAAGAAGGAATAAGAGATGTAGTTTGTTGTAGTAAGGAATCCGAGAGTTATCCTTACCAGTACTTCAATAAAATATTTTCCTAAGGAAGTTTAGAAACTATTAGATAATTTTGTTGATATTGTAGTGGATGAGTTGCCAAACTCATTGCCACCTATCAGAAGCATCAATCATCATATTGACTTGATACCAGGAGCAAGCCTGCCGAATAAAGCAGTGTACATATTGACACCTCAAGAGAATGAGGAGGTGAAAAGACAGGTTCAAGATATGTTAGACAAGGGATTGGTCAGAGAAAGCTTGAGTCCATGTGCAGTGCCAACTATATTAGGTTTGAAGAAGGATGGTGGATGGAGGATGTGTATGGAATCAAGGGCCATAAACAAGATCACCATCAGATACAGGTTTCCATTACCAAGGATGGATGATTTGATGGATTGTCTAAGTGGAGCTAACTATTTTTCAAAAATAGATTTGAAAGGTGGATATCACCAGATCAGAATGAGGGAAGGTGATGAGTGGAAGACAACATTCAAGACATATGAGGGGTTGTATGAATGGCTTGTTATGTTGTTTGGACTAACAAATGCCCCAAGTACTTTTATGAGACTGATGAATGAAGTGTTAAAGGATTTCATTGGTAAGTTTGTGATAGCATATATGGATGATATACTGGTATTTAGCAAGACTAAGGACGAACACTTGAGGCATTTAACATTGGTGATGAGGAGGCTACATCAAGAGAAGTTATTGATTAATCTGAAGAATTCCTCTTTCATGAAGACATAACTCATATATTTGGGTTTTGTGATTTCTTCAAATGAGTTGAAGATGGATCATGAAAAGGTGAAAGCAATCAGATAATGGCCGTCACTGAAGAATATCTTTGAGGTAAGAAGTTTCCATGGATTAGCAAGTTTCTATTGGAAGTTCATCAGGAACTTTAGCGGGATTAGTGCTCAGATGATGGATATGGTGAAGAAAAGACACAAGTCTTTCAAATGGACAGAGGAGGCTGAGAAGAGCTTCAACATATTGAAGGAGAAGATAATTGAACAACCGATTCTTGTTTTTCCAGATTTCGAAAAGACATTCCAGGTAAGGTGTGATGTGAGTGGAGTTGCAATTGGAGCGATCTTGAGTCAATACAATAGACCTATTGCATATTTCAGCGAGTAGATGAATGAATATAAAAAGAAGTATTCCACATATGACAAAAAATTCTATGCCATAATCCAAGCCTTAAAGAAATGGATGCATTATCTTGTGTCCAAGGAGTTTGTTTTGTATAGAGATAATTTTGTTTTGTATAGCGATAATCACGCTTTCCAATTCTAACCAGACAGGAGAAGTTAAACCAGAGACACGCCAAATGGATAAAGTTTATGCAAAATTTCACTTTTGTCATTAAAATTATTTCTAGAAATGCTAACAAGGTTATTGATGCATTGAGCAGGAGAATTTTGATTCTGCAGGAATTTCAAGTCAAGACCTTGGGGTTTGACCACCTTAAGGAAATGTATCACAGTGATCCAGATTTTGGAGAAGAATATGAAGCATGTGAAAATCATGTACTCAAAGACAGAAGCCAATGGGATGAATATCTGATTTAGGATGGGTTGTTGTTCAAAGGATGTCACTTGTGCATACCAAGATTCTCAATGAGGGAGAATTTGTTGAAGGAAAAACATAGTGGAGGTCTTGTCGGACATTTCGGCCATGAAAAAACATTTCCCCAATTGAATGGCTCGTATTATTGGCCAAGTATGAGAGTGAGGGTGAAGAAAATTGTAAACAATTGCAAGATTTGTCAGTATGCCAAGGGGAAGAAACAAAACACTGGGTTGTATCATCCATTGCCTATTCTAGAGAGGCCTTGGGATGCAATAAGCATGGATTTTGTGTTGGGATTGCCAAGAACACAGAGAGGAAGTGATTCCATATTTGTGGTGGTGGATAGGTTTTCGAAGATGGAACATTTTATCCCATGCCAGAAGACCAGTGATGCAACGCATGTTGCAAACTTGTTTTCAAAGAGGTTGTGAGACTCCATGGATTGCCCAGGAGCATAGTTTCAGACAGGGATACCAAATTTGTTAGCAATTTTTGGAGGACGTCGTGGAAAAATTTGGGGACAGAGCTATCTTTTAGTTCTGCATATCATCTGCAAATGGACAGAAAGACCAAAGTGGTGAATAGAAGCTTAGGAGATTTGCTGAGGATTTTGGTCACTGAACACCATAGTTAGTGGGATCAGATTCCAACACAAGCCGAGTTTTCATATAATGACTCGGTGAACAAGAGCACCGGGAAAATTCCATTTCAAATCGTATATGGAATGAATCCGAGAGGAGTTTCAAAATTGAGATATCTAAAGAAGAGTGAATTCAGGAGCACGGGAGCAGAAGATTTTGCTGCAGAAATGCAAGAACTTCACAATCAGATCAAGGAGAAATCGAAGAAGAGCAATAATGAATACAAGCGCATAGTTGATCAACATAGGAGAAAGCTTGAATTTGAACTTGGAGATCAATTTCTATCACACTTGAGGAAAGAAATATTCCCAAGGGGGACATACAATAAACTAAAGTTGAAAAAGATAGTGCCATGTAAAATCTTGAGGAGGTTTGGTGAAAATAATTATGAGTTAGAGCTACCAGAAGACGTGGGTATATCACCCATATTCAACATTTCAGACATGTATCCTTACAGGGAAGATGGAACTGAAAGATATGAATATCAAGAGAGGATTCAGTGGGAGAAACATATGCCTGTGGCAGAGAAGCTGTAGATGGAAAAGATCATAGATCAATGGGTTGGTAAGAAGACTAGAAGGAAGACGTATTTTGAGTACTTGGTTAAGTGGAAAGGACGACCAGTAGAAGATGCCATTTGGATTGGTGAAGCAGGTATCCAGAGACATGAAAGATCGGTGCAGGAGCTCATGGACATGATTCCATGAATTTTTCAGCTAAGGGAGTATGATGCAGGAGCATCGCCAACAAAGCTTGAGTGTGGAAGACAACTGGGTGCACTAGCATATATTTTGAAAACATTTTGAATTTCAAAAGATCAATGTATTAATGTAGTATCTGACAAAACTTTTTGAGTTATGAATATCTTTAATGATTGGAGGCTGAGCCATCATGTAAGATTGATGGGGAAGTATATTTTGTTTTATGAATCGGATCGCAGTATAGATTTGGAGCATTACACTCTTATCTGTCTGACTCGAAATTTATTGTAATAAGTGTTAAGTAGTTGATAGCATTCAATTCCATTAAGGTAGCGTGGAGTAGTTGGAGGGAAAAAAACTCAAGAGAGTCCCTTTGTATAAAGCATTGTATTATTGCCGAGAAGAGGTTGTTGAATCTAGTGTGTGTAGATTTCCATTGTAAGCCAAGAGCTGGGAATACCAAGAAGAGTTATATGTATACAAGTTTTAGGTGAATGAATATAATAGAGGAACATGTTTTCCCAAATGTGTATTGCTTGTGTCTATTTGAATGAATAGTGGACCTTTTTGTTTGCTTCAACACACTGTTATTTTTCATGTTCTTGTATCCATGACTTCATTTTCTTTGATGAATGTGTGAGTCACTGTGAAGAGATAATGGGTTTCAATTGTTTTGTTTCACTGAGTGAGTGCAAGGTGTGCATAGTGTCCGCAAGGAGTGCGTGACTGAGTTTGTTTTCTACTCGAAAGCTCAGAAGGGATAGTGAAATTCTAATGTCTGCAAGGAGTGCATTGACATCCGCAAGGATTGTTTGACAGTGT
Source organism: Picea sitchensis (assembly GCA_010110895.2). Classification (NCBI taxonomy): domain Eukaryota; kingdom Viridiplantae; phylum Streptophyta; class Pinopsida; order Pinales; family Pinaceae; genus Picea; species Picea sitchensis. The sequence goes on along the minus strand of SNQJ01S0003657.1, from coordinate 394,892 downwards.
TTTCAAAATCGAAAGCTCAGGAGACATAGCATGATTTCAGTCATGAGAGCCAGAAAGTGGTTGGAGGACAGTTGCAAGGAATGCAAGACCGTCCACAAGGAAAAGTTGAGAGTGGAAAAAATATATTGCAAGGTGCACACATATTGAGTTTTCAACTAAGTGTCAAAGGGAGCGTTCTGAGGAAGATGAAGTCAAGCTCAGGAGGAAGAGTGGTGGAAATCTTCAAGGAGAGAAGTCCCTAAAGTCAGTGGGCCAGATTGGTCCTAGACTGCCAGATCTAGTAAAGCTACAAGGAGGATAACCATGGAGTGTTTCGATACTTTGGAGTTCGGAAAGATGGAGACTTGATGAAGTAAAGTTGCGAAGTTTGAAGTCGCAATTCAATCCCGACCGTTGATCACAGAGGAACACGTGGCAACAGGCTAAGGAGTTCAGGAATCGGGAGATTAGAAATTGTGGATGGAAGGCCTAGAGTTTTGCGAAGTCACGAAACCTGAACCGAAGTGAGGCCGCGAATCTAAGGAGACGCGTGGCATAAGTTTAGAAACTTGGAACAATGTGTTTCAGGAAAGGGAGAAGTGAGAGTTTGGAATATTCCCAAAACCTGAGGGAGAAGGGATAGGCCCATGGTCATAGTCGTGGCCACTTGTGGAAGAGACCTGTGTGTGTGGGTAAAATAGTTCTAGGTACCCGTAGGGACCCAAGGGGTCGCTATGACTCAGTATTTTCAAATGATCCAAGACCAAGAGGTCGCGTAGCCCTTTGGAGGGAAGGGGGTTGTGCCATTATGGCTTGTTGGGATAGCTAAAGAAAAAATGCTTGCATGTTTACAAAGTGTTGTTGATGATGTTGCTTCATATGGAAGGAAGCAACATAAAGCTAAAGTGTTGGTTATAAGTCTGATAAAAGAAGCATGAAAGATTCTACTGTCATCAACTAATCAGGTAACATCAAATTCATTTAATGGAATCTATGCACGTAAGTATTCTCTTTTGAAATTATGTTACATAATTGCCAAAGGGAAATTCAGATAAAAATTTTCCTTTATTGAATTTTTATGATACACATGATAGTATTATTTGAATGTGTTAACATGAATAAGATACCACTAGATGTGGTAAAGGCTAGAGGCTTCTCATAGTTATCAAATATTTTTAACTTTTGAATGCACACACTAACATAGTAGAATGTCATTTTAATTTAGTTATGAGGTAATAACCAAAGAAATAAAAGATAAGAACTTGTTATAGGAATGAATTCCAGTAAAGATAGTCATGTATGAGACCAGAACAGGGTTGGATATGAAAAGGTATGGATATGGGAAGGTTATGAACCACATAGGTACTAAAATCTTCCTACCTTTAAATAAAACTTGGACTGCAACATTTTTGCTAACACTAATGAACACCACAAAATTATATTCTTGGTGTAGTGTTCGGGTTGAAAAGGAAGGCATCCAATTAATTGGGAAAACAATAGGAAGTGTGTGGGGAATGTGTCAGGACATTGGCCAGAATTTCAACTTATGGATGGTGAGATACATGACTGAGAGAAAGAGCATTATGTAATTCAATTCAAGATGCATTGAATAAATATGCGTCGAGAATTACACTCATGCATAGTAAGTGATAGAATTGTATACTTGAATACATTTGTTGAATGTGTTTTGTAAGTACATGCGTATTTATTATTGCATGGAAATAATTGTTACTAACAACTATAATGTTGTTAACTCATTAAGTTAAGGACATTTCAGGAGTTGTTAGATATTGCAACAGAAAAGCTGCAAGTCAAGTAGTCATGTAAGCATTGACTGTAGACAAATTTTCTGTTCAAAAAAAAATAAAAGAGAAGTAATAAACTTATAGATATTAATTATGAACATGCATATGCATAGAATGATGAGTAATTCTATTTTATTAAATAGTTTTAGTAATTATGATTGAATTGCTAGGTGCAGGCAATTCTAATATCACTACATATGGTTTTGTACATATTACAATTGAATTATGATGTACAGAAAATACTAACAATTGTTGCCTGTATGCAAGAGGAAGTATTGCAGGAAAAATGGTATGCAGTTTGGTTCTTGTGGAAAACCACCAGGAAGGCTGCACTCCTGATATGGCAACAGACAAGAAGAATTATGAAATAAATTCTCATGTTTTGGGGAAAAGTTGAATCCTTTTTTTTTAACTAAGTTTGAGTTCCTAAATGAATTATTTTATGTTCTCTCATGATAATTGCATGTTGTTGATGCAGATGAGATGATATTGATTAAATTTGGAATGTTGACTACAAAGAGTAGCTTGGGGAAGATGTTGGTTGGAGACAATGGATCTTACCTTGTGCATCCCCAGTTGATCTATGTGTGTGTACACTTCTCCTTGGGTTGCCTTGGAGAAGGATGAAGCCCTAGAGGGAGAAGTGTGGGGATAGGGTCCCCGGTATGAGGCCTGGAGGGTACCTGGAGACCTCTGAGGGCAGTTGGAACTCCTGAAGCCACGGTTCTTTGAGATTTCCTGTTCAGCCTGTGTTGGAGCCCTGGAAGGAAGGTGCATACTACCTTGGGTTGTACAGGCATGTGGGGAATGAGAGACCGTTGGTTGGAGTGTTGTTGAGCTTTGGTACCTTGGCCTAGACCATGTTGATATGGATTGTGGAATGTGGCTATCTTTGGAATCCATTGCCCTGATGGAGTCATAGCCCTGCTTAGGGGTGGAATGTCTTCTCAATCAAAAGATAAGTATCAATTCTCTATTCATTGTATGTTGTGTATATTGTATATAAGTTATAATGTTATTAGAATTTCTTATATATATTGCATGTATGTTCTAATGTTTCTTTTGAATGAATAGGTGTGTGAGAAGAGTGTTTATGTCTATGGAGTCATAGCCCCTGCTGAGAGTTTATCAACAATGAGATCTAAGGCTGGGTGGAACGTCGTGGATCTACAGCCAATCGGTGCTTTCAATGAGATTTAATTGAAGCATGTAATAAGGAACAATGAGATGAATGTTTTCCTGAAGAGGCTCTATTAAACAAAGCAATTGAATTTTAGCTGCAGTATGAACACCAGAATTGGTGCTTGAAAGTAGAGCACCAAGTGGATAACATGCTTATAATAGCTAAAGCTTGGAGTTTTTTGAAGAATTTTTGAATTGTATATGTATAAACAAGTTGCATTGAGAAAAACACAAAATAAGGGGAGGGGATTGTAATATCCCTAGGTAGAACCCCAATTGTAATTATGAATTGTAAACATGTTTGATAGGCTGGTGAGCCGATTTATAATAAGTTGGTAGGCTTATGTGTTGATTAGGCCAAGAGCCTATTTTGTACATGTAAATATTCATATTATTAATATAAAAAAATCGTTGCGTGTAGACCGACCAAGAAGAAAGATTTATCGGGGACTAAGCTCCACTGGGTAGGGAAAGGGATGGGGATGAGAGTCTAGTAAAGAGGGGCTAAGCTTAAGAGCTTAAACCCAAGAGAATAATATATAATTATTGTTCTAAAATTTGTAAAGAGGATATTAATTATCCTAAGTTCCTTGAGGGAGAGGAACGAGTCCCAAGTTGGGGGGAAACGTGCTCCTGAAGAGCCAAGTGTCATCCAAACCACATGAAGTTTTATGGGGGCACTCTCACCAGTCTCGGTGGGGATTCTCACCATTGAGATGATACTCACCATTCTCTCTTTTTTTTCCATGGTTTTGCCCCATTCACGTAGACACTGAGCAAGCACGCAGTTAGTCATTTTGTCCGCCACTGTTGAATTCCTCAACCACCTGAACCTCTGCTACAAGTCAAATTTGATACCCTCATTGTACCTGCACCTATGGGTTGCCTGTGTATTTTCTTGTCAGTACTATTTCCCCACGTCCAGTTTTTTTTACTGCCATCACCGTGCCCGTGTGCTGAGGAAGTGAGCTCTCCTAGAGGAAGTCCAGTAGCATCTACATAACTCTGAGAATTACTGACCCAGCATGTTGTTGAAGCCCTGGAAAGGGAGGTGTAGTAGTCTATGGACTATGTGACAGTGAAGGTGTACATTCATGGGGTGGAAGAGGCATGTGGGGAATGCGCTCCATGGAGGAAATCCTTCATGTTGTATTGTACAACTTCCTATTGTCCCTGCCTAGCCTAGGAATCCCCTACCGGTGGAGTTTAGTCCTAGATCGGGGGTGACCCACTGCTAAGAGTGACGAGCAGTGTGGTCTAAGGCTGGGAGGTTCGTGGAAGGTCTGCACACAGTTAGTGTAATTCAATTAAAAGATAAGTACCATTTCCAAGTTTGGTTACATGTTGTGTATTTATATATGTTGTTATATTTATGGATTTTTCTTGTGATTACTACATGTATGTTTTTACTGTTATTTCTGCATTATGCCGAGTGATAGCAGAATGAAAATATACTGTTAATTTGTATGTGTTATTGTCGCTTCCACATTAATCTATGTATGAACATAATGTTTATGTCTGGTTAAAAATTGCATTAGATATATGTACTATGTATATTCGAGCATGATAGTTTTATGGAGTAGCATGGCCCGACCTGGGTGGCCGGGGGTGTCACACCAAGAAAACTTCTCAGTATTTATAGACTTCATTAAAATTTTGCAACATTATTCAAGTTTTCAACCTTATTCAACCACACCTTGTCTTCAACCATGTCTATTATAAGGTGATATTACATATCAATACACCTTGTCTTAACATGCTAAGTAGGATTCTTTGTCTAAAATTTTTCATTTTGGTTGTTACAATACAACCTTACAACTTGTTGTACAAAACAAGTACATAAACAAAATGTCTACAACCATGTTAATTCCTTACTTGCATGGGTGGTTGCCATGTATTCATCTCCTACAGTTGAAAGTTCAACTACACCTTGCCTCTTTTTCATCCCACTGATTGCTCCTCCAAATCGGTTAAATATACCACTTGTAGACCTTTTGTGATCAAGATCTGCAACCCAATCCACATAAACAAATCCCTATACATCTATAATTGTGTCTATTTTAGGTCTTCCTTGGCAGTAGTTTACATAATATATAGTGCCATGTAAATACCCGAAGACCCTCTTTCTAATTGTCCTATGATCCTTCCTTGGTTTTGGCATATATTTGCTCAAAACTCCCACTACATAGGTAATGTATGGTCTAGTACAAACCATAACATACATCAAATTATCAATGGCACTAGGATAGGAAACATAATACATGTCCCATACCTCTTCCTATATCTTAGGCTCTTAAGACATTGTTATGCAAACAAATTTGCACATATAGGAATATGAACCTTGACCTATTTATATTCTTGCATATTAAACCTCTGCAAAATCCTCTCAACATACTTCCTCTAGATTAACTAGAGTTTCCTATC
>SNQJ01S0003657.1:309514-320758 GCA_010110895.2 Picea sitchensis | reverse complement strand
TTCCAGGGCCAAGTGGTTTCTTCCCTTGTTCTTTCATCGCTAATTCTCTTGCATCGAGAATAATTTCTTTCCACTCCCTCTCGGGAACAACCAAAGGACATTCGCACTTGAGGTCCTGTACAAACTTATTTCTATACGCCTCTCTATCATGTTTCAAGTGCTTGACTGTCCTTTTTAGGACTTTCGACTTATTGAACGAGTCACCAAACTCGCCAACTAGTCTGGAGATAAGAAGGCTTTTCAGTTTGGAATTTTTTCGATTCCATCGTAGTCGAATGGTCGACCCAAAAATTTCTAATGCATGGTCATGCAAACTATTGTAGAACACATTGTTTCATGTAAAACATCGTCATCATTAGTAATTTAAATCTCACTGATATGTGATTGTTTAAACAATTATATAACAGGAATCTCTATAAAGACATATATTAAATACTTGGTAGTTGTACTATTTTTAGAGGAACCATGTCCTGGTCGACCAAAAATGATACCACGGTTGTTCTTGTGCTTTGGATACGTGTAGCACCAGGGTAACAATCAATGGAAGAGTGATCAGTTCCATGATCATGTACGCCACCTGCATGATCTGGCATGTGTTGTGGGGGCGTGGCATCACCCCTAAAAGGTATAGAATCAGTCTCAGGCGACACACTTGGGGTGGAAAATAGCCTGGTGGGTACATGGCCATGCGGGTTCATTGTTGCAGTCCTGTTGTTGCCACCAAGACCTTCCCCTTCCCCTTTCATCGATCTCACAAAATTCTACAATGAGAAAAATGTGTTAATTGCATATATCAAATTACAAAATTTAAAACCAAAAATTGATATTGTTAGATGACACGACTTACCCCATAATTTGCTATCTTAACGCGTAATTCAACTATCGTTTGGAAATCCTCAGCAGTTTCCGGCCGTGACCAAATCCTGGAATTCCCTATTGGCCTTTCTTAGGGACAATTCTATTGTCTGCAAGGGGTCTCTAGAATCAAATATCTCTTCATCGCTTATATATTCAAATATCTCATAACATCCTAAGTTGTTATGAGTGAATCACAGGAACAAATATGGAACATGACAAGAGGAGGACTGGAAAATAGACCATTGTTGAAGTTTGGTCATACAAAGGAGGAAATGACCCCATTTACAACAACATCAGCTACATTATGGACATTGGTGTGGCATATCAATGGGTAGAAATTTACTATATGTTCCATAGATATTCATATCCTGAGGTATTAGATGATGATCAAGATCTGGGTGTCTACCATGCTCTAAAAAGGTCTTGAATTTATCATATAGTTGCACATCCAAAAGTTTTCTTGAGTTAAGAGGCTATTTCTTGGACCATCCATTGAATTGACATTGAAAAAGAATGATAAAATATGCTTAAGGGAAAGTTATTTCATCATTCTAGGCCTGAACTATAGATACATGCTATAAACTTCCTGCTAAAGAGATTGAACTCGTAGATGAATGGATGTTGCAATGTTCTCTAGATTCTAGAGAAGAAACTAAGAATTGGTGGGTTCCGACGGAAAGTTTTATATCAATATCTAGATATTATCCCATGAAGATGATCAGAACCCATTACTGATACGATATATCCCTTTTGTGCAGGCTTTATGGAGAAGCAGATGCTTCAAAATTAGAGGAATCTTGGGTCCCCTTACTACATAATATCACAACTAATGTTCATATATTTAACTGGGTAGCTATCCTCTAAGCCGAACTTGAAAATACCATATCAGTAGTAAAACAGGCAGTGCCATGGAAGCATCGACATTTCCACATGTCATCCTACCTGTTGGATTTTTTCTATCGAGCACATGCTTACCTAGGAATGGGTTGGAGATGGCGAATGAGCGACCTCCCTATTCATGTCTATTTCCAAGACTTGTGGGAGCATAAATATCGAGTGTACTATCAAATTATTTGTGATCACTTCTTAATTCATTTGTTCCAATTGTTATTATGTTCCCCAACACCATCAATGTCAGAGAAGGCAATGGAAGCTATCAGAAAAATCAGGGATTGGTTTGTACTCGATAATGGGAATTATATCATGATCTACGAATCAACCAAACCACCACATGTATTTCCCAAATTATTTCCTAACAAACTGGTCTTGTAGGAGGTAGCATACCACACCCTTGTACATGGGGTTGGGGAAGTTGTTACACATAAAAATTCCACACGTAAGTGTCGAAAGTGGAGTATGAACCTTCTTAAGTGTCACATGCACTGTCTCAAGTGTCGTATGAACCTTAATACGTGTCGCATTCACTTTGCTAAATTTCGCAACCCATTAACACCATGAAAAACATTTGTCACAATCCCTAAGTTAGTTTGGAAGAGAAAACCCACCATTGGAGGTCCAGAACCACACCTTTTACTTGGAAAATTTGACCATTTTTTAACATTTATGAAGGATGGTGCTCCCCTACTCATTCTTAGGGAGCACCAATGCTCCCTCAGCCTTGCTTAGGGGGGCACCAATGGTGCTCTATCTCTAACTCAAACAGAGCACCAGTGTGGTTAGAGAAAAATATGGCACATCCCGACTATTATTAAGGGACAACTCTTAAAGGAGGAGGTTGTTTTTGGTCGAATCCTATCCAATGGCACTATATTAGGATAAAATCCCAACTCATGGAGCCATATCCTCAACCATTTACCTTATTAGCTCATGGTGGTTGAGCCTCACAATCCTATAAATTGAAGGCATTTCCATGGTGAAGGGGGAGGAAATTGTTGAAGTATCATCATTTTGATCGTAAGATATTTGTGCAAGGGGTTGGACAAGGAGAGATTGGAGAAGTTACTGCATTGTCAAACATGATTTGTAAGTACTTTCCATTGGCTTTCCAATTAATATAAACTTGGCCTATTCCCTTCAATTTCATGTGTTCTACATTTGCTTGTCTATTATTGTTTCAATATTCGTCGATATATCTACTTTATCTAATCATATAGAGTAGGAGGAAGAGTTTATTTGTTGGTCTTTGCAGTATTTCATTTGCATTAAGGATCTTGGAGATCAAGCCCAAGGATTAGAGCAGCAAGGACAGACATCAAAATAAGGTACACCATATTCTTCTTATCTCTTGTTTTGTTGGTTGAAATAGATTTAAAGGGAACATAGAAACCATTTGTTTTATTCTGTCTTTGGATCAAATAAGGGGTCTTGGTACAAACGAGAGCTTAGCCTGTCTGCAGGGTAAGATTTCTCATAAAAGAAAAATGGCAACTCCACTAGGGAATGGACTTTGACTAGTCTTTCCTTTGTTTCATCTGAATCCTTTATTGTGATTAGATCTTGCTTTTTTTATTCTTGATTCTAATTTATTTCCCCTTCCCTCTTCTTGATTGAAGATTTTACAGAGTCTCTACCGAGTTTTAGCTTTTGGAATCCATTTTTAAGATTTTTCAGGACCAACACTCCCATGCAGTTGATACCAGGGCGTCACTGGCCCGACTTGCACTCCCACTTAGTCTCCTAGGGAGTTCCATAATGCTATGTTCCTTTGGTAATAGGGGCACCAATATCTCCTTTTAAGTGGATTTATGAGTTTTTTCTTGGTTCTGCTCAGTCCTTTGTTAATAGGCTTTTAGCCCAGAGTCTCCTAATCTGTCTCTGACTTTGTTTTCTTGAAAAATTGACATTCATCACTCATTTCTTTCCCTTCTTTGAGTTTGCAAATTTCTCCTAGTTGTGAAATTGTATGGTCCCCTTGGGTTAACAAGATCACTTGGTTCATCCTACCTTTCAGTTCTTTGATCTTCATCTCACAAAGTTTTCAAATCGCTTGATTTTTTAGGATTTTTCATCAACTAGAGTTTGCAAATGTTGTTTGGTATTGAGCCATTTTTGTCTTTGTTGAAACATATCACTTTTTGAATGACTAGGAATCTCTTGTTTACTACAACCCAACCTTCAATAATGATTCTTGTTACTCTCTTTTTGAGGATTTTCAAGAGTGTTTGTTTTCTTCTTTCTCTTTTACATCTTCAAGTCCTTAATTGAACAAGTTATCTCATACTTGATTTATTTTAGTTCTGATCAGTTTTTTGAATGCACTTAGTTTGATTTTTTTTTCCTCATATTTCTTTGTGTCAAACATTGATCTCTTTCATTTCACTTGAAAGTTAAGAAGTATAAAAGTTTGCATATCTCATTGCATACATAATCGAACAAAGTATTTTTTGCATTCTTAGGAAAAACATTTTGATACACGTTTGAAAAGATCTAGTTTTGCATGTGCATTTGGATTTTGGAAACATTTGCTTGGTAGTTTGGCATCATCTTGCTCCCAGAAATTGAAATTTGCATAGTTTTGAGTACTTGCTTGTGTTAAGAAGAATATAACTCTTCTCCTTCCCATACATAGAATTCATCGAAAAGAACGAATTGCAACTCATTCTTTTGCGTTCTATTTGAGTTGCGTCTTACGCATCATCTGTTTCATCTCCATGAACTTTCTAAGTAAAAACCATTAAAATTAACCACACACTAATAAAACCCACTAGACATTTTTTTGTTTTTTAGCACACCAACAATAGCATAGGATTAGGGTCTTTGGACTAGGTAAAGTGAGTAAATTTTCCAAGACTACTAAACAGACTGTAGAACACTAAAGAGTGAAAAAATCCAACTTTCGTATAAGAATATCTGGGAACCCCCTCTAACACAAGGGATAAACATGAGGTCACGTGCGGAAGAGCAATGAAGATTACCCCTCCAAAGCTTGACCAATTGCAGCGGAAAAAGTGTATACTAGGGGTTTTTCTTGAAGCGTCATTGGTTTCATTTGGTCTCGGTGCTTTATGAATCTCAAATCCATTCGAGGTCCTCGGGAGTTTTACTGGTCCACTTGTCTTAATTCCTTAGAAAAATTTTGGACTTTGATATCCTACCCATATGTTCGGTCCCGAATGTCGACTGTACCCACTCGAAGGATAACTATGAGTTGGTAACCTTAGTGGCATTTCCTAGGTATATATAGAGGTGACTGTGGGGTGGATTCCCACAGTACCTGGGGTAGATGTCGTATCACAATTTTAGTACCCTTGGAGGGTAATACCGCAAAGGCGAGGGTTACTTTCACCGAGAAGGGATGGTACATGGAGGTCAAGGTAAATGTTTCTCATTTCTTTGTTGGCGGTTTGACAGCCCATCTTCGGAAGATCCTTGAATCTACTGTTTCTTAGTTGATTCCTTTTAGTTTTCTTAGGAGTGTGTTTCTTTGAATTTCTTAGTCATCCTTAGGATCAAATATCTCACAGTGTACAAGGTATGGATCCTGAAGTTCAAGAACCTCAACACAATGTTTCTTATGAAGGAATTATCGAAGATCAAACTTCTGAGACCAAGAGCATAGCTCCTGGAATTGACCAACACATAGAAGAACCAACCATGACCTTCATATAAAGCCTTGAATATTATGAGAATCATCCTTTTATTGATCCACTCAGCCTACCACTCATTGATCCACCATCCATGAGATATATTAATGCATATTCTTCTTACAACTTACCGCCCGGTTCAACCACTACACAATATGTTGGCATGAAACCATCGATTTTTGGTTTTCCTGAAGGACTTGGGAATTTATCTTTATCCACAACTCCTGTAGTTGATACTTTTGGTGCTTCTTCTTTACTGGGAACATCAATGACCCAGGTAACCTCGACACAATCACTTGAAAATACATTTCCCTTCACACATGGTTTAGGTAATATTCATGCTTCACTATTTCCACACATGCACATGTCAAGTGCTTCACTTGGTCAGCTCATCAGTCAGATGGCCAATAGTCAATTTGTTCACACAACCACAATTACACAAGTTACTCAGCCTCCATCTTAAACCTTGCAGATGAGTACACCCTACATTGGAGGTCAATATTCAATGGAAGGCCAACCTTTAGTTGGGGGGAAACCTTCAACTGGAGGAAAATGTTTTACTGGGGGAAAACCTATGTGGTTGCAACATAAAAAATCTTGGGGGCAAGTTGCTCCTACAAGTCGTTATATCCATACTACCGCTGGATTGTATCCTGGACAACCATATCCAAGATTTTCTAATCCTTTTTGGGGTCAATCCAATCCAGCAGGCATTCCTCAGCAAGGAACTTTTCCCCATCAATCTGTAAGACCCATGATTCTAACACAATAGTACCTTCAAACACAGTATATGGTAGGTCCATTGGGCCAATCACCATATATGGGGGGACCATCAGGTCAATCTAAATATGTAGGAGGTCCATCTGTTCAATCACAATACATGGGTGGACAACTAGGAAAACCACCATACATGGGTGGAAAATCAGGAAAACCACCTTACATGGGTGGACAACTTCGACAATCACCATACATGGGAGGACCATCTAGCTTTTCCATCTCGTCACAACCTAGATATGGTCCTACTGGTGTTCCCATGCCACATGGTTACCACCAGTATCCACACGATAATCAACAACTTCCATTTTTTGCTATGTTATATATGCTAGATTTGTCGCATTTGACAAACAATCTCATTCAACAAGCCCTGTTTTGGCCCTCTATCCCTGCCAAATTACCATCCGACATCTTGAAATTTGATGGAAAACCTGGGGAATATCCTAACAATCATGTTACGACTTTACATTTATGGTGTTCTCCAAACTCTTTGATGGATGACTCCATTCATCTGAGGCTTTTTCAGAGAACACTTATAGGTGCAACAACCAAATAGTATATTGAGTTGTTGTGTAACTCCTTTGTTGAATTTAATTCTCTTTCCATGGATTTTTTTACGCATTTCCAGTTGCCTATACGGTATGACACTGGTACATAGATTTTAACCTCACTCCATAAATCCTCTTCCACACACATATTTGATCATATTCATGAGTGGAAGCGGCAAAGATAGTTGATTAAAGCTCCAATTCCAGACCAACTCCTCATGGATTGGTTTACAAAGTCACTATTTCGACCCATTGCTCATGATGTTTCCATGGGCGGTGTTGTTACTGAGGAGCAGGCTATTATCCATGCACACTATTTGGACTTGGTATATTCCCAGTCTAACACACTTTATGATTTGATCCCTCATGCTCTTGATTCATCGAATGATCTGAAAAGACCAGCTCTGGAAAATAAATCTAGTATACAATAATGCTACATTATGAGGTGGCTCATGGAAAAAAAAAACCATTCATGGTCTTTGTACTTACCAAGCACATCTAAGGTTTAGGAGGTGAACAAAACATTGAATATCCAAGCTAATATTTGTTGTACACTCAAGAACAATTTGTTTTTGGCTCATAACAAAATGAAGCAACATGTTGAGAAACATCAGCTTGATCACCACTTTGAAGAAGGGGATCAAGTGTTCCTTTGTCTTTATCCCTATAAGTAGACATTTCTCAAATAGAAGAACTTCCAAAAAATTACACCTAAGTTTTATGGACCACCTCCAATACTCAAACAAATTGGACAAGTTGCCTACAAATTAGCTCTGTGATCTCACTTTAAGATCCACCCCATATTTCATGTGTCATGCTTAATGAAAGTGGTAGGAACAAATTGTAGAGTTCAAACTATCCTCCTAGAACTGGATGAAGAGGGTTTCATTTAGTTGTAGCATGAGGTAGTTTTAGGAAAATGAGAGCATTGTCTGTGCCATCACATTATCCATAAAGTCTTGATCGAGTGGAAGGATACACAGTGAAACAATGCCACTTGGGAACCATCTGTGATCCTACAACAATTTCCACATCTCTAGCCTTGAAGAGAATGCTACCTTTGATAGGAGAGGGTGTGTTAGGGTCCCACCCTAATTCATAGTTAAAAAGATAATATGAAGTGAATAAATTTATGTAAAAAATAGTTTAAACAAAAAAATTAAGACTTTTATATCTAAAATTCATATATAGAGAAAAAGAAAAACACCCATTATTTTTTTATGAGCGAAATCCCCTTATCCCACTACTTATATACATGTGTTTAGATAGAAATTACACCCCTTATTTTTTTTTTCCCAAATCCCCTTATGTAACTACTTATATACATATGTAGTAGAGAAAAAGAGAGTCTCCTTATTTTTTTTTGCCCCAAATCTCCCTATCCCATTACTCACTAACATAAAGTATTTACAAGGCAATTAGATACCAAAGGCACCATCCCTTGAACTTAAGTTAGTAATGGAGAACTCCCACCAATTAAACACTACAATGACCATTAATTTGATAATTTTAATAATGATACATACATATTATAATATATTTTAAAAAAAAAATTATTAATTTATAAAACTGATTTTATTTTTGTTATTTATATTATTTTTTTTTCAAAAATAAATCCTTTTAAAATCAATAAAGATATTATGTAAAACAATTTTAAAAATTAATTTAAATATATTCTAAATGAATTTTAATATAATTTATATAATTATTTAATGTCAATTATATAAAATTGAATATCTTTCAACCATAATTTCACTAGAACTGTTTTCGACATTTCCAACATTTTTGAAAACTTTTTCCCGAAGTTCCAAGAGCTTGGGAATTGGAGAGCTTGGGAATTGGTTGGGAACGTCCCCAATTGACTGGAAACTCTTTTGGGAACTTGAGAGCTTTTTGGGAGCTTCAACATCAAGGAAATGGGAGCTTGGGAACCAGTTTCCTAAAAGAAGAGCTTTAAATTAGAATTATATTAAATTAAAATGTAAATATATTTATTCCATTATTACAAATACATAATTTCTCACAAATATTTTCATTATATCTATTCAAAATATCACTATAAAACTAAGACTAAACTACAGTTAAATTTTATTTCAAAACTTAGTTAATTAAAAAAACTTAATAATACTCACTTTATAGTTGTGGATATGAAAAACTTTTAATGCATGTATGTTTTCCTTCGAGTCCAAACTAAACATGAAATTCAAATAAATCAATACCCTATCCACCCCAAGCATTTGCTCCACTTTGTAGCTATATCAACCAACCATATCATTGACTTTTATTGTATTTTCATATTAGAAGAGTAGTACTATTTTGTTTTTTCCAATAAAAAAAAGAATAATGCTTCAAATTTACAAAAATGTTTGAAGTTTATATATTTAAAGTTTAATTTTAAAAAGATGTTAAAATTGTATATATGTATTTTCAATTTTGTTTTTCATTTTCTAATGGAATATTTATGGATATTAAAGTTTCAGTATTGTAATTAAATTAGTAATTTCAATATTGTAGTTGTTGAAATATCAGAAACATTGTCTTCAATTGACCTTCAATTTTATTAAAATAAGATTTAAAATGTATCGATATCTCTATACATTGTAATCTAAAATATTTTTTATATTTTTTTAATATATATTATTTCAGCTCCCAACTTCAAGATTCTCCGGTTTCGGAAACTCATGCAACATAGCTTTCAACCAATAATAAATTTATATTTAAATATTCCTCTATAAAATAATATTTAAAATTAATTACACTGAAAGGCGTATACCTATTGGAGATGGGCAAAATTAATCACCTTTTAATCTAAAATTCTAATATGATGGCTAACAATTGAAGATGCTGGCATATTCTTAGTTGTCCTCCCAAATCAATGACTGTGATTTACTCTTCATATCTTCCTTGTATTTTTGAATGCATCATTTATTTTTTAACATTTACCTAATCATATTAAGAAATTACTGTACCACCGTGCGTTTCAGCTGTCCGAGAGGAAGCTTTGGCATCGTCTTTCGGCGTTCAACAACCACTTTGCGACTGTGCTAGTTTAAATATATTCTAAACCAATTTTAATATAATTTATATAATTCCCCGGATGGGGTGACATGCGGCAATGCCTCGCCACCTGGCTCTGCATTGAGCCATAGCATAAATGCTAATGGCCGCCACCCATCCTCTCCGCATTTACGATGGTAGCCGACCATTATAGCCGCTATACGGAGGAGGGACTCCTCCCTCGCGCGAAAACTCTCGCTCATACTGCACTCAGCATGACAGGGTCTATGGATAGCCAGGCGAATCCGGTTTTTGGCAATTCGAAATTTCGAGCGCTTAGACAGAGCTGGTTCGCTCTCGTTTTGGGCCTCCCCGTCGGTTGGGAGCTCTGGTGCAGCTCTGGTTCCTTATCGTCTTGGCTCGCTTTCATTTCACTGCATCCTCTCTGCATTGTTATATACCACTTGGCAACAATGACTAGGAAGCGAGGTAGGCCTTGTCGTGGCTCGACCTGGTACACCCACAAAGAGCAAAGGCAAAGGAGGGAGAAACTGGAGCGCGCTCTGGTGATGGCGACCTCCATTCTCCGGAAGAGGGCTCACGCTGACCAATTGGCTCTGCATGCCATTATTGCTGAGAGTGGGACAGAGCGCAGCAGTCAAACCATGGTAATTGAGCCTGGAAGGAGGCTGGAGGGTGGCGCCGCGGATGAGTTTCCTACCTGCTATGTTGAAGAAACGTTGTTCGTGGAGGAATTCGTGACCACCCCGGAACCCCAAGCCATGGCGCCGAACTCCCAGAATGGTAGCGGACCTAAAGAGGAGATGACAGAAGATTTCCCTGTGTGCATCATTGAGGAGATACCGTGGACGGGTGACTACAACCCCACCATCCATGATGTGCAGGTAACGATCGAGGACGAAGCTCGAGACAAGGCATGCGTCGAAGGGAACGCGGACGAGACCAGACCAGGGATGAAGGAGGAAGCGGCCGGTGCAGAACTGACTGAGATCGAAGCCAGAGATGGGATAAACGTGGAAGTGGGGAACAAAATCTTCAACGACGCAGGTAATGACTTGCATGGTCCTTTCCTCCGTGCAGAGCATCTGGCTCTGGTGTTTAAACTCCAAGGCCACATGGCAGACCAAGAGCACAGAGCCCTTCTCATGGGACAACATCTGGACTTGCTCCTTGACGCGTACTCCAATGCTTCAGCAAAGAGGAAATGTCCATTCTGTGCGCAGCCATTTGCCATCCCAGCCAGGTCCACGTGGCAGACAGGCAAGAGCGACAGGTCACCGAGTATCTAGGTTCTCCTTTGCTAGTTTGTTTTTTGTTTAATCATGCTCTTGCTACATGTAAACTTGACCTATGGCCATCTGTCCTAGTTTCCTTCGGGCAGGACAAAGGGCAAAACAATTTTCCAAACTATGCTGGTTTTCGATAAAACGACAGCTTTTTTTGTGGCTCAGAACTATATCTCTATGTATTTTGTCAATGTTTCTCTGATAACTTAATATAGT
>SNQJ01S0003657.1:267992-293033 GCA_010110895.2 Picea sitchensis | reverse complement strand
GAACGGTCCAGATTTACAATGAAATTACAATATACTTTTACAAGGCAATTTTTGCTTCGGGGGCTTCACCCCCAAACCCCCCAGTCGGGGGGATAGTAACCCCGGACTCCGCAGAGGGGGTACCCCCCCTCTACACTCCCCCGTGTGGAAGAGTGTACATACTTCTGGGGTGTAAATACTTCATGGGGTATAAACACAGCTGAAAGTAAAAGACCTCTAAATAAGGAAGATAATCAGGATCCACAACCAACATGAGCTCCCTCAAGGAGCCAAGTCGCTCCACATGAGAGGAATTGTGTTGTGTTGAGGTGACTTGGTGGACAGAGTTGGGGTGACCTTCTTTTTGGCTAAGTTTGGGGGAAGTCTTGCCGCAAGTCTGAGGAGGCATGCTAGGAGACAAAATCACAGGTCTTTGTTAACTTGGGGAAGTCTACAGTAACGAAGGGACAACAAGTCTGCAGTTAAGGGCACATATTGTTAGAATATGATGGATGTGCCCGTTTAAACATACACAATATCACTATTGTCACCCAACCATAGGTCAAAGCCACCCTCGAACACCTTAACCTTGACAGATAATCATTCCAGAAGTAAACCCTAGGCTAGATAGCCAAAAAAAGGGTGGCCCATCTTTCTCCAAGGATAGCACACCAAGCAAGAGATAATCAAAGAGTCCAAACCATAACCAAGAGATAGTCCAAGCCAAAACCAAAATCTACTAGCTGTAGCAGCTGCAACGACAGCTCTCCTCCAAACTTGAGCAAAAACTAGCCAACTGTAGTGCGCACAAGTGTTTCTTCTACAGTTCTGAGAATGAAGACTGGCCTCTTGTATTTATACTAAATCTGGCAAACTGCCTGGGCCAACTTCTCATTCTGGGTGCCTATTTACTTAGTATATAATATTTCCTTTAGCCAACTTCTTCTCTTGGAGGCTAATAACCTAATACAAGTTATCCTCTTGAGCCGACTTGTCTTCTAGGGTTATTAGCCAACTAATTAGGGTTTCTTCTTGCTTCCTAGAATATTATATTCTCGTCAGGTTTACACATGCAGGTAAATACCTCCCGCAGCTACCATAATATCAACACTCCCTCCTAGCTAGGGAGGTATTGAAAGTAATGGTCTTGAGCACAAATATACCATTCACCCGGTAGCATCAACATAGTCATATAGACTATCTCATGACTAGGTCATGAGCACCATCATCACTATCAGTGTCATCATCTGCATCATCTCTCGAAACCATACTCCATCTGAGTAATCAGACATGATGTTGGATAAGTTACTCACTCCACAGAGTGACATAAGAGCCCTTCTTCTAATCCGGTCATATGTCCTAGAAGAATAAATGTCCTGAACCATTTTCCATCTAGGAAATCTCTGTCCATTGATCAATCATTTCCAACACTACTAATAGTCTTCAGGACAAATCGGAACAATGTCATTTAATAGAACACAACTGTGTCTATTGATAGTAGTACACAACTACAATCCAATGGTACACTACCACACCAAGTAGCACACAGATACTTGATCAATGACGTATAGTCACAATCAATGGAACACATCCACCACAGTAGTATATATATAATGTCTGGAGACATACAGTGTCCATAACAATCATATAATATCAACCTGCACAAAAAACATTGTTATGATATAAACTGAATCATCTGGGCCATTCTTCCACTCACATCTGTGAGATCTGGAAGAGCATCTACCATCAGAAGGTAGAACATCAATGATGAGCTATCTAGACTATTCTTCTCAAGCAAGGAAGAATAACTATCCCGATCTCTGAGCCTGGACCATTCACCTATCTAGGTCATTTGTTCGACACTAAACAAAGTGCAACCCGAAGAGAATGAATCTTCCCTAGGCAATGCATGTCCCCGATTATTGAACCTAGACCATTCGCCTATCTGGGACACTAAACAAAGTGCAACCTGGAGAGAATGAATAGGCCCTAGGGAATGACTATTTGTACCATTTCCTAAGGAAATGACTGTGTTGCACCAACCTCCAAAGCATACCATTCTTTGAAACTGCTCACAACTGTGAGCTTCAAAAGAATGATTGTCCAGCGAGGCAGACCAGTCTTCTTGACCACTATTGAGAGTGACCGTCAAGAAGAGAGACTATCCTAGACCATTCTCAATGTTAACCACAAGGGTAATCGATGTCTATGGTACATCAACAATCCATCGAACCACTTTCATTATGAAAATGACCGTTTGATCTGGACCATTTTCCGAACTGGAAAATGCCTTTTCGTCAGAATTCTCAAACCAATTTCTGAACTGGAAAGGAACTACTCATCCTGGACCATTTTTCAAACTGAAAAATGACTGTCCATAAGTCAATAACACATCAGTGCCCCCTCCCAACCTGGGAGTTATCTCTTCCTTTTTCATTAAGGAAATTGTCTCCAGGAGCTCCAGCTTGAGTATGCAAACTCTTTCATCTTGGACATAGGCTTTACTAAAATGTATGCTTATCTTCTCATCTGTGGAGATATATATTGGAGAACCACTTTCTCTTCTTTGGACTTCATCATGGAAAATGTAATGCTTGATCTCAATGTACTTTGGTCTTTCTGGAACATTGGTTTTCTCTGAAGGCTTCATATAGCTCTGATCACTACAGTATATCATATTTGAATTCAGCTCCTTTGTTTTTCTACTAGCTCATAACATTGTGGCAAGGCTCAAACTGGAACATATCCATGTGGCACTATTTCTATCATCATGAGATCTTTGTCATGGATTGGCAATCCATCATTCTAGAGTTTTGAATAACCATTCTAATATAATATAGAAAGTTTTCACCATGCTTTTGATATGCATTAGAGGTTCTCTACCAAGTTGTCTTCTTTCATTTGCATACAAGGGTTTCTTTCTGGTATACCTCAAATCCTTGAGGTTGCTCTTCATATGCTCTTTGTTCAATTATTCTAGAGAATAGTCTTTGCATTCATCTGATGTAAACTCCAACCCATGGATATTGCGGATGATATAATGACTCATGTAAAGGTATGTCTAGTTTACTTGGAACAAACAATCATCATAGTCTTCTCCCTCCATCGAGGAGAATTTCTAGTTCTGGATCTCGCAATGCTTTTATTCATAAGTCTTCCATACACTGTTCTTCATCACAAATTTCAGTTCCTCTCCTTGAATTATTTTATTGAGTTCATATCAAGTTGATAGTCTCGTGATTCTCGATACAATGACTGGTTGTTCTGTATTTTCTTTTGGAATATTCATGTTCTTCCTCATGTTTTTCTTTCTCTTTTGAGTTCATGGAGTTTTCTATAGATTCCATGTCCTGAAGATTTTGCCTTCTTCCATTCATCATAGGATAATGGATCTGGATGGACAACCAGGGATACTTTTGAGGCTTCTTTTTCAAGAGAAGACTTCTTCTAAATTCAAACTGAACATGTACTATTTTTCATGGTTGCTACCATGGATATATACTTCATCATCTTCAATGGATCATAGGATTAGCTCCCTCCCAATCCTTGCTTCATGTATGAACGCATGCTCTTCTTTTGGTAATATATAATCGACTCCCTCCATCTAGGAGAGTCCACACTTCCATCTGCATCATTTTTTCCTTCTGCAAAGTGTCACAAATCCTTTTCTAATTTCCTCTTGATTGCTGACTTATTTTTGTCTTTACTTCTTATAGGTTTCTTTCTGATTTCGTCTTATCTTGCAGCTTGTATTATAGTCATAGTGATAGTAGTCCTTATCTTGTTATTCTTCCATAAGTATAGTTTCTCTTTGAACATGTTATATTGTAAGAAATAGATATGAAAGATATGTACAGAAAAACATGGTATGTACGAGAATTATGAAGAGTATTGTTACCTTGTCTTAGAAGAAGAAGTTTGTTTCATCCTGCTTAGTCTTCTTTGAAGATTCCTTTTCTTCGACAACTCATGCTTCATGTGTCTCCTTCCTTTTCTTTATCTCAAGACAATGATTATTGTAGTGTCCATATTTTCGACAGTTGAAGCATTGTATTTCTGACATATCTTTTTCTTGATTTGGCTTCTTCCTTGAGCCAAACTTCCTTTTGTTCCTGAAATTCTTGAATCTTGCTATGAAGGCTTGATCATCGTATCTATTTTGGGGTTTGTCTTTTGCACTGATCCTTGATTCTTCTTGCGCATAACAAGTCCAAATTTCTTCAAATGTAGGATACTCCTTCCTTTTGTTCATACTTGCGGCAAATGCATCCCATGTCTTGGGAAGACCATTGATTACTATATTTACCAATTCCTTCTTTGAGATGATCTCTTCAATATATTGTAGCTGATATTTTAACTGAGAAATCCTCACAAAGTATGATGTTATGTTGTCATCATCATTCATCTTCATGTCACAGAGCTCATTCTTCATACTCATTACTTGTCCAATGTTTCTGACTGAGAAGAGGTTTGTTAGGGCATCATACATCTTCTTAGATGAGTCAATATGGGAGATGTAGGGTTTCAAGTGGTCTTTTATAGAGTCCACTATGATACTCATGGCATTGATGCCACTGTCTTTGAACTTCTCCATAACTACAACGTTCTGCAGTTCCTTCTTATTTCCTTCTTCAAACTCTGGTTCCACTATCTTTCCTTTCACGATATCCAACACTTTATTCTTGGCAAGGAAGAGGTCAATCCTTGTCTTCCTTGCTTTGAAGTTAGAATCCCATATAACTTGTTTTCTGACTTCATAGAGTAATTCATGGTTGTTGTTGGGCCCTTCATTTTGAGATAAGGAATTGTGCAAGGTTTGACTGAGAATGAGTTGCGCAAGCTTCAACAGAAGCTGGACAACAGAGAAAGAAAAAACAACAGAAAGCAATTGTGGAAGTCAGCGCAACGCCAGCTAAGACACAAATAGTTGCAACAGAATAAGGAAGCATGCAAGCTAAGACAGAAGACACAACCCAGCCTATATATAGGGATGAACACAATTGTAAAAGGTTTGGTTGGTTGGTTGGTTGGTCAGTTGATTAGTCGTTGTTGTTCTTGTTACCCAATTAGTCAGTTGATTGTGAGATGGTTCCGAGTTGATTGTTGTAAGTTGAGTCAAGTCGAGTCTCGATTCTATAATGAACTTAATCTATCAGTTTGAGAATTGGATCTCTGTGATAGGAGTCCAGAGTCAAGAGTCTATACAACACACTACCATGTAATTCTGAGTTTGTAATCAGAGAAAGATTTTGGACATAATATGAAGAAGGACCTAAATTTTCAAATATGATGTGTCTTTGTGTGTTTACTTATGCATTGCATTATTTCTTTATGTCTTATAAGTTCTATTTTATGGTTCTATGTTTAAATGTTGGTTCGCAATGTAAGTAGGTTCAAATCTTGCACATATATGTTCCATATTTGTTCATGTGTCTTGCGTAAGATCAGGAATGAGTCATGAAGGCTCTATGGATCCTCTTAAGTCTTTTCCCTACCCTTCCCTATCTATCTGTCTTAGCAGTGCTTTGGGTGAGACTTCTTCTCTTCAGAGGAGATGAAAATTCCAGTGCTCTAGACTACATGGTACCTTTTGTTGGTAACCTGAGAAGGACCCTAGTCTGATCAAACTTGCGCCAACAAAATGGTTTCGTTGTCGGGACCTACATTAAAGGGAACATGTAGGGAGAATGCTTCCATTGATCCATAGATCTGGTATTGATAAATGGTGAGAAAGAAGTTGTGACGCCTTCATATGTAAAGAAGCGGTACTAAGGATAAAATCGGTGGAAAACACTCGCGAAGCAATCTTTTATTCAGAAAGATTGAGCAACCAGTACGAGATTTTCTAGGTTATGTTCTCGGAAGAATTTTTCCACTGGATAAAGAGGCTCCAAGAAGCTCCAGAGTTCCAAGGACAAGCCAAGAGGGCCTGCACGTGGGACACCAAAAATCTAGCAACACTTCAGAAGCTGGATTTTCTAGTTACGCGAGCTGTGGATTTCTAGATTAGCACCACATTAGAGGGATACATCATCGAATTTGTAGTTGAGAACCACCAGTCTTTCTCATGGGTAGAGGTGATTTTCAAGAAAGACACAAGGGGAAAGACTGTTGAGAGAAATCCCCCTATGGATTAAGGTTTTCTTGATGGAGGAGGGGATGTTGACTATGTCCCCAACTAAAATGGTAGTGTAAACACCCTCGCTTGGGGTAGGTTGAGGTGGGGTGAGAGTCATGGCATGAGAGAGGGGAAGGGTTCTTTGACAAATGGGGCGGAAACAACAAGAAATGAACTCAAGAGACGAGCAAGCCTTGAGGAGAGCCGCCATAGTTGATAAGTGGTGGCGCGACAAGATCAAGAAAGAAGCAAGACAATCTAAAAAGTTAAGGAAAGAAGGTGGATCAATAGAAATAGAGGGAAGACATATGGAAGAATTGCATAAGATGAGAAGACAGGAAAAATTGGCCAGTCAAATATTGAATGAGAGAGAAGCGCAGAGAGAGAGAAGTCCCCAGGAGGTGGGACAAGAAGGATAAGGTTTAGATGTAAGAGAGGAGGAAGCCGACATGAATCTTGGAGAAGAAAGAGAAGATTCAACCCCAATAATAGGAGAGATCGGGAATCCGACCAGAGAGATCATCCCAGAAGAAGAAAATGAGACCCCCCATATCAAATAAAACTGCCCTAAAGCCAGTGGCGCCAGCCCCAAATCACTTGTACCCCAAGTGTCTTCTATACAAGCAATAAGTTTGATACTACCTTCTCATGCTAGTTCTGTTCTAGTACAATTAATTAGTCAATCACAACCAAGAAGTGCAAGTATAGGCAGGATATTGGGATCCCCTGGTAGATCGCAAGAAGGATCGTTAGGATTCATATTGATAGGAACAACAAGTCAATAATGGCTGGCCATATGGGAGGTTCGATTACCCGATACCCAGAATTTTGGGGTAAGGGAGATGAGGACATTGAGCAACATTGGTTCTTGTGTGAAGCAATCTGGAGATCCAGAGGGACTCCGGATGTGAATAAGCTGGTCGAGTTCCAGAATACCTTGAGAGGTCGCGCTCTCAAGTGGTACATGAAAATCATTGAGCTGGGAGTTCCAGGAACACAAGGTCAAGCATTCACACTTGGCCAGGTATGGACAAGATTCATAGCAGAGTTCAAACTACCTAAGTTAGAATAGCAGGCTATGTCTGAGTTGTGTGAGATCCAGTAGTGGAAAGGTGAATCAGCCTAGGAATACAACCAAAAATTTAAAGATGCCATAGGGAGGTTGGCACATCCAATCCATGAAGAACATCAAATGGAGTGGTACATTCAGGGGTTGCTGCCTCTAACTCGGATTCTACTAACACAACAACGGATAGCCACATTAATAGACATCTTGGAACAATCGATGAAGATTGAAGCCATGGAGGGATACCCTGGGAGCCTGAGAGTGACTAAATCCCTAGTAGATGTGAATCTTGCGCAACTACAAGGGAAAATATCTGCACTTACAAAAAAGATTCAAGAGCTGACGATACCCAGACCAGGGTGACCACAGGTCTAGTGCACTGGATGTTATACAGAAGGACATATGGCAAATGAATGTCCATTACTAAGGGGAATGGAACCCCCTCAGAATCCGATGGTAGCCACGCCAGGACCCACGGGAGGATTTGTGCAAGTATTGATGAACTTACCATTCCATAACCCCACCCAGTATCATGTTTTTCCAGAAGGCTAAGAAACACCAACAACTGAGTATTGTGAAATCTGTCGAATCCTTGGGCATGGGCCAAGACAGTGCCCCATTATGCATAAATATTCGACAGTACCAAACACAGTACAGTGTGAGTTCTACACATCTACCACACATACTACCAATCAATGTAGAGCATTGGATGCGCTTGCAGACAGGTTAGACCGAACAACATTCAAGGTGAATGAAAGCCCTTGGGGACCAGGAAGAGGTCAAGGAGGTGGAGCCGGAGGATAGTTCAGATGAGGAATAATTGGGGGAAGAGGGCCAAGTAGATGTTATAACTATGATGAGGTCACATGGATAGAGACTTTCCTCATCCAGGGTGGCCATGGTGCTCTCATTGTAGAACCAATGGGCATGCAACTGAAGACTGCCCAGAGCTAATTGCAAAATGGGAAGATGGTGTATGACAAAGAGGAACTAACCTCATCAGTTCAGAAATAAATAGGGTTAGTAAGGGACATTTTCCCACCCTTAATATCGTTACTCAAGGAGGAGCGAAGACAGGAGTTGATGTTGATACTCTACCTCAAATCCAGAAAGCAGCACCTAAAGAAGATAGGTATGACCCTCTAAAGCAAAAGATATTATTTAAAGATGCCATAGAAGTATTTCAGAATATTCCTAGCCCTGAGATGCAAGAGAAAACCCCACATCCTATTGTTTATCCTAAGATGGTGCAAGTTCCTGCTTCACCCCCTGCACCCAGAAACCCTGTAGCCATGCTGAGACAACCTGAGCAACCTCAAAATGTAGTTGACATTTGGTTTCAATTATTCTCTGACATTCTGGGGAATGATCAACTAACAAAAGAGTTGTGTAATGTGCTATACCTAGTTTTAGGGAACGAATAACCCCTAGAGGCAAGAATAAGGGATAATCTTCCCGACAAAAGTACTCAGAGAGTACAGCGGAGAAAAGTACGAACCGACAAAGGATTCAGACTAATATCCCAGTTAGATGAATTCAAAATTAAGGATGTCATGTTGGATCTAGGATATAATGTGAACATTCTGCCTAAGAAGACCTAGGAAGCCTTAGGAAAACCTAGGCTGACATATTCCCCAATTCAGTTAATAATGGAAAACCAATATTTCATCTTCCCCATAGGAAGACTGGAGAATGTGGAGATAGATGTGGCAGGAGTAAAGACAGTGGATGACTTTGAAGTCATTGAGAACATGGGAGATAAGGACCCTTACTCTATACTACTTGGCATCGATTGGGCCTATGACAATTATGCAACAATCGACTTAAGGAAAGACACCATGACCTTTGAGGTTGAGGGAATCAAGGTAGTTCAATCTTTGGATCCATATGTAGGACCTAGGGATATAGAACTAACAGACAATAATATGGAGGGAGAAGACTTGGACCAGTTGTACACCGTAACATCAGGAAAAAGAAACGATTATATAAATCCTACTGCTGATGGATCAGTAAGTTGGAGAAGCATACAGTCAGTAGAAGAAGATTCAGAATTGACTTTTGACAGTTGGCAACAAGGTTCACATGAAAGATTCTAAAGAAAATGTGAAACTGTCAGAGCGACCAGATGGGTTGGGACCGAAGTTAGAGAACACCTAGTTTACAATGGCACCTTAGATATCGACAATTTTTTGCACAAGATGGAGGAAAATGTAAGAGAAGATCAAATAATCTCGGTACTAGATGTAGCTTTTCAGAACAACCCCACCAAATTGTGGGATAATTATAAATTTGTTCTCAAAACTTGGGATGAGGTGAAGCAAGCTATCAAGTACAATTTCCAGAATAAGGAGTAGTTGGAATCAGAGATGCAGATGGATCTCCAAGTTGCGCAACTGTTCAGCAGAGAATCAGATCCTAGAATACATATTGAATAGTGTGTTACATAGTGGCAAGTTGCAGGGATACCCTCTCACTTCTGGGTCCAGGTATTTCCCCACTCTCTAGGTCCAATCCCAAAAGCTTGGTTTATACATGAGGAAACTAGAAGAAAGACCAACAACTAGAAAACACCGGTTGCTCATTTTTGCAAGGACTTCTCATTTACAAGTAAGTACCCTGAGCTCGAGGTAGCCCTGCAAAAGATCAAAGAATTTCTTTTTACAGACAAGGGTAATCAGAAATTAGACTTAGTGGTATGTCCCAAACATAACCAAGAACTTCAGGCTAATATCCACTTACCCTCAACTGAGAAACCTATAAAATTCTATCAGATTAGTAGAGATTCAGAAAGCCTAGATGACTTAGAAGAACTGAGAAACCTAGCCATCAAAGAGACAGAGGGGAGAAGAGAAATTTAAAACACCATACCCATCCAGACCAATAGTTCCTACAAGCACCCATTAAAATTTCGCAAAATCAACATAGGGACCGCAGAGCAACCCAAGATATCTATGGTGGGAGACTACTAGGATGAGCAAACTAGTCAGGAAATACACAGTTTACTGCGGGAATATGAGGATTTGTTCCCAAAGAATTTTTCAGAGTTAAAGGGAATCAAAGGAGTCATGGGAGAAATGAAGATTGAATTAAAACTAGGATCCAAGCCTGTCAGACATAGATTATATTGTATTAACCCAAGAGTAAAAGAGAAGGTTAAGAAGGAGATAGACAAGATGTTGGCAGCCAGACTCATTTTTTCAGTAGAAGAAGCAGAGTGGGTTAGCGCGATAGTCATTCAAAGCAAGAAAGACACAGAGGATATTAGAGTCTGTGTAGACTACAAAAGTATCAACTCTGCATGTGTGCATGACCCTTTTCCAACACCCTTTACAGATGAGGTGCTAGAACAGGTTGCGGGAAAGGAAGCATACTCATTCACAGACAGATTTTCAGGATACCATCAAGTCAGGATCGCTGAAGAGGATAAAAGAAAGACCACTTTCATAACAGAATGGGGATCTTTTGCATACAACGTGATGCCATTTGGCTTAAAGAACGCCCCTGCAATTTTCTCCAGGATTGTGATAGCATCTTTTAAAGAGTTCATTCACAAATTTATAGAAGTCTATATGGATGATTGGACAATATATATCCTGCTAAAGGAACATGTAGCACTGCTAAGGCTAATGTTTGATAGATGCAGAGAGTTGCAAATCTCATTGAACCTCATAAAGTGTATCTTTTGTGTACCACATGGGAATTTGTTGGGCCATATAGTCTACCGAGAAGGAGTATTGGTAGACCCAGCAAAAGTTGTGGTCATTGTAAATATTCCACCACCTACAAGTGCTAAACAATTGTGCTCCACGCTGGGACACACAGGTTACTATCGTAGGTTCATCCGAAGATATGCCAACATTACTGCACCTCTGGAAAACCTACTGAAAAAGGATGAAATGTTCCAATGGACTCCAGAATGTGATAAAGCATTTGAGACACTTAAGGAGAAACTCATCACAACATCGATTATGATATTCCCAAACTGGGACAAGGAATTGCATGTCCATGTAGATGTCTCAAGAATTGCCTTAGGAGCCATCTTAACGCAACCTGGAGATGGAGCTATGGATCACCCTATCTATTTTGTGAGTCGGAAGTTGTCTCAAGAAGAACACAACTACACAATGACGGAAAGGGAGGGTTTGGCCATGATTTATGCTTTGCAAAAATTTAGACATTATTTGAGGGTCTCATTTCAAATTCTTTATTGATCATTCTGCATTGAAATATCTAGTTAACAAAATTGTGTTGGAAGGGAGAATTTGTAGATGGCTTATGTTATTTCAGGAATTTTCCTTCGAAGTTATCATCAAGCCGGGAAGATGCAATGTAGGACCTGATCACTTGTCCAGGTTAGAGTCAAGGTAAAGTGGCAGAGTAGTAGACGATCAGCTCCCAGATGCGGATTAGTTCAGGATTGAGGCCATATGAGAATACCTGGAGGACATAGAAGTCTTTCTCAGTAAGTGGGTCTATCCTGAAACCTATTCCGCAACCCAGAAACGCCATATGGTTGTTAGAGCAGCAGATTACCAGTTGATCGCTGGACAATTGTATAAACTAGGACTAGACAACATCCTCAAATGATGTGTCCTAGATCATAAAAGGTGGAACATACTCTGGGAATGCCATAGTGGAGTTGCAGGAGGCCACGTAGGATGAAAGACCACGGCACAGAAAGTTATACAGGTAGTACTTTGGTGGGAAACACTCTTCAAGGATGTAAAAGTATACACTAGATCGTGTGATATTTGTCAACGAATGGGCAAGCCGTCACACCAAGACGAATTACCACTACAATCAGTTAGATCTCTACAAGCATTTGAGAAATGGGTAGTTGAATTCATTGGACCAATCAACCCCACATCCAATTATTCAAAGGCTAGGTATATCATCACCGTGACTAACTACCTTACCCATTGGGAAAAAACAATAGTTGTACAGGACTGTTCGACAGATATTGCTGCCAGGTTCATTTTTGAGAATATCATCACTCGGTTTGGATGTCCCAGGAGCCTAACCAACGATCAGGGAGCTCATTTCATTAGCAAAACTTACAGAATAATTTATGATTCAACATCACAAGAGCAATACATACCACCCATAGGACAATGGAACATTCGAAGCCTTCAACAAGATCCTGGAAAGGGGACTAACAAAGGTCTATTGTGCAAACCAGGAGGACTGGGATGACCGAGTTCCAGACATACTTTGGGCTTACAGGACAACCACAAAGAAAATCTACAGGTACACACTATTCCAGCTAGTTTATGAGAGAGAGGCAGTGGTTCCAGTAGAATTCATTACTCCAAGTTTGTATATTGCACAAGTCACAGGCATGACAGAAGAGGAATCCATTGCACAGAGACTTATGGAGCTACAAGAACTCGAGGAGACCAGATTTCTAGTAGACTTCCATCAGTCAGTTGAAAAAGAAAGACAAAAATCTTGGCATGATAGGCACATTAATACCAAGGTATTCAAGCAAGGAGATAAGGTGCTACTCTACGATAGTCGGTACCAGAAGCACCCTGGCAAGCTTTGCATGCACTAGTTGGGACCATTCATAAATGCAGAGATACGACCATCAGGAGCAGTCGGACTCATGCAATTGGATGGTGTGTTGCAGCTAGGATGGGTGAATGGTGCTCTCCTGAAGCCCTACCTATCTCAAAATTGAGAAAGAGGGACTATCACTCTAGTCTGAAGGAGCTTGTGCAATAGTTAGATTTGAGTTTTTTGACATTTTTGTAAATTCAGTTAATAAAGTCCATGTGCGCAGTGTTGCACCATGACACATAGCTCATTTTATTTTTAAGTGTTTTTTGATACAAAACTAATCACTCAGCAATGAAGGATCTGAAGCATAAGAGAATCTATTAATGACAATCATTAATATGACGGGGACAACCTTTGTGGTCGGAGGGGCCATGAATCCGAATATGATCTGAGTCCATGTGCCACACAAACCCAGTCTAGTCATGGCCTTTATTGCCATTTCGGTACCTTGTCTAAGGTTAGTTAAGCCATAAATCTATGTTATGCAAAGATGCCATCGAAGTTCGCATCGGGATACCCACCCGTTAAACAGAAAGGTATGAAATCAACTACATCCCTATTCCACTCAAATAAGTAAATGCAGAATCCCCCAAGAGGATTTACCCTGTTAAACTGTCACGTCAGACAACTCAGATCCAGTTGCGTCCATACAGTCATTATCACCAACAATTATTGCTAAACTTACCCGTTAAGCCAAGTATAAGTCCCTGATAACTCACCCGAGAATGCATTGTTTCCAAAAGAACATATCCATTTTTGAATTTAGTAGAGCGAACCAGCTTGTACCATTGTGAAATCTGTAGTCGCAACCCTAGTTCCTTGCTTCCGTAGAAGTGTGAATGCCGAGATCCATAGCAAGCCAAAGTGTCATGTGTAAAGAAGCGGTACCAGATGAGCCCTGTGACCCCTGGGTCGAGGTCGTGGATGATCTCAAAGGGAAGGTGGAGCATGTTAAGCTCCTCAACCTTGACCTCACGGATTCAGTCTTGTTCCCTCAGATGCACACATATGTATTTTGGGATATGGATCTAGATGGAATCAGAGGTATGAAATTTGTGCCAAAATCAAACTTCATCAATTTATTCAATTCGACCATCATGAACTTGAGAGACCTACCAGTCTTTGGTACCATTGGTGAGGTTGCACGTTGCACGAAATTACTGATAAGAATGGTGAATGAAAGAAGTCTATGGTTGGATAAGTGGTATTCAATCCATGCTAAAGACATCCAATATATTACTGGACTATCCTACCAAGGAGAGGATGTGTCGAGAGGATTCCAAGGTCCTGGTAAGCACGAAAAAAAGAAAGGTGAGCTCAGCCTGTATGAGAAATTCAACACAAAGAGGGGGGAACGCACAACATTAATTGAACCCATACTACCCGAGACAGTCCAGACTGGCTGTTACATCATAACCAACAAGGTTATGAGATCACACTACTAAGGTGAATGCACTCTAGATGCATTATCAGTAGCTAACTTTTGCGCCAATGGAGTAGTGTTCAATTGGTGTTGTTACCTGGTAGAGGAACTACTAGTAGCATGTGAGGAAGTGCAGGAGAAGGGAGGAACCTTCACTTATGGATATCTACTTGTGGCGTTCGCAATGTTAAAATGGAAGCCACCTATGGGAAGACAGTTGGCGATACCAGACAAGGGGCACATGGTGAAGATGTTTGAGCCATGGCAGTCCAGGCCAGATTCAGAGAATACAGCCTTCAACGCGACAACATTTGCTAAGTGGTACAATGGTCTAATAGATGCAAGACAGAGGATGTGTATCCCGCAGGATCTCCTCAACTGCAATATGAGAAATATTTCCTTCAGCATGAACTGACACCATAAATTTTTCTGGCCGAGACATATTAGCAGGGAAGATTTCCACACAAGGATGATGTTGTTCTATATGGATAAGGAGGCCTTTGATAGGGAAGTCATGTCATGGCTAGGAGTCAAACGTAATCTGCGCAAGTTAGGGATGCATTACATTTTTCTTACGGAGCTGCTGAAGAAGATAGACAAAGAAGCAAGAGCCAGACCAAGCTCAGGTCCAGAGCCACAGAAGCCAGACGCTCCAGCACAATCAGACTCGGAGGAGGAAGAAGATATGCAATAGTTGGAGTGAAAGAAAATACCAACCCTCTATTAGCTACCAGTCGATGCTATGTTGTCAGGTGCATATGTTAAATAGATCTTGGGCGTTGTGTTCAGTACCAAACCATTGGTGAAGCGGCCTAGAACCGGGGTCTCACTGAACAAACCTTTGAACCCCCAACCCCTTGCATCAGTCTCTCTCCACACCCACTCAGTGGTCAAAGCCACCACTATCATTGACATTCAAGATGACTGAGAGCCTGGAACATTTCCATCCACAGTTTTCACTGAGCACCCACCATCACCACCACCACCCCAGTCACCAACCTAAGCAACCACCAGTCCATCCTAGACCAAAAAACCAGAGATGATGCAGCTCGATCAGCTAGAGATAGTGGAGCAAGGAATCCCAGGAATAACCCAAGAATCGCCTAAGCCAAGATCAGAAGTTTCTGGTCCAGACCCCAAAGCGCCAGAGCAGAGCATGAAGCTGAATGGTCTAAACCCAAACATCCAGGAACTGTAGCTAAGCCTTCAGCACAAGGAAAAGACACCCACACTGTGGAGGAGATGCACGCCCAAAGAAAACAACAAATCCTCTCATCGGACAAGGGTGAGGATGTACAAGAAACCACAATACATGAAGTAGAAGCAACAAAAGAGAAGGAGCTACCAGAGCCTAAGAGGGAACCAACATCAACACTTGGGCTGAGCACGACATCCGCACATGAAAAAATGGAGCGGGTTCTCCAAGACCCTCAGCAATGTGTAGAACTGATGCAACTTTGCATATCCAGAACAAAGGTTCTGACTCTTTTTCCCTTAGAGCTACGGTTGAGGATCGCACCAGGGCCACCAACAGAGGAGGAGGTAGAAACCCGCTCGGAGCATTCAATGACTAGTGGACTTTCACTGCAGATGTGAGCACCCATAGATGCAGCTCCTTCATCTGTTGACCTCGTACAGTGGTCAGCAACGCACTTATTTGGACTGATCAGAGCATCAACTGATCAATTAGAGAAAAGGATCCAGGAGGTCGAGAGATCTGTCGAGGTTGCAAGCAAGGAATATTTTGTCTCACAAACATGCAAGATGCAGGAAGCACATGACAAAATCAAAGTTCAGCACAAACTGGAAAGAGTGTAGGAAAGACTTGCTAAAACGTGGCTGGAGATTCGGAAGGTTGCACCCGAACTACCTGAAGTCAATGATGCAAGCGAACCAGAACACTAGATTGAGTTGCTACAAGGAGATTAGACACAACTCGCCACTCAAGCTGAGTAGTTGAAAGCACAGTTACAATAGACCCAATAGGAAGTAGAGCAATAGCCTTAGAAGTTGCAAGAACAAATGTAGAAGGTAGTACTGCAAGGTAACAACGCCCGAGAAGCACTGCACAAGCACACAGTGGAATGCACAAAAATATTCAGGGAACTCAGTGACTGGATGGGAATAATTGCTCGACGTAACCAAGTCTTGGAGGAGGTGCGCACAAAGATCCAGGTGCTAAACGAAGAAGTTGCGGCCACAATGGATCCTATGGAGAAACAACAGAAGTTCGACCAAATTCAACAGGTGGAAAATGAGTTGAATGCCCTCTTTGAGGCACAATCCATAGCAAAGAAAGAGTTGTGTGACTTTTGACCTATAATTCAGACAAATTACATGCAAATGCATCAATTTGATGCCACAACAGATTTCGAGTGGAATTTGTTGGTCGCAGCCAAGCCAAAGGAATAATATAGCAAAGAGGTGACCCAACAATTTGTTGCAAAGGCATCACTCCTCGCCAGGAAATGGCAGGATAAAGTGGGAAACTTCCAAGGAGTGAAACAATGAGCCTTAGAGTTGGTACCAGAGTTGGGCCCTTCATTTGAAGAGGTAAAAGAAGAAGAAGAACAAACATAAGAGCAAGAGGAAGAAGAAAATAAGGACAAGGGAAAACAACAAATGCTCCTGGAAAATGTGAAAGAACCAAGCACTTGACTCGAGGCCGAGTCAAGGATTGTGGTTGGAGCCTGTTGGGCCATTCATTTTGAGATAAGAAATTGTGCAATTTTTGACTGAGCATGAGCTGTGCAAGCTTCAACAGAAGCTGGACAGCAGAGAAAGAAAAAGCAACAGAAAGCAGTTGCGGAAGTCAGCACAACGCCAACTAAGCAACAAACGATTAAAACAAAACAAGGAAGCGTGAAAGCCAAGACAAAAGACACAACCCAACCTATATATAGGGATGAACACAATTGTAAAAGGGTTGGTTGGTTGGTTGGTTGGTCGGTTGATTAGTCTTTGTTGTTCTTTTTACCCAGTTGGTCAGTTGATTGCAAGATGGTTCCGAGTTGATTGTTGTAAGTTGAGTCAAGTCGAGTCTCGAGTCTATAATGAACTTAATCTATCAGTTTGAGAATTGGAGCTCTGTGATAGGAGTCTAGAGTCAAGAGTCTGTACAACACACTACCGTGTAATTTTGAGTCTGTAATCAGAGAAATATGTTGGAGATAATATGAAGAAGGACCTAAATTTTCAAATATGATGTGTCTCTATGTGCTTACTTATGCATTGCAGTATTTCTTTATCCCTTATAAGTTCTATTTGATGGTTCTATGTTTAAATGTTGGTTCGCAACGTAAGAAGGTTTGAATCTTGCACATATATGTTCCAGATCTGTTCATGTCTCTTGCGTAAGATCATGAATGAGTCTTGAAGGCTCTATGTATCCTCTTAAGTATTTTCCCTACACTTCCCTATCTATCTATCTCAATAGTGCTTTGGGTGATACTTCTTCTCTTCGGAGGAGATGAAAATTCCAGCACTCTAGACCACATGGTACCTTTTGTTGGTAACCTGAGAAGGACCCTGGTCAGATCAAACTTGCGCCAACAACTGCTTTGACTTGGTCAACCCTAGATTTTGACCAAAAACTCAAAATTGACCTCTTGGCTTGCTGACAGTACCAGGAGATGTGCAAGGCTAGGGCGCACTAGTCTATCCAAAAATTAGGTCAATCCCTTCACTTAAGGTGCCTCAACGAGAGGGTTAGGGTTTCTACAACTTCACCTTCTAGTAACCCTAGTGGCAGTGCTTTAGTAACTTCTCCTGCTAAAAACCCTAGCGACAGTTCTTCAATGAGCTTAGTATCCTTATGGCTATGCTCCCTTCCAGTGGTTATACTGAATGAAGGATGTGTGGGCCCATAACCTGTTATAATATGATGGATGTTCTCATTTAACCACAGACAATATCACTATTTTCACCCGACCACAGGCCGAAGCCACCCCTGAGCACCTTAACCTTGACAGAGAGTCATCCCAGAAGCAAACCCTAGGTTAGATAGCCAAACAAAGGGTGGTGCATCTTTCTCTAAGGATAACACACCAAGTAAGAGTTGATCAGAGAGTCCAAACCATAACCAAGAGATAGTCCAAGCCAAAACTGAAATCTACTAGCTGCAATAGCTGCAACGACATCTCTCCTCCAAACTTGTGCACAAACTAGCCAACTGCAGTGCGTACAAGTGCTTCTTCTGCAGTTCTGAGAATGAAGACTGGCCAACTGCAGTGCACACAAGTGTTGCTTCTGCAGTTCTGAGAATGAAGACTGGCCTCATGTACTTTTACTAAATCTAGCAAAATTCCTAGGCCGACTTCTCATTCTAGGTGCCTATTTACTTAGTATATAATATTTCCTTTAGCCGACTTCTTCTCTTGGAGGTTAATAACCTAATACAAGTTATCCTCTTGAGTCGACTTGTCTTCTAGGTTTATTAGCCAACTAATTAGGGTTTCTTATTGCTTTATGAAATATTTTATTCTCGTCAAGTTTACACGTGGAGGTAAATACCTCCTGCAACTACCATAATATCAACAGTCCCTCCTAGTGAGGGAGGTATTGAAGGTAATGGTGTTGAGCAAAAACATACCATTCACCTGGTAGCATCAACATAGTCATATAGACTATCTCATGACTATATCATGAGCACCATCATCACTATCAGTGTCATCAGTTGCATCATCTCTCGAAACCATACTCCATCTGAGTAATCAGACATGATGTTGGATAAGTCACTCACTCCACAAAGTGACAGAAGAGCCCTTCTTCTAATCCGGTCATATGTCCTAGAAGAATAAATGTCCTGAAACATTTTCCATCTGGGAAATGTCTGTCCATTGATCAATCATTTCTAACACTACTGATAGTCTTCATGGAAAATTAGAACAATGTCATTTAATAGAACACAACTGTGTATATCCATAGTAGTACACAACTACAATCCAGTGGTACACTGCCACACCAAGTAGCACACATATACTTGATCAATGACGTATAGTCACAATCAGTGGAACACATCCACCACAGTAGTATATATCTATTGTCTGGAGACATACAGTCTCCATAACAATCATCTGATATCAAACTGCACATAAAACATTGGTATGATATAAACTGAATCACCTGGGCCATTCTTCCACTCACATCTGTGAGGTCTGGAAGAGCATCTGCCTTCATAAGGTAGAACATCAATGATGAGCTATCGAGACTATTCTTCTCAATCAAGGAAGAATAATTGTCCCAATTTTTTAGCCTGAACCATTCGCCTATTTGGGCCATTCCTCTGGCACTAAACAAAGTGCAACCTGGAGAGAATGAATCTTCCCTAGGGAATGCCTATCTCTGATTGTTGAACCTAAACCATTCGCCTATCTGGGCCATTCCTCTGGCACTAAACAAAGTGCAACTTGGAGAGAATGAATCTTCCATAGGGAATGACAGTCTGGACCATTTCCTAAAGAAGATCTTCTGTTACTGAAACAGATTCCATTTTGTTTACATATGGGATTCATTTGCTGACTTATAGGAAATTATTTATTTATTGAAGTCTCTCTATAATTCAACAAAATTGTGATTCCGATTCATATTGTTTATATGGTAAATTTTTACTATGATTCAACAAACAATTGGGCATTGCAGAAACTTAATATGACTAAGTTCTTATAATAGAAGTGCTTTATGCATTTGGAAATACAATTTAAACAATAAAAAATAATAATTTTATCTTGATTTGAGCTAATTCCAATCAAAATAATCAAAATATAGAAAGTTTTACCAACTCCTTTTGCTCATGTTCTTACACCAAGAATGAAACATCACTTGACCCTTTTCCATAGCCTAAAAAATTCCTTATCATTCCCTCATCCTACAAATCAGTGTAAACTAACTATGAATCCAATTACTTCAAATGATTCCAAATAAATTTAGTTTATTTTATTTTAAATGCTTCCAAACTAATTTTAAATTATAAGTTATACTTATAATAATATTTTTTTAATAACATTTTTTATTATTTATTATTTATTTATAATTTAATTTAATTTATTTAAGGGGAGGTTTTCTCAACTTTAAGGCGTTCTTTAAGGGGAGGTTTTCTCAACTTTTTCGTTGTCTGTCCACGACCTATCAAAAATTGACATCTGTGATTTTCTTTTTATCCACTGTTTTCACATTCATTTTCAGTGGTTTTCAGTTCGGCTTGTATTGTACAAGAAAGCCACATGTCTCGTTCATCATCGACATCAACATCGACATCGAAGAAGAGGTGGAGACAGAGGCGGAGGCTGATTTGGAGGAAGATGCCATGGAATGCAGAATAAAAAGGAAGAAAACGCAATCAATTACCTTAATATTTTTGCGTGGTTGTTGAGCTCACAAGGGCTTGTCCAAGTACGAAGCGACCAAGAGATTGGGGTGCATTGACATGAGGGGTGAACCAAGGTTGAGAGCATCAGTCCTAATGGGTACGATGGTTGACAAGCACATGGGTTTGTTTGGGCGACAAGGTCCAGGAAGGGGCATGACGATTCGTTTGGGTGACAAGGTCCGGCAAGGGGCGCGATGATTCGCTTAGACACATGAGTTCATGAAGGGGCGCTACACCCTTAAAGGACGCAACGGTTCATGGTGGTGACCTTTGGAGTCCCTATAAGATAACAAGTGTGCACAACCAAGGAAGGTAAATTTTGAAGAGAAGGAGAGCAAGAGGAGCTCCACAGTTCTGAGGCAGACTTAGACGAAGAGGGACGAGCTCCCTCAAGGAGCCAAGTCGCTCCACATGGGAGGACTTGTGCTGCCTTGAGGTGACTCGATGGACAAAGCTGGGGCGACCTTCTTTTTGGCTGAGTTTGGGGGAAGTCTTGTCGCAAGTCTGAGAAGGCATGCTAGGAGACAAAATCGCAGGTCTGTGTTAACTTGGGGAAGTCTGTGGTAACAGACAAATAACAAGCCTGCGGTTGAGGGAACATATGATGTGCACCATAGGAGGTTGCAGAGATGGTTGCGACAAAGATTCTTGGTGATGAATATGTGTATGAGTGTCTTGGTGAGATGAGGCAAGTCGTGTGACTCTACCGAAGTTGTAAACCGAGCCAGTGGTGCTCATATTATAATTGTTTCGCAATAACAAAGATTTAATCAGGTTTTAGGCATGGTTCGTGTCACTTGTATTATTTCTATGTATGTATTTGTTTGTTCTACAGTTCTTCTCTTGGTTTCTCATGTTCATGGATGTGTACTTATATACGACTAAGTGTTAAACTGTTGTCTAACTATACAAGAGTTTCACTAGAGTAGGAGTGTGACTTGTCGATAGCCTAGAATGAAGTATGGGTATGCTCTAGTGTTGTAGCGTCATTTGACACCACATATGCTCATGATGACTCATTCGCCTCAGTTACATCCCTTTCCTTGCTTTTAGGACCAAAATCTCGCTTTTCCTCCCAAAAAATACTTTAAAAACTCTATCTTGCTTGATGTACGTGACTTTTCTTAAAGCAACTCACATACATATGTGCCTTTCTAGTTAGCAACCTGCGTATATGTTAAATTGGCTCAAAAATAATAATAAAACCCAACATTTCAGGTGGAGTTGATGGGTTCCCTAGGTTCTTGACCTCTTATAGCGCATTCATAACTACTCCAACTATCAAAAAGTTGGAGTAGTTCTCCCTTACCCTTTGCATTGATATCTGAAAAAGAAAAGTTCGTTTTATTTATGTTTTCTCCTTGAATCCACCATTGTACTTTCTCAAAAAAAAATATTTTGTTTCTATAGATTCGATGAAAAGAATCCCAAAATATTATTAGTTGTCTTGCATTTGAAAGTTGCATCAGTAAGTGCATTGCATCTAAAATAAAAAGTTGTATTCTTTGCATATCAAAAATAAAGAGTTTGCTTCTTTAATTCTGAAGTGTTATTCACACTCATATTTTCAATGAAGAACTACATTTTGCATTTGAGTTCTTAAGTGTTGTTTCTATTGATTAGGTTGAAAAACCACTCAGTTTCACCCATCATCCTCTTCGAGTAAATAACAACCTATAAAATGAACACTAACTAAAATCAATTAGACATTTTAATTTTACTAAGGTAAACAAACTAATTTTAGGTTAGGGCCTTGGTTTAGGTTGGAGAGTTAATTTCTGCAATGCCAAAAAACAAACTTAGGAGTCTGAGATAGGGAGTTCAAAACCCAATTTCATATAAGTATAGTCGGGAAGCTCTTCTAACATTGGATTCAAACACGAGGTCATGTAAATGAGAGTCGATGAGGCAACCCCTCAGAAGCTTAACTGAGCGTAGTGGAGAGATTATATATTAGGGGTTTCGTCAGTGCCCTTACTTTCGTGAGAGGCAGTGCTTTCAAGGCTTCGGGCTTAAATACCCTTCCCATACGTTCAATCTCAACTATTGACTATACCCCCCAGACACTAATTACAAGTTCATGACCTTAGTTTCATTTCCTAGGGATCTCAGAGGTGACTGTGAGGGGCTTCCTATGTTACTTGGGGCGGACTTCGTATCACACTTTTCAGTATTGTAGGAGGGTTCCCCGTGAAGCATGGGTACTTGTACTGGATAAGGCTAGTTAGTGGAGGTTGGGGTAACTACTTCTTACTCATTCGTTCATTGGTTCATGGGACTTAATCAACTCGTGCCTTCGTCTGGAAGGTCCTTTCCTTACTTTGTTACTATTGTGATCTAAGGACCTAATCCACCTGAGTCGGTATATTGGAAAGGTTTTTTTTATTATTGTTTCTTTTAGGGATTTTCTAGTGGTGTGTTCCATGATCATAAATTACTTAGGAAGGTGTGTTGGTAGTCACCCAAAGCTAACAACTCAAAGTGGTTGATCAACCACCTCATTGATCGAGGAGAATTCAAGGTCTTCCACTTGAAAAAGAAGGAATAAATCCTCTGTCACCTCCCTTGAGATATAAACTTGATCAATTCGACACTTTTGTACCGATTGGTCTGGTCAAGGCCATAGACATGAAACCTGTAGAAACTAATGCTTCTGCTTCAGATATTGTAACCATATCATATCTCGAAGTCAAAGACTTCACTTAGTCTTTGAATCCTTTGTTAACTGGACATGATGCTCCAGTTGTTGTGCAAATTCTGGCTCCCGAGTCAAACTTCACTAATAGTCGCCCTCTTCGGTGGGTTGTAATGGAGGGCACTCTAGAAGTGTCTAGTTCGGGGGTCCATGCAACCCCCATGTAGACAATCCTCACCGGAGGAATCCTTTCTCTAGGTTTCTCTAATCAAATGACGAGTATAGTGCATACCACTATACCCATCTCAATCAACAACTCTACTCTGTTGATTGTCAGTTCCACTCAACGTTTGGGTGCAACCATGTTGTTACCTTTGATAACTAATTTTTTTTTGTTTGGTATGCCATCAATGAGAAAGCATAAGATCTTGATTGGTTCTCAGTCAATGTCCCAAACTTCTAACATTGGTACAAAAAGTTTGTTGATCCCTTACCAAGTTGTTCCTTAGGGTGAAAGTCATATTTCTCTGTCATTCCCCTCTATCAGTAGTGGGTCATTTCCACTCTTTTGGCCCCAATCCCTTTGTGGGATGGGGTGGTACTATGGGTAGCAGATTTCAATCCACTAGTATGTCATCTACTTCAACCCCATTCATGTTATATGGTGGGTTCAAAAGTAATCCTTTCACCACGTCTATAGTGTCAGCAGGGGGAAAACTCTTCCAAGGCCAGTGGAATCTCATGCAAGGGTCGTTCTCTTCACAAGGAATGTCATCAATGGGAAATACCTTTCTCGGTCAGAACAACCCCATGCAAGGATTATTTCCTTCGCAGCGGGGTCCGCAAGGGGCAACCCTGTTTTTCTGTTCGAGAACCAGATGGGTGGAGATTTTCCTCCATTTAACCAGAGCCAACAAGGTTTCATCCATAGCTTTGGCCCATCCAAAAAATATTCTTGGCAACATGGTGCCAGTACCAAACCAAGTTATTCTTTTTGGAATGGTCCTCAACTCAAAACTTCCAACATCACTAGATGGAATTTTGGGCCTCAGCCGAGGTTACCTTTTCTGGCAATGTCAAACTTGCTATATGTGTCAAAGCTTATGAACAATCTCATTTTTCATAATTTGAACTGGTCATCGGTCCCCACCAAATTGTCATCTGATATTCCTAAGTTTGAGGGAAATCCTGGTGAATATCTCGACAACCATGTAACAAATTTTCATCTGTGGTTTTCATCAAATTTGTTAAACGCTAATTCAGTTTGGCTACGTCTTTTCCAATGCACTCTTACAGGAGTCACAGCTAAGTGGTACATCACACTTGATGGTGCAACATTTTGTACTTTCTACGATTTTTATTTTGTTTTTCTAAACCATTTTCATCTACCGATCTAGTACGATGTCAGAACTGACCTTCTTTCTACCTTGAAACAAGACAAAGTCACTCATATATCGGATCATATCCAGGAGTAGCAGAGATGGAAGAGGCTGATTTAAGCCAAGGTTCCTCCCAATTTCTTATTGGAATGGTTCCTTAAGTCCTTTTTTCTATACATCTCTAAAGAAGTTTCCACATCAGGAGTCTGTTCTTAGGAAGAAGTGATCTTCAAAGCCTAACAACTAGATTTGATCTATTCACAATCTAGGCTCATGTACAAAATCATATCAGATTCACCACAACCTGGTTTTGATCCCACGAAAATGAAATATGGACCTCATGCTGACGGAATCGTAGGTTCCATTCAAAGATCACCCACAGACTTGGTCTCTAATCAGATGATATAGTTTTCTATCCAAGCTTCTACATCTAGTCTAGCTTCGGCTTTGACCATTCCCTCCCAAATGTCATATGTACATAGTGTGTAATTGGCAACCCCAAAATGTACCCAACA
>SNQJ01S0003657.1:214111-241275 GCA_010110895.2 Picea sitchensis | reverse complement strand
CCACGCATAAAACTCTTTGTTATTTGTTGACTACAATTC
Source organism: Picea sitchensis (assembly GCA_010110895.2). Classification (NCBI taxonomy): domain Eukaryota; kingdom Viridiplantae; phylum Streptophyta; class Pinopsida; order Pinales; family Pinaceae; genus Picea; species Picea sitchensis. Next base: position 241,236 of record SNQJ01S0003657.1, on the reverse strand, counting down.
AATTTCTTTTAGGACCACATACTATGGAACAATTAGTCAAATAGGTAATCTGCGATTCAATAGTGTGTTTGTTGGCGTGGTACGACTGCATGATCGATTTAGATTCGTCCTTGTTGTCTCGATAGACTGCAGGTAATATCCGTGTAAATGGTGCGACCATGGAAATGGGATAAAAAATGGTTCCCCAACGTCATAAGAGGATTCTATCTATTTTTTGTTTGTTTTCTTTGGGTTCATCTCACTAAGAGTTATGGCTTTTTTGGGTTGATTTGACGTGACAAAAGGAAATATTCAATTTGCTTTAAAAGTTGATCGATGATATAACTTTCAATTAAAATTACAAATACATATTTATGAATAAGTGGAAGGATTATGAAAATAATTTGAAATCTATTTCGACATGAATAAAGTGGATATGTATGGGCTATTTTATAAATGAAATAAGTTAAGTGGGATGGTTATATAATTCCTTCACTCATACGCTCTTCCCTCACTCATAAGTTAAGTGGGATGGTTATATAAGTTAAGCTCTTCACTCATAAGTGAGATTTACAACTTTAACTCCTCTCCTTGGAAATAAGGCACTCCTACAAATTGATTTTGACAATCAACCTAGTGATCAAAAACTACCAATTGCATAATAGAATATGTACCACACATACAATATCATACAAACATAACTTACAAGCTTAACACAAAAAGGTTACCTTAATTCCAAAAGCTTGGAGCTAGGCATGCTCACAAGTTCTCTCAGTGATCCTTTGTTCCAATCCAAGTTACAAATGGAGACAACAAATCCTTATATAGATTTGAGCTCTAACTCCCCTAAGGACAAAAACTAAAATATTTACAACAACTACCGAAGTGGGAAAATTAGGTCAAGAGGCCATAGAAAAGTGATTGTATACAATGTCCTAGATGATTCCAGTGCCACGTGCCACCTTCTTCCATCATTATCTTCATGCAAAGGAAAAATATGGATGCCATGTGTCCTCCTCACATGCAAGGTGCTCTCCAAGAGATAACTACCTCAATAAAATTATATAATTGCCAAGTCAAATGACGTTGGATGCTTTCCCAAATGTGTGCATGGATGCCAAGTGTACAAGCCTCTTCATGAGGGCACTCTCCAACAAATAACCACTTCCAAACAATAATATTGCTTGGTCAAATGAGTAGGGTGAATTTCAGTGGTTTTCCATGTGTAAAGCTCCAAGGATGAGCGTGACCATCGAGATATGCATGAAAATGTCAAGTGTCTTTATTAGCTAACTCCTCTAGAAGATTTTATAACCAAGAAACCAATAAAATATCTCTTTTAATAAGTGCACCCTTTGTACTTGTGCCTTGTGGACCACTTTGACTGGAATAAAACAAATAGAATTTTGTTTTGTGTCCGTACCTAAACATTCACCATGCATGAATTCTCCCTAGAAGAGAGAGAATGAGTGTGCCCTTGAAAATTGTGCATCTTTGATAAGTCAGACTATGAAGAAGGCAAGAAGTAAATGTGCCCTTGTAATTTGTGCAATGGGTCAAAGTTACAAGTCACTTCACATGTGTGTAAATGTGTGAACAAGGGTAAGTAGTTTCTCTTAGTGGGGCACACCACTTAGTTGCATAGGGAATCATGTGATGAGGTGGAAATAATGATGTGAAAGACTAAAACACTAGGGCATATTGATAACATCTATTAGTCAAACATGAAGACCAAATAATTCCTCAAAACTAGTGATATGGTAAAGTTAGCATGTGTGAACAAGGATATTTTTTAGGCTAGGGTGAATTGGTTTTTTTATGTGTTGCCTCAACATGTGCACTAAAGGGGGGAGTAATAACTTAAGTTGTGTATCTCATGGACATAAGGTTACATTCCCTAGTGAATAATTATACACAAACTACACATGATACACAAACTACACCAACTACCTAGGCAAAGTAATGAAATGATACACAAACTACATAAGCAAAGTAATGAAATGTGGTGAAATGTAAGGGTGAAGTAGATTTCACTTAGGAAAAAAGTAATAATAAGTTGTGATAAACAAATTACCTAGGTTAATTTCTTGGGCCTGCAAAATTCACATACAACCTTTATTTGGGGCATTTCGTGGATTGTTACAAAGCTTATTCCAAGCTCCATGTGTTTGGTTTTCCTAGTAATCATATGTCAATTGCAAAAATCACTTGGAAAGTGACTAAAAAATGTGTCAAAAGTTTAGGACATGTAAAAATGTGTTAGAATTGTCAAGGTGTAGGACCATTTTTGAATCAGTGGCAGATGTGGGTTGCCACTTGTATCCACTTGGATCAATTATCCTCCTTTAGGAAGCAATGGTCTCCATTGTATTAAGTTCCTTTATTAGACGAGGAAACTTTTGTTGAATCTGAGCCCTGGTGAACCACTTTCCCTAGTGAAGAAGATTCCCTACCTTGACAACTTGATATAATTATATGCTCAATTGGTAGGTGGCCTTCATCTTAGTATCTATGATCTAGGGCCTTGATGGTTGATGAACACATCATAATTGTAGCAATTTTCATCATCTATCGTGGGGGTGGATGCAGAATCCGAGATGGAGGAAGATGCCATAAGATGCAGAGTAATAAATAAGTAATGCAAGAAATTAGGAATGCACACTCAATTACTTCAATATTTTTGTCTGGTTGTAGAGCTCATAAGTTGATCCGGATTATTTTCGACACGAAATGAGAACGGAGATATAATAAAGAAATGCACAGAGATATCGTAGATATTCAATAATATAATAGAAATGTATCAAACATGCAACCATAAGCACATATATATAGTAATACACGATTTCTATTAATCAAAGAAATGTACAGAGACTGTAAAAATACAAAGTGAAAGACTTGCTAGAATGGTGGCAGCTTATCTCTGAGAAGAGATGTGACGGTTGTGCTCATTCGCAAGAAGATGGTTACAATGAGGCTCTGAAGGAATTTTTACAATAAAAAAGAATTCCAAAAAACCTAGACATCCAAAGACCTAACCCTAGGAGATGAAGCGCCAAAAGTCATGTGGGCCCCGTTTGGGTAAGTTAGTACATCAACTTACCGGGGTCGTAACTTTTGCATACGATCTCCGTTTTAGGTGTGTGATAGCCCGTTGGAAATGTATTGTCGAGGAAATTAATTTTGGGGGATAAATCATGCCTTTGAATATCGTTTAGGAGCTCGATCCTAAAAAACCTTCATTTAGGCCCTCAAAATGGCCCTGGAAGTTAAAAACTGCTAAAAATAGTAAATTGCCAAAATTGCCAGAAAACTGTTTTGAGCCAGTCGGACAAGGTGGGTGGCCACTGATATCCACCTGGATCACAAGTGAAAAGTGGCTACTAGTTACTTCCAAGTTACCACCAAGGCTTTGGCACATTATGTGTCTCTGTATCTCAATATTTGTCAATCGAGCTAAACAAAACTACAATGCAATGATATCAGATTCATTCACATTTGATTATTTATAGACTGAAACATACTACCTAATTTATTATTGTTTAATTATTAGATTAAATTGAATTAAAAACCAATAATAATTTTAGTGAGTAAGGAAATGGAAGCTAAAAGTGTGTGGTAGTTTCTTTCTCAGTGCATGCATTCCATTGATTGGTTATGTACCATGACCCCACATCACTCGTTTAATCTATTCATTTGAAAGACGATTCCATTTCGTTAAAAATATATGATTCATTTTCTTTTGGTTTTAGTAATTCATTGAGCACCACTTGCCACCGACCACATATTATCATGTTACATGCCACCCAAATCATGCGTTACGACTCCTTTCTATGAAAAACGATTATTTTCCTTTAAAAAATGAATTTTTTTATTTAAAACTTTTGAAATTCATTCCATTTTACATTAAATGAAATTTGAATCACATAAAAGTAGTGAGTAACATAAATAAATATTAAAATCACTTTAAAGTTGTTCCATAACCTAACTTTCAAAATGATGAACTTAAAATCACAATAAATATTTGGAAGAAAGATTAAAAATTAAATCATATTTTAAGATTTAAAATAAGTGAGTGAAATAAGTGGAAATGACTATACAATTACTCATTAGTAAGTCTTGCCACCGACCAACATGCCCCACATGTTTAGCCTTTTTCATATTCCATTCCTATTAAAACATGATTTGTTTTCCTATCTCACTAAAGAACGACTCCATTTCCTTTCAAAATAATTAATTTTCTAAAGAGCGACTCCATCTCCTTTCAAAATAATTCATTTTCTTTTGAATTCGACAAGACTTTATTTAAAAAAAAAATAAACAAGTTTTTTTGTGTGGCTTCGACAATAATTTATTTCATTAATAATTATGAAAAATAATGTACTATAAACCACATCTTTAAATTTTTTTTTTTTTTTTAAATATGTTTTTTTTTTCTATTCATTATGCAAAGCATTAAGTAAGATAAACCACATCTTTTCATTCAAAGACTGATTTATTTTTCTTTTTTGTTTTTTGTTTTTTAAAGGGTGTATTGATATCAAGATCATGATATGTTATTGTGGGTTACATCTCTCAATTAACATGGGATTAATGTTTTGTATAGAGAGATGTTTATGTAGTAAAAACAATTCCAAGAAGCACTAAATTTAGGTGTGGCAACACTCCCTTGTGATTTCCTCCATTGGCATAAAGATCACGGTATATTGTTGTGGGCCAAATTTCCCAACCAATTCTAAGATGCACACATTTTAGGCATATTTGAATTAGTGATGATCATTTTATAGGAAGGCGTGTGAAAAGAGTATTGTAGAGTATGAGATTTTTATTTTATTTTTTGTACAGGAGGGTGGTGGAAGGATAAACAACAAGGAGTGAGATTTTTTGCACAAGATGAGGGCAGAAGGATAAACAACAAGGATGTTCACACTGCAACCAATCAACCATAATGTTAGTAGGAGGCATCACTCCCTTGTGCTTGCCCCATTGGCATAAGGATCATGGTATATTTGAGCTTATATGTTGTTGTAAGCCACATCTCTCAACCAATGTGGGATTAATTTTTTGTATAGATTTATTTATGTAGTAAAAATCATTCCAAGATGCAAATATTTTAGGCATACCCAACTTGGTAATGGGAATTTTTTAGGAAGGCATGTGAAGGGGGTATTTTGGAGTAATATAAGTGACTTCTTTTCTTTTTCTTCTTTTTTTTAATTTTTTTTTTTTCATAGAGGGAGGGGGGGTAAGCTAAGCAACAAGGATACTCATACCACAACCAATGAACCTATATGTTAGTAGGAGGAACCCACAAGGTGTGGGGTACTACCAATGGTATTTAAAAAAAAAATTGCACAGAGGGAGGGGGGAAGATCGAGCAACAAGGATATTCAAACCACGACCAATAAACCATTATGTTAGTAGGAGGGACCACTTCCTTGTGGTTACCCCCTTTCTATAAGGATGATAGTATATTGGAGAGTTTATGTTGTTGTGAGACACATCTCTCAACCAATGTGGAATTAATTTTTTCTAAAGAGAGTTTTTTATGTCTTAGAACAATTCCAAAACTTGGATTTGAGGTGTAGTGAACTTAGCAATTGGCATTTTTCTTGGAAGGCATGTGAAAGGGGTACTATGGGGTACTACCACTGAGAATGTTTTTTCTTTTTTGCACAAAGGGAGGGGGGAATGCCGAGCAACATACGTATTTACACCTTAACCAATCAACCATGATATTAGTGAAAGGGACCATTCCCTTGTGCTACCCCCTTAGCATAAGGATCATGGTATATTAGAGATTATATGTTGATGTGGGCCACATCTCTCAACAAATGTGGGATTGATATTTTTTATAGAGAGGCATGTATAACATAGAAACAATTCCAAGACACATATTTTTGGTGTATCCAACTTAGTAATGGGTATTTTTCTTGGAAGGTATATCAAATGGGTATTGTGGAGTACTTCCAGTGAATTTTTTTTTTGATGTTTTGCATAGAAGTAGGGGGGAAGGCTGAACAACAAGGATATTCAAATTGCAACCAATCAACCATTATGTTCGTAGGATGAACCACTCCATTATGGTTTCCCCCATTAGCATAAGGATCATAGTATATTGGAACTTATATATTGTTGTGGGCTACATCTCCCAACCAACATGGGATTAATCTTTTGTATATAGAGGTATTTATGTCATGGAAGCAATTCCAAGATGTACAAATTTTAGGTGTATCCAAAATAATGGGTTTTTTTCTTGGAAGACATGTGAAAAAGGTACTATGAAGTACTACCAATCAGTAAAAACAAAACTACAATGGAATGACATCGGATTCATTTATAGTTGATTATATAATGTCCAAAACATAATACGCTTGTCTATTATTATTTATTTTATTATTAGATAAATTGAATTAAAAATTGAACAGTGTGTGACAGTTTTTTGGAGTAAGCTAAATATGCAACGTTTTGAGTTTCCGATGGCTGCATAGGTCCCATCTCAGTGAACCTTTGACGTCATCGACGTTTGTGCCTCGCTTCTCTTAGATCTCCCCTCTTGCGTCGTTTTCCGTTAGTCGTTTTTATTTCTCAGTGGTCTATTTTCTTTTTGGTCTGCGTAAATGGGCAGGCTTCATTTCAAATTTAAATTTCCCTCCATTTGACTTGGAAGGGCTTCATTTCAAATTTAAATTTTCCTCCATTTGAATTGGAAGAGCTGTCGTGTTTTTAAAATTTGAGGTTGTTGGAGGTGCTTAGTGTATCTGGATGTGCGAAGTTGAAGAGGTGCAGAGGTGCTGGGAAGGCCATGCCCAACTCGAATGTGTTCAGTTTCCACGTTCTGTTGTTGGAGGTGGCTTGCTGGATGAGGCCCATGGATCCATTGAAGGGCGTCAAGCGGATGATTTTGGCAGTGGGCATGGCGGATGATCCAACACTCATCATAACGATAGGATCGTTGTTCCTCCAGACACACCCAACAACCTGATCAAGATCGAGAGAGGCTATCGAGAGAAGGCTTAGGCTATGCTAGTAAAGATTAGAGGGACAACCAATGTATGGACCTTCTAAGCCACTGAATCGATAGGAGTGCCAGTATTTCCAATAGAGATTTCCGAAATTATTTGTTGTTGTCTGCGGGTACATAAATTTTGGTTGTGGAATTTTTAATACAAATCATAGATACGATCAGTGATAGTGAGTGCAACGCTGAGCTCCGTGAAGTTGACATCACGAAAAGATAAAAGAGAATATTGGTGAAGTTGACATCACAAGAAGATAAAAGAGAATATTGGTTTGCCTGTGGTTGGTTTCACTCATTTACGCGTCCACTAAACCACATGGGTTCCATAGTGAGACCATAAAAGAAAAAAAGGAAAGCACTACACATATTAATGATGACACAATAAAAGGAAGCTTCCTCATTCCACCGCCTTGACACAATAAAAGGAAGCTTCCTCATTCCATCGCCTCAATATTGTAGTTAAATTTAACTACAATATTGTAGTTAATTTAACTACGATATTATGTGACAAGCTCACATCATGCGTTATGTGATGACAAGCCCCACATCACGCATTTAGTGTAGATGATTCCATTTTGCATTTTCTTTCGGTTGTACTTGAAAGAAAAAGAAAAGATGATCACTTTTATTTTGATGTGATTTCATTGAGTACCGCATGCCATCACCCACCTATTATCATGTAACACTCCACCTAAATTACATGTTATGCCTTTTTTCTTTGAAAGGACGATTCTTTTTTTCCGAAAGGATGATTATAGTGCAAAGCCACTGGCATTTAGTGACATAAGACGATTTCTTCTCTTTTTGATGTGACATAAAGACAATTTCTTTTCTTTTGACAAAGGGAAATATTCAATTTTCTTTAAAATTTGAATATAATTTTCAAAATGATGAACTTAACATTACAAATAATATTTAATGAGTAAGTGGAGGTACCACACAAATAATTTCACTCTATTTCAAACTAAAGAAGAAAGTGGATATAAATGGTTCATGTTATTAGTGAAATAAGTTAGTTAATGGGACGATCATATAATTATAGTATAAAATATAGGTAATTGTATTTTATTGTTGGGTTTGATTATAAATCAATAAGTTCATGCATTCAATATATTTTATATTTATTAAAGATATTTATATTGTAATCTATTAATCATTATGTTAATCAGAGGTATCACTTTTTGTTGGCTATTTTTATTGGCCTAAGGATTGTGGTATAATGGAGTTTATATGTTGTTGTGGGTTACATTTCTCAATCAATGTGGAATTAATTTTTCATATAGAGAGATATTTATGTCATAGAAATAATTTCATTATGCATATATTTTAGTCATATATGACTTAGTAATGGGTATTTTTCTAGGAAGGCATGTGAAAGGGGTATTGTCGAATACTTCCAATGAGAATTTTTCTTTGGCATAGAGGGGGACAGGAAAACTAATCAACAAGGATATTACACAACTATTCAGCCACTATGTTAGTCATGATGTATAATGCAAAATAGTGTGTATCCAATGAATTGCATCATGGGTTTAAACATGGTCACTGACTTGATGAGAACCCTTCAGAGTTCTCTTTTTTTATAGAGGTCGTATTTAGTTATTGTTTTTACCTCCATTTCAAAAAGTGATGCTTTCAATATCGTCTTTTTTGGGGGGTTAAACTTACAACATTTTGCAACCATAACCTTAAAACCCCATAATGTTGTTAACAAAAACCTTAAGACTAACCACCAAATCGAAAAGTGGTGCTACTAGAGGCACTTTTTTTTTTTTTAATTCAAGATTAAAAGTACAACTTGTTTGAAACCATGGACTTAACAACTAATATCGTTGTAACCAAAATCTTAAATTCAACCACTAAATCAAAAAGTGGTACTACTTGTTAATACAGAATCTCACACCCAGAGTGAAAAGTCCTAATGCCTAGATTGACACATGTGAAACTAGACAGATGACCATTGTCACCTCACCATCACTATGCACTTTAGAAAAAGGGTAGACCTAAGTCAAGGGGGGATTCTCTTTGGTTGCTAGGCTCACATTGTATGGTATAGAATGGGAGTAAAGGGAACCTAACAACATGAATGGATGGATTCCATGGAAAGTATTAAAAAGGATGGACTTGGAAATGATAAATGAAAGGGAAGTTCAAGTACCTAGTTTCTTTGACTATGGAGATCATGGATGTAATCTAGGTAGGTTATCCATCTAATTGTTAAGAGCTTTAGATAGACAGTGGGACATTCTCTATAGCTTCTCCTAACTTGGAAAACAATAGATCACAAATGTAAATGGGTAGGAACTCACAATATGATCTTTACTAACAAGTGAATTCATAAAGGTGAGTTAAGCTTCACTCAAAAGATGTTTAGGATTTAGACTCCCGCCCTCCAAGGCTAGATGAAAGCTCTTTACTCACAAAGGAGATTTATAGCTTTAATTCCTCTTCTTAGAAACAAGGTGCTCCTACAAATTGACTTTGGAAATCAACCTTGTAATCAAAAGCAACCAATTGCATACTAGAATATGCACCACACATATAAGATTATACAAACATAAATTACAAGCTTAACACAAAAAGGTTATCTTCATTCCAAAAGGTTGGAGCTAGGCATGCTCACAAGTTCTCTCATTTTTCCTCTATTCCAATCCAAGTTACAAATGGAGGGAGAAAACCCTTATATAGACTTGAGCTCTAACTCCTCTTCATAAAAATATTATTTCCTAATGAGTTTTTCCAAGGAGAAATACTAAAATATTTTCAACAACTACCTAAGTGGGAGAATTTTATCAAGATCCCATATAAAAGTGATTGGATACAGTGTTCTAGATGATTCTAGTGCCACATGCCACCTTCTTCCACCCTCATCTTCATTCTAAGGAAAATTATGGATGCCATTTTTCCTCCTCATGTATAAGGCGCTCTCCAAGAGATAATTACCTCAATAAAATAATATAATTTCCAAGTCAAATGAAGTTTAGTACTTTCCCAAATGTTTGCATGTCTGCATGGATGCCAAGTGTACAAGCCTCTTCATGAAGGTACTCTCAAGCAAATAAAAACTTCCAAACAATCATATCGCTTGGTCAAATGAGTAGGGAAAATTGGAGTGGTTTTCCATGTGTAAAGCTCCATGGATGAGGGTGCTTTTTTAGTTATGCATGAAAATGACAAATGTCTTCATTAGTAACTCCTCTAGAAGATTTTATATCCACAAAACCAATAAAATATCTCCTCTAACAAGTGTGTCCTTGGTACTTGTGCCTTATGGACCACTTTGACTAGAATAAAACAAATAGAATTGTACTTTGTGTTTGAATATAAATCTTCACCATGCACGAATTTTCCCTAGTAGAGAGAGAATGTGTGTGCCCTTGAAAAGTGTTAATATTTGACAAGTCAAGCCATTAAGAAGCCAAGAAGGAAATGCGCCTTTGTAATTTGTGCAATGGGTCCAAGTCAAGTTACTTCACATGTGTGTAAAGGTGTGAACAAGGGTAAGTAAGTTCTCTTAGTGGGGCAAACCACTCGGTGGCCTAGGGAAGTGTGTGATGAGGTGGAAATAATGACATGAAAGGATAAATACTAGGGTGCATGCATAATGGCTCCTAGTCAAACATGAAGACCAAATAATTCCTCAAAACTAGTGACATGGTAAAGTTTAGATGTCTGAACAAGGATATTTTGAGGAGAGGGAGAATTGGATTTTGTATGTGTTGCCTCAACATGTGTGCTAAAGGGGGAAGTACTAACTTAAGTAGTGTATCTCATGGACAAAAAATTAATTTCCCCAGTGAATAATTGGGAATAAAACTTAGGGAATTTAACCTCAGCGGAGAATTATAACATTTAAGCATTAATAGACTAGTATTTTGGCATTTATTAAGGTTTTAGGATTTTAAATTTTAATTAAAATATCCCAAACCAATTAGGTGTGTTCACACTGGAAAAAGTGAAAATATAAGAATTGAGGAGTTATTTTTTTTAACAAACACTGGGAAATTTTATATTAAAAATGTGTGGATAAATCCACTGTAGTACAAAAAAGGGCCATGAATGACATTCGACATACATAAGCTTTGAAGTTTGGGACTGTTATTACAAAATTTGTGTCCATTGAGTTTCCAACTTCCCTGACTATAACATTTCTACTGTATTTTGAAGAATATAACCTAGAGAGAACTCCATTTATATATAACGTAAAACAAAACATGACACTTGAAATTTACAGAGTCGGCTACCCGGTTTCTTTTTTATCTATGAGTGTCGATGCTGCTCCCAAATTGGATCTATTGCGGGCTTATTGAGATCTGGAACTTGATTTATTGTGGATGAAGTTAAATTCTTGGAAGCTCTCTGGGTGCTTGTTGGGGTGATGGGTTGCTGGTGATTTCTTTCCATCTGTTCCATATGACTTTGCATATTCTCCATATGATTGTGTTTCTCCTCAATTTGGCTTCGCTGATAAAAGACTTCATCTTGCAGTCTTTCAATTAGATGCCTGTGCTGAGAGAGAGTTTCAAGCTCAACGGTTAATGTGGAGTTGATTGCTCCCATGTGAATTCTCATCCTTTGACACCCTGCACATTCTTTCTCTGGGTCCTACTAGTCTTGCCCTGCAAATATATCCTTCTCATTCGTGTTTCTTGGCTCATTATGAGTCCTTTGCCTGTTTTCCATGACGCTAAGAAGGGGATGATTCTTCAAGAGGTGAGGAAGGAGACTCCGAGGGATAGAAAACAAAAGGTCTAAGGATCTGAATTTGGAAGAATCAGATCCTAGAAGAGGTCACGGTAAGGAGGTCTAAGAAAGGTGGTGCAAAGAGGAAGCAGAGGGTGACTCCAGGAAAACAGGGCCCAATGTAGGCTTGGGGGAAGTTTTCCACAACAAAGAGATTAACCGAAGACTCTGAGTTATTTCATTCCAAGACACCAACAACAGAAAATTTCGAGCAAGGTGGTTTAGGGAAAACACAGAGAACACTGGGCTCAACTTAAACTCACGGGAAATTCACCACAACAAAGATATTTCCCAATGGAACTGAAAGAATTCACCCCAAGGAACAATCAACAAAAAAATCATGTCAATCAGATAAAACTTAGACTCTACTTAGAGCGTTGTACTTAGACCCTTCATACCTCCGAGCCAAGGACTGAACCCGTCGTCACCTTGATGATTCCATGCTGCTTCAGAACCACTACACACTCGACCCATATGCATTAGAGGCTTCGACGATCCATTACCTACGAACTCAGTTGGACAGATAATAAAACCATCCCATGCCATGATGAAATAATCATGCAAATTCCCGTTAGCATGGTTTAAACTTTGTTAATGAGAACCTGTAATTTCACCTTCTAATTGCCGCCTCCACTTGCCAAGTCTCACGCTGGAGCTCCAAGTGTTCCTTCCCATGGCCTTTGCATGATGGATCCTGGTCTTATGTGTTATCATTAGACTAGGGGGGATAGACCTTCCTTATCCTCCATCCCTAAGGTTCTGGGGGGTTTCCTGATGTCCACATTGTCCATTTTGTCTGCTTCCTCATTATTGCCTCTTAGAACATGGAAGAACTTGGTCTTTAAGGTCCTCATGCTTATACAAATTTTTTCTATTACCCTCTTTGGGCTCAAATTTTTAGGCTCGGATCCCTGGATCATCATTCTTATGATAGTCTTCGAGTCGCCTACTATGTTCAAGATTTATATTTGTTTCTAATTTGCTAGTTGAAGCCCTTTAAGAAGAGCATATGCCTTTGCTTTATTGTTGGTGTCTTTCCCTAGATTCCAGTAATAGTTCAGGATTCCTTTTCCACCGGGTTTGAAGAGAACCCCACCCCCCCCACCTGCCTCCCATGGGTTTCCCTTTGAATCACCATCAAAGCATAGTGTGTTATTTGGGTTTCCCTTTGAATTCAGTATTCAATGTTGAGGATAGAATGAAGTTGCTAGCACGATCGTTGAATTGAGTGAGAATTCCTAATGGAGCGGAGGTTGAAGCTTATGACCCAATCCTTCTTTGGGTTATTACAAATATTTAGTGTTCATAACCTTTGACAGTTGTGATTTGGCCTTGCAAGAAACACTTTGAGGTTGTGACTATTTTCCCTGGAAGATTAGTCTATTCCTTGCTAGCCAAATCTACCAGCAGACATATTTGGGAAGAGACTTCCACAATCTTTTAAAGATTGGTTTTCCACGAAAGGTTCCTTGGTAATACCTTTCCCAATGTGCCAAGAAGGAGTTTAAATATGAGGGCCACCTTATTTGATAGTTTAGTTCTATGTAAAAAACATTCCATACTGTTATAGAGAAAGAACAATCCCAGAAGAGGTGTTGAATAGTGTCCTGATCTCTTTGACATAGAGCACAAGTGAAAGGGTCGTGGAATCCCCTTTTTTGCAAATTTTCTCCCATTAAAATTTTCCCATGAGCTAGGGACCAAATGAAGATATTAATTTTGGGTAGAGCGTCCTGACTCCATACGTTTTCCCATTTTGCTGAGGTGTTAGAGCTAAAAATGTACTAGCAAAATTTTAAGTGCCTTCATCATATCAAGGCTAGATTTTCCCATTCCCCGGGTCTTTAGCCAGTTGTCATAACTTCCAAAGTTCTCATTGAGTCTTGACGAGTTCCCATTCATCGTGTTTGCCTAGAATTTCTATGATCTCTGACTTATGACCCACATTGTAAAAAATAAACATTTTATAGATTCCTATATTTTCAAATAAAAAAAAAGTACATTTTTTTTATTTGTTACTTTAGCCAAAAGAAGTGTGTGTTATAGGTGTTATTATCTAATCATTAACTACATGAACTAGCACATATTATCAAGCCTATTCATTATCGAATCAAACCAATATCCCATATACGAACACATAGCCCAATGCTAAGCGCCAAACAACACTAAGTCACATGGAGAAGGAGTTCATGAGGGCCAAAGGGTGCATTACACGTACAACATGTTATGAAAGGTTTGTATATCTAAATAATGAAATATTTGTCTCTTGCTGACGATGTGGGATATTTTCGCAAAATCAAAATCAAAACGCAGAGCTTATCAGAGGTGTTGGCCGGTGATGAAAAGAGTTAGTCGCCGAGCTTCCAGATGCCGGAATGATGGTGCAGATGTCAATAAGATTATGCATGGGTGCCATGCCAACATAGAAGATTGTTTTTGAGGATTGTTTGGATGGGGCTCGTTTTCTCCATCGATTCGATATGAAAAATATATCAAAACACAAGCAACGCCGAGTATTTATATCCAAGTTCAAGGACATTGCATATATCGACAACAGAGTATATGGAGTTCGTTTGCAGGACCCATGTATTTCTTTTTGGTTTCTTTCATGTCGGAGATAGATGAAACCTTGCCAGTGAATATCCTCGAGGATTTGATTACCCTAGCATGAGACAGATTACCGATACATTTGGGGCATACTTAAGTGGTCTGATAGTTGTTTCTATAATGGCCAATTCATTTGATTGTTGCGATGTAGTGACAACTACAATGCATAAATATTTACGAGGTCCTCAAGGAGGAATGATATTATTCAAGAAGGAACTAGGGCTGATAGAGAGATTCAGAGGACTCTAATGGAATTGCAAAACATGGATGTATTACATGTTCCATCTTTAGACTTGTTGTACAGTAATACAATTTATATTTTGTTGGCCTCATTGTTTTTTTTGAAACAGTTCTTGTTATTGGTGGAGAAAGGTTGAAGAAATATATATGCCATAAGATCTTTACTACTGTGTCAGAAGGACCTTTGTACATTGTATATATATACATACATGCACGTGTAGACTCAAAATGTCAATGATAAACCATGTTGAATATAGTGCAGCTCTTAAGGTTGAGTTTTAGTACCTCCATGATTATGCTGGGATCGGTACAATCATAGGTTTAACAACAACTCCTATTGCGGAGACTTCTGTAGTCAAAGGCATCTTATTTGCACACTATGAGCCCTTTGAAAATTCTGCAGTTGGAGGTGATATTGCTCATAGAATACCAAAGAATGAAAATACTTTGATTATGAGTATTCAACATGCTTTCAATATCTTTGCAATTGTTGAAGGAAGGTTGTGATAACCATGGAAAATTTGTTTCCCTTATCCATCATGAATGGGGTCCAAAGTCTTTGGTAACCTTTTTAGGGGAAATAACCAGCAAATGTGTGGTATCTTGCCATTTTACAATCTTTGCTAATGCATACAATTGTTCTGATTTGTGTTAGCAACAGGTTCAAGTTCCTAGAGGGACAATAAGGTCTTGCAGAAGAGAGCAACAATCAGTAAAAGTCTGACAGCAAAGTGGATAATCCAAATACAATATTCATACTCCAAACATATCGTTCATCAAAGAGATCAATGTGAAAATCTTGATGGGATATTTATGAAGGAACTTAACTATGCAAACACCAAGTTAGAAAAACTGAGTCTATAATCTATAAATTCTCTTGACCAATCCAAATACAGAGTATGGCTTCTGAAACCTTGGACAGTGTCAATATTAAATGTTCATACCTGAAACATACAAAACTCTACTACAATCTGATATGAATATAATTCGACAAGATTCTTAGGTGCATAGAAACAAGATTCATTCAAAGATTAAAGACTGGCTAACTCAGCTTCCAAAACACTCCAAAAGAAACTGAAGTGTCAAGATGAAAATAGAGCATATGACAGACAATCAATAGTTAAAGGAGATTTCCAAAAATCTATGGAAAGTTCGCTACGAAAACTGCTACAGAATGTGCTGCGAATTCTTGTTATGGAGGTTTCAAAGGATCAGTGGTTGCCAGGTGTCAATATGGATATTTTCCATTTGCTAGAAGATCAGTTATGAGTTGTAGGGCCACCTATCAAAGGGAGAAGAGCTCAAAAGGGACAGTTCACCATCATAAAGAAATGTTAGGGGCGTGGCCAATATTAACCTAGTTTTTAGCATTTTAGTTAGTTTCTATTATCCACATGTTGCCTCTCCATTTTGAGGACACAATAATCCTATGATAGAGTCGTTATTCAAATGATAGTGCTGTCATTGATAGTGGAAGATATAAAAAATACTGTTGTAAGTCAGAGGGGCAGTTAGAAGGAGTAGAGAGGGTGGTTCAATCTAGAAGACTTGAGAAGACTTGTATAGCTTGAGGTTTGAAAGACTGTATTTCTGGACTTTTGACCCTTCAGTGAATGAAATCAAAATTTTCCTTCCAATCTTGTCTATTATTCCGTGTATTTGTGTTATGAGTGACTAATTCACTTTGTTCCTATTTCATTAATGATTGGATGAAGCCATCATTCTCTGCATTAATGGTATAGGTTTACAAATACACCATTCTTTACTGTAATTCGGTTGTCATATGATATCTAGTGTATTCATGATTGAAGAATATTATAGTAGTTTTTATTTCATGTCCATTTATCCTATTGAGAATTTGATTAGTTCATTGAAGCCAATTTTGCTAGAGTATGTTCTTGATGTCACGGGAGTGAAAGTTTTGACAGTCATTTAGTCTATTCCACCATTTGATAATTCTACTCATTAAAACCAAATTTGTATGTTACCAAGCTGACCTGATCTACAGTCTAGCGTGACTCTTGGAGTGATAACATAAATGGTGTCGTTGTCGGGGAGCGAAGTGTGAAGCTAGCTTCCCTAGGAAAACGACATAGATCCATATCTTGATGGTAGACAAGAGAGGGACACAAAAATTGACTGTAATTATCTACCTAGTGACTCCACCATCAAAGACTCCACTGGAGGAAGGATCCTGCCGATAGAAAGATGACCATACGAAAGGGGATGACAAGGTATCAACTTATGAGCTTTCTTCATGAACTCTTATTTTTCTTTATCAGATCATTTCTCTCTTTCCCTTTACGTATAAAGAGGATTATCCTCTTCTTTGTCTATTCGAATGATCATCAATCTTCCTTTATATATCCATCCTTGGAAGGAGAAAATCTGCATATTGCTTGTGTTGTAGATGTTGATCATCTATCGTCACCTCAACCTATTCATAAGGATGAGCTTTGTATTCAAATCCCTCCTGAATTTGATCACCCTTGTAACCTTGAGGAGGTTGAAACTGATTCAAAGCCTTCTCAGATCTCATTACCTTCTTCTATTACTGTTGAACCTTGCCATTAGCTTATTAAACCTCATATTCAGCCCACTGATTTTCAAATTAGAATAAGAAACAAGATGTTTAAACCGTTAAGGCTGCCTTCTTATCTTCATCCTTACCCTCTTGACTTCTTCAAGTATCTTCCCTGGTTTTCTGGAGAAGATCATGCTACAACTGAGAGACATTTGGAAGCCTTTGAGAACTTTGTTGATCAGTTTGAGATAATACATGATGATGTTACAATGAGGTTGTTCTGCAAATATTTGTTTGGAGATGTTGATGTGTGGTTTAAAGGTTTGGGAGTCGATTCTATTGGTTCTTGGATTGAGCTATGCAATGCCTTTTTAAAGTGTTGAGGTGAGAACAAGTCACTTGATCAGTACTGGGCTGATTTTAATGCTTTGAGGAGAGGGGAAGAAGAAGTTTTGGTTGCCTTCAACATGAGGTTTTACAGTGTTTATCATAGCATGCCATTGGAAATTTGACCTTCTAAGACTGTTTCCATGGTGTACTATGAGATGGATCAACATTCAGATCTTGTCCTTCTCCTGAGAGAAAGAAAATCTTCATCTTTAAGAAGGTTGTTTGAAGATGCAGAGGAAGTCGAGGAGAACATACGGGCTTGCAAGAGGATTTGAGATCAAGCATACTTTGAAAATCTACCTGCACAAGAGGAGAAACAAGACTGTGAGTATGTTTTACATTTCGAGCATGATTCTTCAACATTCTCAGATTTCTTTAAGGACAGGGATGCATGTTATGTTTATGATTAGTGCCCGAAACGTTTTGAGCATATGGTAGCAGATGATTGTATATATAATTACATGTTTTTAGCCAATCATTGTTATGAGGTTTCAAATCCTTCTATACAATTATCCTGTGATTCTTATTCTGAAGAAGGAACTGGTGTGAGACAAGAAGGTTATATGTTTTCAAGAAAAGAAGAATATATGCATGGGTAGTTATTTTCTGTGGGTCAGTAGGTTTCCAATCTAAGTTTCAAGGATCCAATTGCAACCTTGTTGGAGTCATATTTTTCATATTTTTTGAAAATTTCAGTTTTCATTAATTCACCGGCATTTCTGGGTGAGTATTGTCTTCTGAAGGAGTCTATATTACTGCTATTTTATTTCAGTTATTATCTATTGATCAGTGGAATAAACGAGATCATTTCAGTCTTGAAATTACTTGAATGGCTACAGTGGAAATCTGCTTTTACTTGACCGAATGCAGAACTGGTTAGAGGTAGGGTAGCATAGGAAATAAGCTCACTTCTCGAGCATTTGTTTTCCTTCAAGTTTGCAGCAGGTTTATCAGTTAGTTGCTTGAATGAGTGGAATATTTTGGCAGTGTTCAAGGTTTGATATTAGCTGACTCCATAACCCAATGGAAAAGGCCACTGGAACTGCTAGTTTCTTGGAGCTGCGCAGGGAAGTCTCCATCCCAGTTGGAGCTAGATGTTAGCGCTCAAAATGTACCAACAAAATTTTAAGCGCCTTCATCAGATCAAGGCTAGATTTTCCCATTCCCCAGGTCTTTAGCCAGTTGTCATAACTTCCAAAATTCTCATTGAGTCTTGACGAGTTCCCATTCATCGCATTTGCCTAGAATTTCTATGATCTCTGGCCTATGACCCGCATTGCAAAAAATAATAAATTGTAATTTTTCATGGATCTTAACTTTTTATAGATTCCTATATTTTCAAATAAAAAAAATATCTATTTTTATTTGTTACTTTAGCCAAATTAGTGGTGTGTGTTATAATATAATCATTAACTACACGAACTAGCACATATTATCAAGCCTATTCATTATCGAATCAAACCACTATCCCATATACAAACACAGAGCCCAGTGCTAAGCGCCAAACAACACTACGTCACATGGAAGAGGAGTTCATGAGGGCCAAAGGGTGCACTACACGTAGAACATGTTATGAAAGGTTTGTATATATAAACAATGAAATATTTGTCTCTTGCTGACGATGTGGGATATGTTCCCAAAATCAAAATCAAAACGCAGAGCTTATCACACGTGTTGGCCGGTGTTGAAAAGAGTTAGTCGCCGAGCTTCCAGATGCCGGATTGACGGTGCAGATGTCAATAGGATTATGCGTGGGTTGCCATGCCAGCATGGAAGTTTGTTTTTGAGGATTGTTTGGATGGACAACGCAACGCCGAGTATTTATATCCAAGTTCAAGGACAACGCATATATCGACAACAGAGTATATGGAGTTCGTTTGCAGGACGCGTGTCTTTCTTTTTGGTTTCTTTCAGGTCGCAGATAGATGAAACCTTGCCAGTGCATATTCCCCTCGTATGAGACAGATTACCGATACAATTGGGGCATACTTAATGATGGACATGGCACACATAAGTGGTCTGATAGTTGTGATGTGATGTAGTGACAACTCCATTTGATTGATGTGATGTAGTGACAACTACAATGCACAAATCTTTATGAGGTCCTAAAGAAGGCATGATATTCTTCAAGAAGGAACCAGGGCTGATAGAGATATTCAGCGGACTCTAATGGAATTGCAAAACATGGATGTATTACATGTTCCATATTTAGCCTTGTTGTACAGTAATACCGTTTATATTTTGTTGGCCTCATTGTTTTTTTTAAACAGTTCCTGCTATTGGTGGAGAAAGGTTGAAAAAATATATATGCCAGAAGATCTTTACTACTGTGTGAGAAGGAAATTTCTACATTGTATATATATACATATACATACATGCAGGTGTAGACTCAAAATGTCAATGATAAACAATGCTAAATATAGTGCAGCTCTTAAGGTTGAGTTTCAGTACCTCCATGATTATGTTGGGATCAGTACAATCACAGGTTTAACAAAAACTCCTGTTGTGGAGACTTCTATAGTCAAAGGCATCTTATTTGCACACTATGAGCCCTCTGACAAGACTGCAGTTGGAGCTGAGATTGCTCATAGAATATCAAAGAATGAAAATACTTTGATCATGAGTATTCAACATGCTTTCGATCTCTTTGCAATTTTTTAAGGCTGTGATAACCATGGAAAAGTTGTTGCCCTTATCCAGCATGAATGGGGTCCAAAGTATTGGATAACCTTTTTTGGAAATAACGAGGAAATGTGTGGCATATTTCCATTTTACAATATTTTCTAATGCCTGCAATTGTTCTGATTTGTGTTAGCAATAGGTTCAAGTTCCTAGAGGGACAAGGAGGTCTTGCAGAAGAGAGCAACAGTTAGTAAAAGTCTGACAACAAAGTGGATAATCCAAATATAATATTCATACTCCAGACATATCATTCATCCGAGAGATCAATGTGAAAATCTTGATGGGAGATTTATGAAGGAACTTAACTATGCAAATGCCAAGGAAGAAAAACTGAATCTATAAACTAGAAATTCTCTTGATCTATCCAAATACAAAGTCTAACTTCTGAAACCTTGGACAATGTCAATATTAAATGTTCAGACTTGAAACATACAAAACTCTACTACAATCTTAGATGAATAAAATTCGACAAGATTCTTAGGATCAGAGAAACAAGATTCATTCAAAGATTAAAGACTGGCTAACTCAGCTTCCAGAACACTCTAAAAGAAATTGAAATGTCAAGATGAAAACAAAGCATATGGAAGATAGTTAGTTAAAAGAGATTTCCAAAAATCTATGGAAAGTTTGCTACGGAATCTGCTACAGAATGTGCTGCGAATTCTTGTTATGGAGGTTTCAAAGGATCAATGGTTTCTAGATGTCAATATGAATCTTTTCCAGTTGCTAGAATATCAATTATGAGCTGGAGGGACACCTGTCAAAGGGAGAAGCGCTCAAAAGGGACAGTTCATCAACATAAATAAATATTAGGGGCGTGGCAAGTATTACCCTAGTTTTTATCATTTTAGTTAGTTTATATTATCCACATGTTGCCTCTCCATTTTGAAGACACATGAATCCTATGATAGGGTTGTTATTTGAATGATAGCGCTGTCATTGACAGTGGAAGATATTAAAAAGACCATTTTAAGTCGGAGGGGGGGTTAGAAGGAGCAGAGAAGGTGGTTCAATCTAGAAGACCTGAGAATAATTGTATAGCTTGAGGTCTGAAAGACCGTATTTCTGGACTTTTGACCCTTCAGTGAATGAAATCAATTTTTTCCTTCCATTCTTGTCTATTATTCTGTGTATTTGTGTTATGAGTGACTAATTCACTTTGTTCCTATTTCGTTAATGATTGGATGAAGCCATCATTATCTGCATTAATGGTATAGGTTTACAAATACACCATTCCTTATTGTAATTTGGTTGTCATATGATACCTAATGTATTTATGATTGAAGAAGATTATAGTAGTTTCTCTTTCATGTCCATTTATCCTATTGAGCATTTGATTATTTCATTGAAGCCAATTTTTCTAGAGTATGTTCTTGATGTCACATGAGTGCAAGTTTTGACAGTCATTTAGTTTATTCAACCATTTGAGAATTCTACTCATTAAAACCATATTTGTATGTTACCAAGCTCATCTGATCTACAATCTAGGGTGACTCTTGGAGTGATAACATGAGGAATGAAGGATCCTTGAGGAGGAAAGGAGATTTTTGTATCCTTCTTTAACTGTATACCCATATGCTCCCCACCCTCGATTGTCCTGAATTTCTCTGAGTAAAGGGGTTGCTCCTCTAAGTAGGGATATCAACACTTGGATTTGATTTTGCAAGTGATCGGGGGTGACTACTAGGCTCCAAGCCTTCCAGGTTCCATCTTTGTTCCAAGTAGAAATATCAAAGAGAGTGGCATTTTGTTCTGAAGTCATCCATCTTTTCATTTCGCCAAGTTCTTTTGCTCAGGATGTGAGGTCAGTTCCCAAAATCGAATCTTGCCACAACCTTATCAGTTTTCCATTGCCAAGGATCTAAGAAAGGTGCTCTTTAAAGAAAGGAATTCAGGCTCTTAAGAGTTTCCAGATTTGTGAGACAGACTGAGTTTCAGGAACATAGTCCATGCATCTTTTTCTGGCTCCCAGCTTGTATTTTTTGGTTATGGTCATTTTCCACCATTTCTTTCTGCCCGAAATTATCCTCTAGAGTAGTTTGGCTCCCATAGCTATATTGGTCACTTCATGATCTTTGATTCCCATTCCCCCACTATTTTTAGGTGAGGATACTATATTCCAGTTTACTAGATGAAAGTTTTTGGAATTGGACTTTCCCCCTTGCCACAGGAATTTGTGAAAGAGTTGGGCCATGTCTTTCAAGGCTCCCTTTGGCACCAGGAGAGAAGAGAATTGGAAGAGTGGGAGGGAGGACAAAACTAATTTTATCAAAACCACTCGCCCAACTGGGTTGAGCCACCTTGTCCCCCATGTCTCCATCTTATCTTTGAATTTTTGGAGGTTGAGGTGCTAATACTCTCCAGGTAACAATTTTAATCACAGAGGGAGACCAAGGTATTTAAAGGTTTTCCATTCACTTGAAATGGAAAAACCTAGGATTTGAGCAATACCTATTCTGCTAATAGTTGAAACATTCCACACATAGATTTGGCATTTGGACTTTTTCAAGAGCCCACCCGAGGCTGAAAGAAAGATGTCCATATTGATTGATTCTTCTTGCCATGATTTTTGAAGCTCCACTCAAGAGGATCATGTCATCCGCGAATTGCTAGTGATTAATTCATTTTACGCCCTAAGCTATTTTGATTCCTGGGATTGTTCCATTGGCACATTCCCATTCTAGTCTTTGGCTGAGATATTATGCCATGATCACATATAGGAGTGGGGATAGAGGACATCCCTTCCTTAGACCTTTGGAAGCTCTAAATAAGGGGGTTGGTCACCCATTTAAAAGAGGGGCAATCCAAGGAGATGTAATATAAGACCCTGTCTAGGATAAAATATCTTGATTGAACCCAAACTTCTGCATCACTTTGAAAAGGAAGTCATGCTCTACTCTATCAAACACATTTTCCATATCTAATTTAATTTCCATACCTTATTCTCCACGAAGATTGCTTGGGTGAATTTCTTCTTGCACTAGGATGAAGTTGTCCCAAATTTGCCTACCAGCCACAAATACTCCTTGGTTGGGAAGAATTAGAAATCTGAGAAAAAGAGTTAGCCTGTTAGCAATAATTTTAGCCATGATTTTATAAGAAATATTACAAAGAGAGACAGGTCTAAATCTGTCTAGGGATGATGCTCCAGGTTCTTTCAGAATGAGCGCTAAAAAGGAGGAGTTGGTGTCTCCTCCCATTTTTTTTTATTTATGCACATATCTGATCATTCTAATGAAGTCTAGCTTGATTATGTGCCAACACTTTTTATAGAAATGGAGAGTGAATCCATCCGGTCCTAGGGCTTTATCTTCATTGAATTGGTTGATTTCTTTTATGATTTATTTTTCTTCAATTTTACGGTTGAGTTTGTGATTGTCTTCTTCAGAAATTTTTCTTGAAATATGGCTGAAGAGAGAGTTTGTTGAGACTTCCTCTGATCTTCTATCTGAAGTATATAGCTTGAGAAAGTGGTTGGAGGTTTTCTTCTTGATTTGGTCAAACTCCTTTATGATTTCACCTGTCTGAGTTTTGATTTTTGATATTTGATCTGTCCAATGTCTAGATTTTGTT
This sequence comes from Picea sitchensis, assembly GCA_010110895.2. Taxonomy (NCBI): domain Eukaryota; kingdom Viridiplantae; phylum Streptophyta; class Pinopsida; order Pinales; family Pinaceae; genus Picea; species Picea sitchensis. The sequence continues at coordinate 217,480 of SNQJ01S0003657.1, read as the reverse complement.
TGTCTATGAAAGAAGGAGGTATTTTGATCACCTGCTTTCATCCATAGGCTTCTAGATTTTAATCTCCAAGTGATTCCTTCATCTTTTAACGCTTGAATGTACTCTTTGTGCATATTTTGTTCTAACATTATATGGCTTTGTTGGACTTCTTTTGTCTCCATTTCCCCTTAAATATTTTCCAGCTGAATCTTTTTGTCTTTAATTGTGTTTTGAATCGAGCTCGAAGAAGTTTTTGCCCAATATTTAAGTGTCTCTTTCACCATATTCAACTTTTTCTCCGAGATGAAGACCAGAGAGCTAGTGATCCATTGGTTCCAAACTCACGATATAGAGGGATAAAAATCTGGTTGATCCATCGACAAGGGGTTGAATCTGAAGGGAATATGGCCCCATTTTTTTTGAGATTCAAAAGCTAGAGAGATAGGCTAATGATCTGATCCTACCCATAGAAGGATCATTGAGGTGGCTTTGTCTGGAAGAGAAAGGAAGGAGCTACTTATTAAGAAACGATCAAGCTTGGCTGCAATGTGGTTTGGCCCTGCTCTTTTGTTGTTCTAGGTATACAGACCTTTAGAGGGGGGAACATCGAAGAGATCCAGATCTGAGATTAGATCATCCATTTTTTCTCTGAATTGATCCCTCACTATGGATCACCCTTGCTTTTCTTTTAACCCTCTTGTGGTATTAAAATCATGAGCTATAATCAGATTTTGGGGGATATTATCATTGGCTAGGTCCCATAGGGAGCTCCAACACCCATCTTTTTCCAAGTAATTATTTGGCATATAAACATTGATAATTGAGTAGATCATACCTGTGGATTTCTTAGTTAGAGAGACCATCACCTAGAACTAATACTGTAGGTTCTCCTCTAGCTTGATTTCATCCACGTTACAAATTGTACAAATCACTCCTGAAGCACCTCTCGAGCTGATTGCTTTTCCTTCACCTTTTTTCCAAATTTTTTTCATTTCTTGGAGGGTTTCCAGATCCCTCATTTTTGTCTCTTGGATTAGAAGTATTGAAGGGTTTTCTATTTTTATTAGCTTTCTAACTTCTTATTTTTTATCCCTTCTCCCTAGTCCTCTACAATTCCAATAGACAACTTTCATAATTTATCAGAGGGTTTTGGGACCCCCCCTTTAGAGGGTTGATAGGTTTCTCCCTTGTGATGGGTAGACTTGTTTTTACCTGACTTAATCTCTTTCCTTAGCACTTCCTCTAGATTTTTTTGAATGCCCAATTCCTTCTCCCGATCTGCAGCCGATTCCCTTTTATTTCTGTTACATTTTCTTCCTACTTTTTTTTATTGTGGCTGGCTGGGTGACCTCTAAGTTTGAATCACTATCAGAAGTTTCTTGTCTTTCTTCCTCAGAAAAAATAGGCATTTTTGGAGGAGGGTTCGAAACAGATTTTTCTTTGTTTTCCCCACTTGATATCAAGATTTCTTTCTCTTTTAATTTTCTATTTTCTTCTTCTGTTTCTTCTTGCCTCTTTTTTCCATTTTCTTCTTGGATTTCCCTAAGGTCTTCCATGTTATCTTCTGGTGGAAGTACGACATACCTATTGTGACTCGATTCTCCTTTTTGGGGGAGTTTGAGGTATTTCTCGCGGATCTGTGGATTTTTGTCCTTGCCCTTGTGGAGGATTCATGGAAGCCTCTTTCCCATTAGTTTTTCTTCTTTTCGGTTGTTTCCATTGTTCATGTTTCGAATATTGCGCCTAGGATTCTTTGGCTTGCGAGAATTTTTTTGTGAAATGCCCATATTCATGACATGCTTTGCATTTGAATGGGATTTTCTCATAATCAACTTGTTTCACATAAGACTAGTTATCCAGAGTCAACTGGATTGCTTCTGGGAGTCCTTTTTCTAGATCCACTTCCACATAGATTCTGGCACAAGCTTGAATCCCTTCTCATGGTTTAGCATGATCGATGTATTTTCCCAACGAGTTACCTATGTTTCTTAGGGTTTCATCATTCCAAAAGTGAAGAGGGAGGAACAATAGCCTTATCGAGACAGGGACTGTTGAAGGATATCATTTTTTGGACTAAATTTTGGGGTCCATTTATTGAGATACATTCCTCTTGCACCCATGAAATAAGGTCCACTACAGAAAATAAGATCCTTGTCTTCTTCTTTTTTTCAAATAGGAAAGAAAAAAAACCCTTACCACAAAAAGCCACAAACATCTGTCCCTGGTTCAGTTTTTTCTAGTTTAACTCTAACCAGTGATGCATGGCTTTGGGAGAGGACCATAACCCCACGAAATTCCCTATCAGTCCATTTTGTTCCAGTCTCAGAGCTAGCAGTCAATCCGAAGAAGGATGGAAAACCACCTTAGGAATCTTTTCCATTTTGTTTTACAAATCTGGAGGGAGCTGCCTTATGGACCTTTGCATAAGAGGAGATCAGTGAATGGAAGGCTGAAGTTCTGAAGAGGAAGAACCTGGGGGGGGATCCCCCCCCTCATAAGGATCCATGAACGACCCACCCGGAGTCACACGAAGCTGAATAATTTAGGAGTTATTATAAGTTAAGTTTTAGGGAATTTAAACAAATTATGCCATGCACCTCCTAGGAGATGGAATGAAATGAAATGTATGTTTTAATGTGGATTTTACCAAGGGAAAAGGTAGACATATGACATGAGACATAAATTATCTAGGCAAATTAATGAAATGTGGTGAAATGTAAAGTTGAAGTGGATTTCATCAAGGAAAAAAGTTGATGTGGATTTTTACACCACTTACAACTAATATAAAATTATAGTTAAGAAGTAGATAATTGAGACAAAGATTCTTCTTCGGTAGTCTCAAATTGGTTGGTTCTGGTTCCATCTAGGTATCCCTACTCATACTTTCACCCTCCTCCCCAAGATGGTGCACTGATAACACTTGGGTTCCTACCTTGGATATGATTCTAGAAGCATCTTCTTTTAGAAATTGGGATAGTCCTATCCCTGGAGAAGAAAAGTGGTGTGGAAGGAATAATAGTTCAATTTTGCTTGTTGTTTGCTGCTATGAAAATATTTGAAGCATAAATTTGTCAAGACATCAAGAATGCTTCTCCCTTTTCATCTTCCTCACTGTAAAGTGATCGATAACTCTCCTCCATTTTGTAAATTCTAACCTTGGACAATATCTACTACAAACTGATATTCATGAAAGAACAGAAAAGATACAATGGAAAATACAAACATTACACAGAGATTTTTCACCTGTAAACCCAAACCGGGAAAACCAACATATATTATATTGATACACATTGTGTTACATTGTTTACAATACAATATACATATAGGAGCCAGCGGCATCCAAAACCCTAACCCAATGACCTGGATTAGTCCAAAACCCTAATTCCTTAA
>SNQJ01S0003657.1:154796-166949 GCA_010110895.2 Picea sitchensis | reverse complement strand
TTTCCCCTCACCCTGTTGCTCCGAGTAGGTTTCCCACCAGTCCTTGACATGGGGGCCAGCTTTAAGGAGTGTGAAAATAATCCTTTCTCGGTCGGAAAATTCATGAACCGAGAAATATCATTCTAATAGATTCAACCATCTATATACCGCATCTGCATCTATTTGGCCCTCAAATATGGGAATTTCAAAGTTTACTTGTACCTTAAAAGGAGTGGCACCTCTAGAGTGGATGTTGGATGTCGATGCGCCGCTAGTGGGAATCCGTTGAAGAATCTAGGAAAAGTTGTCCATCATCGCGTTCCTTTGTTTCTCGAGGGCCTCCTCGAGCAACATTTTGATAGGATCTCCTGCTCCCTCATATTTCTTTTCTTCCCCCATGGGCGGTCGTCGGGGTTTGTGAGGATGATCTTGCAAAGGTTCAACCAGATCGATCCCCAACTCCTTATACCCCAACCTTGTTGGGGACATGCAAAGAAAGATCGAGAATGAGCAGAATACTCTGATACAACTGATCCAGATTTATGTAGGAACACAATGAAATATAGAAATACACATAAACGCAGAGATGCAGCGGAAATAAGACTTCATTTCATTAATAACAAATGACTAAAAAATGCTTATAGACAGAATGGAAATAAAATAGCTAGGGCGCTGGTAGCTTATCTATGAGAAGAGATGTGGCGGCTACTGGCCTCTGAAATCTGTGTTACAATGAGGCTCGAAGGCCTATATATTATTGAGAAATAATGGAAAACCCTAAACATCTAAAAACCTAACCCTAGGAGATGAAATGCCAGAATATGGGCCCCGTGTGGGTAAATTGGTACATCAATTTCCCGGGGTCGTAACTTTGGCATACTATCTCCGTTTGACGCACATGATACATCGTTAGAAAGATCTATCAGAGGAATACACTACTGACAGCGAATATCGAGACTGGATCAAACTCATATTTGTCGGAGCATTCATGCCCAAGAAACATTGTTTAGGGCCTCAAAATAGCTTCGAAAGTTCAGGACCTGAAGAACTGCTAAAAATAGTAAATTGTGCTACAATTAAGGAAAATGAAAAACTGAAAGAAACAATGGTGTGGGTCCAAGTGGAATAGGCGGGTGGCCACCAATATCCACCTGGATCACGGTTTCTTTTTTATCTATGAGTGTCGATGTTTCTCCCAAATTGGATTTGTTGCGGGCTTATTGAGATTTGGAACTTGATTTACTGTGGATGAAGTTATATTCTTGGAAGCTCTCTGGGTGCTTGTAGGGGTGATGGGTTGCTGGTGATTTCTTTTATCTGTTCCATACGACTTTGCATATTCTCCATATGACTATGTTTCTCCTTGATTTGGCTTCATTGATAAAAAAACTTCATCTTGCAGTCTTTCAATTAGATTTTTGTGCTGAGAGAGAGTTTCAAGCTCAAAGGTTAATGTGGAGTTGATTGCTCCCATGTGAATTCTCATTTTTTGACACTCTGCACATTCTTTCTCTGGGTCCTACTAGTCTTTTCCTGCAAATATATCATTCTCATTCATGTTTCTTGGCTCATTATGAGTCCTCTACCTGTTATCCATGACACTAAGAAGGGGATGATTCTTCAATAGGTGAGGAAGGAGACTCCGAGGGATAGAAAACAAAAGGTCTAAGGATCTGAATTTGGAAGAATCAGATCCCAGAAGAGGCCATGGTGAGGAGGTCTAAGCAAGGTGGTGCAAAGAGGAAGCAGAGGGTGACTCCAGGAAAACAGGGCCCAGTGTAGGCTTGGGGGAAGTTTTCCATGACAAAGAGACTAACTGAAGACTTTGAGTTATTTCATTCCAAGACACCAACAACACAAAATTTTGAGCAAGGTGGTTTAGGGAAAACACAAAGAACACTGGGCTCAATTTAAACTCATGAGAAATTCACCACAATAAAGATATTTCCCGGTGGTGCTGAGATAGTTCACCCCAAGGAACAATCAACGAAAAATTCATGTCAATAAGATAAAACTCAGACTCTACCTAGAGCGTTGTACTTAGACCCTTCATACCTCCGATCCAAGGATTGAACTCATCGTCACCCTGACAATTCCACACTGCTTCAGGACTACTGCACACTCGAACCATATGCATCAGAGGCTTCGAAGATCCGTTACCCATGAACTCAGTTGGATAGACAATAAAACCATCCCATGCCATGATGAAATAATCATGCAAATTCCCATTAGCACGGTTTAAAATTTGCTGATGAGAACCTGTAATTTCACCTGCTAATTATCGCCTCCACTTGCCAAGTCTCGCACTAGAGCTCCAAGTGTTCCTTCCCATGGCCTTTGCATGATGGATCCTAGTCTTATGTATTATCATTAGACTAGGGGGGATAGACCTTCCTTATCCTCCACGCCTAAGGTTTTGGGGGGTTCCTTGATGTCCACGTTGGCCATTTTGTCTGCTTCCTCATTATTGCCTCTTAGAACGTGGAAGAACTTGGTCTTTAAGGTCCTCATGCTTATACAAATTTTGTCTATTACCCTCTTAAGGCTCATATTTTTAGGCTCGGATCCCTGGATCATCATTCTTATGATAGTATTCGAGTCACCTACTATGTTCAAGCTTTATATTTGTCTCTGATTTGCTAGTTGAAGCCCTTTAAGAAGAGCATATGCCTTTTCTTTATTGTTGGTGTCTTTCCCTAGATTCTAGTAATAATTCATGATTCCTTTTCCTCTGGGTTTGAAGAGAACCCCCCCCCGCTTGCCTCCCTTGTGTTTCCCTTTGAATCACCATCAAAGCATAGTGTGTTATCTGGGTTTCCCTTTGAATTGAGTATTCAATGTTGAGGATATAATGAAGTTTCCAGCACGATTGTTGAATTGAGTGAGAATTCCTAATGGAGTGGAGGTTGAAGCTTGTGACCCAATCCTTATTTGGGTTATTACAAATATTTAGTGTTCATAACCTCTAACAGTTGTGATTTGGCCTTGCAAGAAACACTTTGAGGTTGTGACTATTTTCCCTGGAAGATTAGTCTATTCCTTGCTAGCTAGATCTGCCAGTAGACATAGTTGGGAAGGGACTTCCACAATCTTTTAAAGATTGGTTTTCCGTGAAAGGTTCCTTGGTAATACCTTTCCTAATGTCCCAAGAAGGAGTTTGAATATGAGGGCCACCTTATTTGATAGTTCAGTTCTATGTAAAAAACATTCCATACTATTATAGAGAAAGAACAATCTCAGAAGAGGTGTTGAATAGTGTCCTGATCTCTTTGGCATAGAGCACAAGTGAGAGGGTTGTGGAATCCCCTTTTCTGCAAGTTTTCTCCCATTAAAATTTTCCCATGAGCTAGGGACCAAATGAAGATATTAATTTTGGGTAGAGTGTCCCAACTCCATATGTTTTTCCATTTTGCTGAGGTGTTAGCGCTCAAAATGTACCAGCAAAATTTTAAGCCCCTTCATTAGATCAAGGCTAGATTTTCCCATTCCCCGGGGTCTTTAGCCAGTTGTCATAACTTCCAAAGTTCTCATTGAGTCTTGATGAGTTCCCATTCACCGTGTTTTCCTAGAATTTCTATGATCTCTGGCTTATGACCCACATTGCAAAAAATAATAAATTGTTATTTTGCCTAGATCTTGACTTTTTATAGATTCCTATATTTTCAAATAAAAAAAAAATATTTTTTTATTTGTTACTTTACCCAAAAAAGTGATGTGTGCTATAGGTGTTATTATCTAATCATTAACTACATGAACTAGAACATATTATCAAGCCTATTCATTATCGAATCAAACCACTATCCCATATACAAACACATAGCCCAGTGCTAAGCACCAAACAACACTAAGTCACATGGAGGAGGAATTCATGAGGGCCAAAGTGTGCACTACATGTAGAACATGTTATGAAAGGTTTGTATATCTAAATAATGAAATATTTGTCTCTTGCTGACGATGTGGGATATGTTCCCAAAATCAAAATCAAAATGCAGATCTTATCACAGGTGTTGGCCGGTGATGAAAAGAGTTAGTCGCCGAGCTTCCAAATGTCGGATTGATGGTGCAGATGTCAATAGGATTATGCGTGGGTGCCATGCTAGCATGAAAGTTTTTTTTTGATGATTGTTTGGATGGGGCTCATTTTCTCCATCGATTCGATATCCGATATCAATACACAAGCAACACCGAGTATTTATATCCAAGTTCAAGGACATTGCATATATCGACAACATAGTATATGGAGTTCGTTTGTAGGACCCATGTATTTCTTTTTGGTTCCTTTCAGGTCGAAGATAGATGAAACCTTTCCAGTGAATATCCTCGAGGCTTTGATTACCCTCACATGAGGTAGATTACCAATACATTTGGGGCATACTTAATGATGGACATGGCACACATAAGTGGTCTGATAGTTGTTTCTATAATGGTCAATTCATTTGATTATTGTTTCTATAATAGCATAATCAAGGAGGCATGATATTATTCAAGAAGGAACCAAGGCTGATAGAGAGATTCAGAGGACTCTAATGGAATTGCAAAACATGGATGTATTACATGTTCCATCTTTAGACTTGTTGTACCAAAGAATGATATTGCTCATAGAATACCAAAGAATGAAAATACTTTGATTATGAGTATTCAACATTCTTTCAATCTATTTGCAATTGTCGAAGGAAGGTTGTGATAACCATGGAAAATTTGTTGTCCTTATCCATCATGAATGGGGTCCAAAGTCTTTGATAACCTTTTTTGGGGAAATAACCAGCAAATGTGTGGTATCTTGCCATTTTACTATCTTTGCTAATGTCTACAATTGTTCTGATTTGTGTTAGCAACATGTTCAAGTTCCTAGAGGGACAATAAGGTCTTGTAGAAGAGAGAAACAATCAGTAACAGTCTGACAACAAAGTGGATAATCCAAATACAATATTCATGCTCCAGACATATCATTCATCCGATCTATGTTTGGAGATTTATGAAGGAACTTAACTATGTAAATGCCAAGGAAGAAAAACTGAGTCTATAAGCTAGAAATTCTCTTGATCAATCCAAATACAAAGTCTAACTTCTGAAACCTTGGACAATGTCAATATTAAATGTTCAGACTTGAAACATACAAAACTCTACTACAATCTGAGATGAATAGAATTCGACAAGATTCTTAGGATCAGAGAAACAAGATTCATTCAAAGATTAAAGACTGGCTAACTCAGCTTCCAGAACATTCCAAAAGAAATTGAAATGTCAAGATGAAAACAAAGCATATGGTAGATAGTTAATAGTTAAAGGAGATTTCCAAAAATCTATGGAAAGTTTGCTACAAAATGTGTTGTAAATTCTTGTTATGGAGGTTTCAAAGGATCAATGGTTTCCAGATGTCAATATGGATCTTTTCCAGTTGCTAGAATATCAATTATTTGCTGGAGGGGCACCTATCAAAGGGAGAAGCACTCAAAAGGGACAGTTCATCAACATAAATGAATGTTAGGGGCATGGCAAGTATTACCCTAGTTTTTATCATTTTAGTTAGTTTATGTTATCCACATGTTGCCTCTCCATTTTGAGGACACATGAATACTATGATAGGGTTGTTATTCGAATGATAGCGCTGTCATTGATAGTGGAAGATATAAAAAAGACAGTTTTAAGTTGGAGGGGGGGTTAGAAGGAGCAGAGAGGGTGGTTCAATCTGGAAGACTTGAGAATAATTGTATTGCTTGAGGTCTGAAAGACTGTATTTCTGGACTTTTGACCCTTCAGTGAATGAAATCAATTTTTTCCTTCCATTCTTGTCCATTATTCTGTGTATTTGTGTTATGAGTGACTAATTCACTTTGTTCCTATTTTGTTAATGATTGGATGAAGCCATCATTCTCTGCATTAATGGTATAGATTTACAAATACACCATTCCTTATTGTAATTTGGTTGTCATATGATACCTGATGTATTTATGATTGAAGAAGATTATAGTAGTTTTTATTTCATGTCCATTTATCCTATTGAGCATTTGATTATTTCATTGAAGCCAATTTTTCTAGAGTATGTTCTTGATGTCACATGAGTGCAAGTTTTGACAGTCATTTAGTTTATTCCACCATTTGAGAATTTTACTCATTAAAACCATATTTGTATGTTACCAAGCTCACCTGATCTACAGTCTAGGGTGACTATTGGAGTGATAACATGAGAAATGAAGGATCCTTGAGGAGGAAAGGAGATTTTTGTATCCTTCTTTAACTGTATACCCATATGCTCCCCACCCTCAACTGTCCCGAATTTCTCTGAGTAAAGGGGTTTCTCCTCTAAGTAGGGATATCATCACTTGGATTTGATTATGCAAGTGATCGAGGGTGCCTCCTAGGCTCCAAGCCTTCTAGGTTCCATCTTTGTTCTAAGTAGAAATATCAAAGAGAGTGGCATTTTGTTCTGAAGTCCTCCATATTTTCATTTCTCCAAGTTCTTTTGCTCAGGATGTGAGGTCAGTTCCCAAAATCGAATCTTGCCACAACCTTATCAGTTTTCCATTGCCAAGGATCCAAGAAAGGTGTTCTTTAAAGAAGGGAATTGAGGCTCTTAAGAGTTTCCAGATTTGTGAGATAGGCTGAGTTTCAGGAACATAGTCCATGCATCTTTTTCTGGCTCCCAGCTTGTATTTTGTGGTTATGGTCATTTTCCACCATTCCTTTCTTCCCGAAATTATCCTCTAGAGTAGTTTGGCTTCCATAGCTATATTGGTCACTTCAGGATCTTTGATTCCCATTCCCTTGCTTTTTTTAGGTGAGGATACTATATTCCAGTTTACTAGATGAAATTTTTTGGAATTGGACTTTCCCCCTTGCCACAAGAATTTGGGAATGAGTTGGGCCATGTCTTTCAAGGCTCCCTTTGGCACCAGGAGGGAAGAGAATTGGAAGAGTGGGAGGGAGGACATAACTGATTTTATCAAAACCACTCGCCCAGCTGGGTTGAGCCACCTTGTCCCCCATGTCTCCATCTTATCTCTTAATTTTTGGAGGTTGAGGTGCTAATACTCTCCAGGTAACAATTTTAATCAAAGAGGGAGACCAAGGTATTTATAGGTTTTCCATTCACTTGAAATGGAAAAACCTAGGATTTGAGAAATACCTATTATGCTAATAGTTGAAGCATTCCACACATAGATTTGGCATTTGGACTTTTTCAAGAGCTCACCTGAGGCTGAAAGAAAGATGTCCAGAACTTGATTGATTCTTATTGCCATGATTTTTGAAGCTCCACTCAAGAGGATCATGTCATCTGCGAATTGCTAGTGATTAATTCATTTTACGCCCTAAGCTATATTGATTCCTAGGATTGTTACATTGGCGCATTCCCATTCTAGTCTTCGGTTGAGATATTATGCCATGACCACATGTAGGAGTGGGGATAGAGGAAATCCCTTCCTTAGACCTTTGGAAGCTCTAAATAAGGGGGTTGGTCGCCCATTTAAAAGAGGGATGATCCAAGGAGAAGTAATATAGGACCCTGTTCAGGATAAAATATCTTGATTGAACCCAAACTTCTGCATCACTTTGAAAAGGAAGTCATGCTCTACTCTATCAAACACATTTTCCATATCTAATTTAATTTCCATACCTTATTCTCCATGAAGATTGCTTGGGTGAATTTCTTCTTGCACCAAGATGAAGTTGTCCCAAATTTGCCTACCAGCCACAATTACTCCTTGGTTGGGAAGAATTAGAAATCTGAGAAAAAGAGTCAGCCTGTTAGCAATAATTTTAGCCATGATTTTATAAGAAATATTACAAAGAGAGATAGGTCTAAATATGTCTAGGGATGACACTCTAGGTTCTTTCAGAATGAGTGCTAAAAAGGAGGAGTTGGTGTCTCCTCCCATTTTTTTTATTTATGCACATATCTGATCATTCTAATGAAGTCCATCTTGATTATGTGCCAACAATTTTTATAGAAATGGAGAGTGAATCCATCCGGTCCTGAGGCTTTATCTTCATTTAATTGATTGATTGCTTTTAGGATTTATTTTTCTTCAATTTTACGGTTGAGTTTGTGATTGTCTTCTTCATAAAATTTTCTTGGAATATGGTTGAGGAGAGAATTTGTTGAGACTTCCTCTGATCTTTTATCTGAAGTATATAGCTTGAGAAAGTGGCTAGAGGTTTTCTTCTTGATTTGGTCAAACTCCTTTATGATTTCACCCATCTGAGTTTTGATTTCTTATATTTGATCTGTCCAATGTCTAGATTTTGTTTGTCTATGAAAGAAGGAGGTATTTTGATCACCTGCTTTCATTCGTAGGCTTCTAGATTTTAATCTCCAAGTGATTTCTTCTTATTTTAACCCTTGAATGTACTCTTTGTGCATCTTTTGTTCTAACATTATATGGCTTTGCTGGACTTCTTTTGTCTCCATTTCCCCTTAAATATTTTCTAGCTGAATCTTTTTTTCTTTAATCGTGTTCTGAATCGAGCTCGAAGAAGTTTTTGCCCAATATTTAAGTGTCTCTTTCACCATATTCAACTTATTCTCCGAGATGAAGAGCAGAGAGCCAGTGATCCATTGGTTCCAAACTCATGATATAGAGGGATAAAAATTTGGTTGATCCATCCACAAGGGGTTGAATCTGAAGGGAATATGGCCCCTTTTTTTTTTAGATTCAAAAGCTAGAGAGATAGGCCGATGATATAATCCTACCCATAGAAGGATCGTTGAGGTGGCTTTGTCTAGAAGAGAAAGGAAGGAGCTACTTATTAAGAAACGATCAAGCTTGGCCACAATGTGGCATGGTCCTGCTCTTTTGTTGTTCTAGTTATACAGACCTTTAGAGTGGGGAACATCGAAGAGATCCAGATCTAAGATTAGATCATCCATTTTTTCTCTAAATTGATCCCTCACTATGGATCCCCCTCGCTTTTCTTTTAACCCTCTTATGGTATTAAAATCATGAGCTATAATCATATTTTGGGGGATATTATCATTGGCTAGGTCCCATAGGGAGCTCCAACACCCAGATTTTTCCAAGTAATTATTTGGCATATAAACATTGATAATTGAGTAGATCATACCTGTGGATTTCTTAGTTAGAGAGACCATCACCCAGAAGTAATAATGTAGGTTCTCCTCTAGCTTGATTTCATCCACATTACAAATTGTACAAATCACTCCTGAAGCACCTCTCGAGCTTATTGCTTTTCCTTCAACTTTTTTCCATTTTTTTTGCATTTCTTGGAGGGTTTCTAGATCCCTCATTTTTGTCTCCTAAATTAGAAGGATTGAAGGGTTTTCTATTTTTATTAGCTTTCTAACTTCTTATTTTTTGTCCTTTCTCCCTAGTCCTCTACAATTCCAGTAGACAACTTTCATCATTTATCAGAGGGTTTTGGGACCCCCACTTTAGAGGGTTGATAGGTTGCCCCCTTGTGATGGGTAGACTTGTTTTTACCTGATTTAATCTCTTTCCTTAGCACTTCCTCTAGAGTTTTTTGAATGCCCAATTCCTTCTCCCGATCTGCAGCCGATTCCCTTTTATTTATGTTACATTTTCTACCTGTTTTTTTATTGTGGCTGGCTGGGTGACCTCTAAGTCTGAATCGCTATCAAAATTTTCTTGTCATTCTCCCTCAGAAAAAATAGGCATCTCTGGAGGAGGGTTCGAAACAGATTTTTCTATGTTTTCCCCACTTGATATCGAGATTTCTTTCTCTTTTACTTTTCTGTTTTCTTCTTTTGTTTCTTCTTTCCTCCTTTTTCCATTTTCTTCCTGTCTTTCCCTGAGGTCTTCCATGTTATCTTCTGGTGGAAGTACAACGTACTTATTGTGACTCGATTCTCCTTTCTAGGGGAGTTGGAGGTATTTCTCGCAGATCTGTGGATTTTCCTCTTTTCCCTTGTGGAGGATTCATGGAAGCCCCTTTCCCATTAGTTTTTTTTCTTTTCGGTTGTTTCCATTGTTCATGTTTCAAATATTGCACCTGGGATTCTTTGGCTTGTGAGAAAATTTTTGCGAAATTCCCATATTCATGACATGCTTTGCATTTGAATGGGATTTTCTCATAATCAACTTGTTACACGTAAGACCAATTATCCAGAGTCAACTAGATTGATTCTGGGATTCCTTTTTCTAGATCCACTTCCACATAGATTCTAGCACAAGATTGAATCCCTTCTCATGGTTTAGCACGATCGATGTATTTTCCCAATGAGTTACCTATGTTTCTTAGGGTTTCATCATTCCAAAAGTGAAGAGGGAGGAACAACAGCCTTACCGAGACAGGGACTGCCGAAGGATATAATTTTCTGGACTAAAGTTTGGGGTCCATTTATTGAGATACATTCATCTTGCACCCATGAAATAAGGTCCACTATGGAAAATCATATCCTTGTCTTCTTCTCTTTTCAAATAGGAAAGAAAAGAAACCCTTACCACAAAAGGCCACAAACATTTGTCCCTGGTTCAGTTTTTTCCAGTTTAACTCTAACCAGTGATGCATGGATTTGGGAGAGGACCATAACCCCATGAAATTCCCTATCAGTCCATTTTCTTCCAGTCTCAGAGCTAGCAGCCAGGCTGAAGAAGGATGGACAACCACTTTAGGAATCTCTGCCATTTTTTTTTACAAATATGGAGGGAGTTGCCTTATGGACCTTTGCATAGGAGGAGATCAGTGAATGGAAGGCCAAAGGTCTAAAGAGGAAGAACCTAGGGGGGGATCCCCCCACTCAGAAGGATCCATGAAAGACCCACCCGGAGCCGCATGAAGCTGAAGAAATTAGGAGTTATTATAAGTTAAGTTTTAGGGAATTTAAACAAATTATGCCATGCACCTCCTAGGAGATGGAATGAAATGAAATGTATGTTTTAATGTGGATTTTACCAAGGGAAAAGGTAGACATATGACATGATACACAAATTACCTAGGAAAATTAATGAAATGTGGTGAAATTTAAAGTTGAATTGGATTTCATCAAGGAAAAAAGTTGAAGTGGATTTTTTCACCACTTACAACTAATATAAAATCATAGTTAAGAAGTAGATAATTGAGACAAATATTCTTCTTCGGTAGTCTCAAATTGGTTGGTTCCAGTTCCATCTGGGTATCCCTACTCATACTTTCACCCTCCTCCCCAAGATGGTGCACTGATAACACTTGGGTTCCTACCTTGGATATGATTCTAGAAGCATCTTCTTTTATAAATTGGGATAGTCCTACCCCTGGAGAAGAAAATTGGTGTGGAAGGAATAATAGTTCAATTTTGCTTGTCATCTACTGCTATGCAAATATTTGAAGCATAAATTCATCAAGACATCAAGAATGCTTCTCCCTTTTCACCTTCCTCACTGTAAAGTGATCGATAACGCTCTTCCATTTCTACCTTCCTCATTGTAGAAATACAATAGTTGATATCAACATAGTAAGCTGATTTTACTGAAATAAACACACAAGCAGCAATACTAATACTATATTAGGATGCCTACATGTCAAACCTTATTTAAAGAGATATTTCAAGACTAATTTTATGTTGTTGGCAACGATCAAACTCAAGCTTTCATGGTGATTTTTAGAGAAGGACATTAAACAATTTCCCATCTAAATAATTTAAAATTGTGTGTAAATTATAAATCTAAATAAATGTAAATAATAATCAGAAGATATTAATAGGGCTTGAAACTTTCCCTATCCCTAATATTAGAATTTTAATGCCTATCACGAGCATCAAGAACTAAAATTTTTACCAGAATAATAATAATCAAAGCCCAAGTATGACTCTATATGCTTCGGGGAATGAGTAATCAATGATGACTAGGAATTACTTACTATTGATAGAGGAAACAATACAAGAATTGGACTTCCTGAGCTAACCATGCATAACGAGAAATGAATCTTTCAAAAAGATTGCCTCATTCATTAATATTACAAGTTCTTCATAAGGCATTCAATAAAACAACGACAAGCCATTTTTTTTTCTCAAAATGAAACTTTTTGTTGCACCTATCCGATTCTCAATACATCGTAACCTTCTTTTCCGGCCATTCGCATTGTAGAACCTTCAAATTCATTGATATATAATAGATTCTCTTAAAAAACGAGAATGAGAACAACTGTAAATGCTTTGACTTCTTGTTCTGCAACCAAAGAGGGGATAAATTTTAGAAAATCAAACAGTGATCCATTGAT
>SNQJ01S0003657.1:122557-151861 GCA_010110895.2 Picea sitchensis | reverse complement strand
GTATATCTCACAGTGATAGTGTGATAGTGGTTCCATCATTCTACTTCTACTTCAGGGTGGCAGGACGGGGCAAGGATAGGTGGTTGTAGCCACCTTCCGGTTGTAGCCGGAGAATATTAGTGGTTGTAGCCTCCTTATTGTTGTAGCCAGATAATTGGGGAGTTGGAGCTTCCCTCAGGTTGTAGCCTGAGAAACTAGGGAGTTGGAGCCTCCTTCCAATTGCAGCTTGAAAACAAAGGAAGTTGGTGCTTCCAATGAATGTAATTCTTCAAGACATATAAGAAAAATCATTCCGTGGTTTTCTCTCGATTTGAGTTTCCACATAAAACACTAGTGTACTATGTATGTGTGTGATTGTTTATTTCTTACTGCTCATTATTGGATAATAATTCTACATTGATATAACATTTGAAGAAAAAGGATTATAATTACGCTATTATTGATTCACCCCCCTCTCAGTAATCCAACAAACCTTTGTTTGAGGCATTTCCTAGATTGTTACAAAGCTTATTCGAGGCTCCATGTGTTTGGTTTCCATAGAAAACATAGATTCTTATCCATATCAATTTCCAAAAACACTTGGGAAGTGACTGAAAAATGGGTCAAAAGTTTACGACATGTAAAAATGTGTTATAATTTTCGATGTGTAGGACCATTTCTAAGTCGGTGGAAGATGTCGATGGACACCTATATCCACTTGGATATGTGATCCTCCTTTAGGAAGAATTGGTATCCATTGTATTAAATTCCTCTATTAGATGGGGAAAATTTTGTTGAATCAGGCTCCTGGTGAACCACTAGCCCTAGTCAAGAAGATGCCCTACATTAAGTTACAATCTGATAGAGTTGTATGTTCAATTGATAGGTTCCCTTTGTCTTGGTATTTATGATCTAGGGCCTTGGTGGTTGATGAATGCATTGTACTGGTAGCAATTGTTTCCATCTATTGTGGAGGTTGATGCAAAAGTTGAGATGGAGGAAGATGCCATGGGATGTAGAGTAATAAAGAAGTAATGCAAGAAATTGGGAATGCACACTCAATCACTTCAATATTTTTGGTTGGTTGTTGAGATCACAAGTGCAAAGTGGCTACTAGTTGCTTCCAAGTTACCACCAAGTCTTCGACACATTGTGTGTCTCTATTTCTCAATATTTACTAATCCAGCTAAACAAAACTAAAATTCAATGATATCATATTCATTTATAGTTGATTATTTATAGACCCAAACATACTACCTTGATTTATTATTGTTTAATTATTAAATTAAATTGAATTAAAAACCAATAAGAACATTAGTGAGTAACAAAATGGAAGCTAAAAGTGTTCGGTAGTTACTTCATTAGTGCATGCATTCCATTGCTTGGTTTAGCCTTCAACCACATATTATGTACCATGACCCCACATCACTCATTTAGTCTATTTGTATGAAAGACAATTCCATTTTGTTAAAAAGAGACGACTCCTTTTACTTTGTTTTTACTCATAATGCATTGATCCCTACTTTCCACCGATCACAGATTATCATGTTACGCACCATCCAAATCATGTGTTATGGATCCTTTTTATAAAGGACAATTATTTTCCTTTAAAAAAATATTTTTATGTAGAAGACATGTACATAAGAAGATATTTTCTTTGAAACCTGTCAACAACCCAAAATCTGTCAATCAATGCCACCTTGTATCCATCTGTCACCCATTGTCATGTAAAATAATCATTTCTTTCTTGCAGACCTTTTTCCACCATGACCAATCAACCAACTTGTTTCTTTAAATAATATTTTAAAGAATGACAGATATTGCCACAAAGATATTACCAAGAACTAAATCTATCAGTCTGACATCAATTAACTCTGAATATGTCATTAATTAACTCCTTTCTTTGTTCTCGGAGCTCATCATCTCTGCATCACCATTGCTACACTGCCTTCCCATCACCTTCTACATCACCTTCCCATTGCCTTCTACGCCACCTTCTTCAACTACAACACTTCAACCATGGCTTGGTCCGATATAAAATGCACTATAGACAAACAATATTGTATATGATCATTTTGGTAATATCTTCGTAGTGCCTTGTCCAATTTCATCCAATTTCACGCCATCTAGTTCAAGTCCTCTTGGTGCTTTCCTTTAAGGTTAACTTCACTGTCTCTAGAAGGGGCAACAACCTACATAGAAAATTGATTGAAAGTGGACATAATTCATGTAAGTCCTTCAATGAAAATACTTGATCCATTTTAAGTAAGCATTTAGAAGATTAAAAAATGACAACCAACTACACACTCAAGGCTTGATCACATGGCCAACCATCATCTATTATCAAACAAAAGGCCAACTAGAATTAGCCAATGGACTCCAATTTATGGTAGGGATGAAAGAACACATAATCCATATGCCAAACATCCAGACTCTGGAATTTCACAGTTGTGGTGGTGTGGTTGAACATAAATAGTTTGGAATCTCCCTCTAGTGTCTGTATTGGATATACCCTTGATGTTATGCATCACCTCCCACCTTACTTTCTTCGTGACCTGATTCATCCTCAAGCTATCCAATGTTAGCACAAAATTTAAAATATTAAAAAGGATGTTTTATAGCCATCGCCCCACCTTGATCTAGATTCAATGCCCACATGCGTCGATTGGGATATAGATCCACCAAAAGAAAATTCATTTTTTCACCACTTACAACTAATCTAAAATTATAGTTAAGAAGTAGATAATTGAGACATAGATTCTATTTCAGTAGTCTCAAAGTGGTTGGTTCCGGTTCCATCTGGGTATCCCTACTCATACTTTCACCCTCCTCTCCAAGATGGTGCACTGATAACACTTGGGTTCCTACCTTGGATCTGATTCTAGAAGCATCTTTTTTTAGAAATTGGGATAGTCCTATCCCTGGAAAAGAAAAGTGGTGTGGAAGGAGTAGTGGTTCACTTACGCTTGTTGTCCGCTGCTATGCAAATATTTTACACTTGTCATCCGCTGCTATGCAAATATTTGAAGCAAAAATTAATCAATCCATCAAGAATGTTTCTCCCTTTTCACCTTCCTCACTGTAAAGCAATCAAGAACATTCTTCCTTTTCTACCTTCCTTGTTGTAGAAATACAATAGTTGATATCAACATAGTAAGATGATTTTACTGAAATAAACACACAAGCGTCAATACTAATATTATATTAGGATGCCTAAATGTAAAACCTTATTTAAAGAGAGATTTCAAGACTAATTTTACGCTAATGGAAACAATCAAATTCAATCTTTTATGGTGATTTTTAGAGAAGGATATTAAACAATTTCCCATCTAAATAATTTAAAATTCCGTGTAAATTATAAATGTAAATAAATGTAAATAATAATCGGAAGATATTAATAGGGCTTGAAACTTACCCTATCCCTAGTATCATAATTTTAATACCTATCATGAGCATCAACAACTATTTTTTTTTCCAGAATAATAATAATCAAAGTCCAAGTATGACTCTATATGCTCGAGGGAATGGGAAATCAATGATGACTAGGAATTACTTACTATTGATAGAGGAAACAATACAAGAATTGGATTTCCCGAGCTAACCATGCATAGCGAGAAATGCATCTTTCAAAAAGCTTGCCCCATTCATTAATATTACAAGTTCTTCATAAGGCATTCAATAAAACAATGACAAGCCATTTTGTTTCTCAAAATGAAGCTTTTGGTTGCACCTATCCGATTCTCTGATCTAAAAATGATAAAGACTTGTATTCTTGAAAATATTTGCAAGTTTTAATTCAAGTGTTCTTATGGAAATGGATCAATTTTGCAAAAATAACTTTTATAAAAATAACACATTCAAGATGCATATAAACAACAACAAATAATAGTGAACATAAAACACATAACACAACAAATGATAAAGGAGTTCACCCCTCTCTTGGGCTACATCTCCTGGTCCAGCTTCCAATGGATATTTTGTATTATTTTCTCAATGTGATAAAATATGTGCTTTACAATGCTCAAAATTCCAAATAGATGGCTCCAATGGCTTCAGAATGTCCAAAAAACCCTAGCTGGGATTTTTCAGCACCTCGTTTGGCCAAAAATTGAAGAAGATAGGCTTCCTGGAAGTTCCCCTTAAAACTTGTTGTCTCTGCATCGCCAAAATGCACCTCTGCATCCTCAACACCGGGCGCAACCACACAAATGGTGCAAACTGTAGGATGGTTATGCGCCTAGCCCCTAACTGCCAATTCCGTGGGCATATGGCCTACCATACGACCGCACGCACATACAAAAGGGGCCAAGTCCCAAATCAAATGATAGAGCAACAAGTGTCGACACGGTTTTATAACCGTTGGTAATAAAACTCCCGCGCACTGTATTGACCATTGGTCGTATGTGTTATGGCTCCGTTTGAACTACGCGTGTGGGTAGTCACATGATATATATATATATGGACGGGGCTAGGGCTTAGCCCTAGCCCTGTTCGTGCCCAATCCAAAACACATTGCAATTCAAATATTAACAAAACTATATAGTGGTAAGAACCACTACAGTGGCACACCAGTTGGGCGGCCCTTCCCAAGGCCATACCCTTGCCCGGAGGTCGCGGGGTCGATTCCTACCGACTACACAAGTTTTAACCAATGTTTAGGTGACACATGGCGACCATTGATTGGGCCACGTGTCACCATCCCATTCACCACAAAAAAGCCACATGTCATACACCAAATTGTCCACACGACTACCAACCAACACCTACCACGTTTTGTATGGCCCTGCCACGTCAGCATCCGTATGGACTGTACGGACTGTACAGTCAGCACATTTGTTTTTGCCTGTTTGTTGATTTGAACAGAACACGATATCTCTCTCATCCGACATCTGTTTAAACCCAAATGAGTTGCGTTGGGTTCATGACGATGAGGCCTACGCTCCCGTTCGATTTGAAGCGATTCTGAGAACTTTGAATTTTGAACAAAATTTGATCCCCTGGATCATTCTTAGTACATCATAACCTTCTTTTCCAGCCATTCCCGTTGTAGAACCTTCAAATTCATTGATATCTAATAGATTCTCTTAAAAAAAGAGAATTAGAACAATTGTAAATGCTTCAACTTCTTGTTCTGCAATCAAAGAGGGGATGATTTTAGAAAATCAAACAGTGATCCATTGATTTGATCACAGAGAAAAGAACTTCAGACAAAATGTTCAAAGAAATGTATTTTGTGGCCTATAAACGAGGCATTGTAATAAATTAATCACTGAAAAAGATTGCAGAACCATAGCATGATATAAAGAAGCTAATATTCTTCGATCGTTGAAAATTATCCTGGGTTTTGTTCATGTTTTAATAACTAACGATGCAAATAATGTGCAAAAAAAAAAATTGTTAGAAGGATCCAGAATCATTGATCTCGATGGATGAAGCTAGAGGAGGTCATCTATGGTGGCTTAAATGAAAAATAAACAACTTTGTGGAGGTATGGACGTTCAAATTCTCGCAAGGGTATGCAAAATTTGATCCCCATGTCATCTTGGTTGGAATCCTTTCTCTGTCAAAATTAAATTCCAAGATTGCGAGGTAAGTACTTGTTGATCTACATTCATTTATCAATGTTAGTACATACAAATCCTTCCTTATTATTTTTCCTTTTCTTCCTATGTTCCTCGTATGTTATTTAATTAATCATTTTTCTTCTTTGAAATGCGAGTTGTGGATCATGCTACCATCAAATTCCCCAGGTCTGCAAACTCTCAAAACCGTAATTCTACACTTAATAATTTGTCACGAATCCAACACTTAGTCATTTTAATGTGTTGTGGGAGTCTCGTTATGGGAGACCAACCCATCTATACCCCATAACCCACAAACTCAAAAATCTCATAATGAGATTTTCTACTTTCGCGTCCTCCAAATTGCACTTTTTACCTTTTTATACTTAGCCAATTTTCTTTATTGTGGACGGAGGACAACCTTCCTTTACACTTACCTTTTTCCCTCATGCTTGTGTCCTGCAACCCACAATATTGCATTCTCCAAAACAAATCATCCACTTTTTCAACCCACATAATGGAGTCTTCTCATACTTAGACTATCTTATCATTGTGGATGTGGGAGGCCTCCCGTTTGAACTTTTTGATTTCACATGTTCCATGTCCTGCATCCCACAATCCCATGTTCACCATATTGTGCCTTCCATGTCCCACTTTGCACTTCCATACTTAACCATTTTCCATATTCCATGACATCACATCACCATTCCTAGTGGAATTTATTTCCCCCTCCACTAGGTCATCTTCCACTTATGTGAATCTAATACTATTATTAAAGTGGAAAAGATTTCGTAAAGATTTGTAATAAATCCCAAATATTATTGTGCAAGACAACAACTTTGAAATAAGAGCTATGGTGGTTAATAGTCAAGGCGATATGTGGTAAATTTAATAAAGGATTAGTACTCCATTGTGTAAAAAGGTTATATCGACAATAGCGCCACCTGTTCGTAAGAAGAGAAAGTAGTGTAAAGATATGTCAAGTAGAAGAAAGGGAATACATTGTGGAGACACACTTAACATTCTCGGATGAGAGGATTACAAGTTCCAGTACTAGTCACAATCTTACAAGTGGTATTTGTCTCATTCCCCAGTAGAGAAGGAAATAAAAAAAAATTGGAGCATAGGAATAACATTGGTCGGCTACGTTGCTAAGGTGATTGATTTCAAAGAATTAGTTCTCTGGTGTGCAGATAAATTTGACACAAGAAATAAGAATTATTCAGGTTCATGGAAGCCACCAATCTCTTTGACTTCCTTAGTTTTCACAATAATGTTGTGACTCCAAAAACCCATCATCCAGTTCAAAAATGAGGAAGACGATGAATTTCTTAAGGAACATCGAGGAGGAGTAGAGATCCTCGAGAAATAGCTCGCTAGCCCGAGAGCTAATTGCAGTTCTTCTCTAGTTGATGTAAGTTCTTTGAAATAACCTTACAAAGAATTCACCTAGATTTTTGTTCGAATAATTGGACTGGAGTCCATGGCCTCTATGTCGAAATATATTGTTTATATTCTTCACTTTGTTGTTCATGAAGATGCCTTGATTGACCGGGACAAGATTATTTCAAATGAGATATCATTTCAATTGGGTGGTTTGAGAAAAACCCAAAAAATCTATATGACTTCTTATTTGGTATATGATATATCCTACTACCACATCTTTGAATAAATGTTGAGGGAAAGAAGTTTTGATTTCAAGGTGAAACCAATATCTGTCTTGTATCCAACCTAATGGAGACATAAAGCTTAGTATAATTTCTACTCACTCCACAATAGTTTTATTTCTGGCTTAAAAAAAATAATCTTCAGTCCTACTACATCAAGAATGTCACTAGAGGATGCCTCCTTTCTCGTTGAGAAAGGAATTTTTTAGACTATTGATTATTTTAGTTTTCTGAGACTATTTGGTTTCCAAGGGAAACCCTTCTTTCTCCCCTTTTATGCATCTGATAAACTCTTTGTCACCGAGGTATGCAAATAGTACAAATACTGGGCACACTTCTTCAATGAAAAAAGTAAGAAGTCATTCATCCCACTGCCATAGAGAGTTGGGGAAATTATTGTCAATCATATTTCTCACTTGGATGAATTTGTAGATCAATTTGATCAACTTGGTTTAAAGGAATCTCAATGCATCTCTTTTTTCGACCCTAAGGACCTATTTTCTACACACATGTCCTTGGTGGGATATTCTTCTTATTTTTATAAGTCTGAATAGTTCAAGGAAGGAAGAGGAGACAATAAAAATATCCTTGAGGCCTCAATTCCAGAAGCTCTAAATGATGTTGAAGAATTTGCTATCACTAATGAGTGCTACGGAAAAAATGGCAAAAGAGGAAACAAGAAAAAACCCTAATTCACTTAGCGTTTCTCAGATAGGTACTTTTGTAAAGACAAAACCTAGAAGTAGTGGTCTAGAACCAAGGAAAACACTAGCCAAAAATTCAGATGATGGTGGTGATAAAGACCCTATGAGGAATGTTTTTGAAAAATATCACGATGTATTTATTGTTGTTAAAAGAAAGAGAGAAACTTAGAAAATAGGATCATAGATACCTGAAATTGAGGAAAGTCCTCAATCTATGAACGTAGATGAAGTGATAGAAGAACCCAGCTGGTCAGAACAAAGATTGTTGGAGAATAGGGAAATTGTTGAGGCTATGGTTACTCAAGAACCAAATATCTTTGAATAAGAATATTTCACTCTTCACCACGCGACCTACCATAAAATTTCCAAGAATTTGTTAATAGAGAAAGTTAACATGAAAAATAAGAAAGCTTCTAAAAAATGGAAATCAAAAATTGATTTTCATGGGCTTGCACCCTAAAAAGTTGTACAATTTCACCGATGAATCACTAAAATAGTCCATTTTTTATATTGAGAAAGAAAATTTAATTTTAAAAGAAATAATAAATGAATAAGAGAAATATCTAATTATGAAACCATTGTTTGTTGAACCTTTAACTGCAATTCAACCAACACTTACTATTGAGGATGTCCTAGAAAGTAGTAGAAAATTGAAAGGTTTCCCTTGTTTGTTGTTGGCTATGAGAAGACACGTTGGAGATGGAATCCATAAAAGAATAGACCTAATCCATGAAATCTAGGAACTAGCACGGAGTTTAACCAAATTTTCAACAAGGGTTATGAGTTTTAGAGAATATCTCCAAAAGGATCTAGAGAATGATGCAGGTTTTTACAAGGAAGTTGTGGGAACATTTGCAACAAAAGTTTCAAGTCTAAGCAAAACCCACAGAAGAGAAAAAAATATTCCCTCTAGTATCCAATGAAGTATATTAACACTTGTTGGATGAAAATGATTAAATTTTTAAGAGAAATGATGTCTGAATTGGAAGTTGTTAAAATCAAGAGAGATGACTTATTTCTTAAACTTGTTGATCTTACAAAAGAACTAAATGGCCCCAATTTACTAATGGATACCATACTTGTGTCTAAAGAGAAACTATTGGAACAACTTGAAGTATTAAAATTTGCATGGGAAAGTGAGTTTAGTGACTCGGTGGAATTCTTCGAAGATGAAGTGGAAAGGTGGCTTGTCCTATACATAAATAAAAATTATGATATTGAGGACACGTTGCACCAATCAAGTATTGATTTAAGAGAAATGGAGAATAAAATATTTGAAATAAAAACCAAACACTAAATAATGGTTGCTCCAATGAGGGAGTACATAGAAGAATGGTTAACAAAAGAATTGGCTAATATCATCGAGACAGATCAACATGAAGCAATTACAGTGGTTATTCCACCTCCATCACAAAAACAACCATCTACAAAGGACGCCTCAACAAGAAAGTAAAGGGGTTCAAAAAATTTACATCAGAGTAAGTCAAATAGAAACCTTATTCTTGCCCTTGCAATCTTTTTTCTTCAATCATTTGTTGATTTTCCTTTTATGTTCCCCACAACCTACGAAACCTAAGGTTGACCCTTGACTACTTTTATTTTGTCTTCCAGGTATCTCTTTCATTTTATGGTCCACAGGAGCCCCATCCCAATCCTTTTTGAAGGAAAAATAGAATTCTTTTTATTTTTAACCTAATGCATTACTGCCTATTTATTTAAAGACAACTATTATTTTTGAGATTTCTAGGAACTAGTTTGGGACATAACATTATTGATTTCTCAAGACTTTCAATTGAAGCACGAGATTTCAAATGTGTGTACATCAAAATCTTTAATGGGTTTAATGAAATGATCATTTAGAGTTATTTGTTATAAGCGGTCCATAATTTCTTTTCTCTTTCTTGAATATTGTGTTCTCTTTTGATCATTGTTGTGATGGAAATGTTTTCCTGCATAAATGCATACTCTTTTGGTTTATAAATCTTGTAACATAGTGTAAATATTTTCTTTATACAAGATACCCGGTCCTTTCTCAGGTATTCTTTGCATGTGAATATTTTTTTAAAGAAGAAGCATGGTCCTTTATCAGGATTTTTTATGTTCCTGTATGTTATTTGAAATAGAAGAGTACCACCTCATTAAAAGTGTAGGGAGGATTTATCCTCATGAGGTTGACTTAAAGACCATAATATATTATTTTGTATCAACATTTTTTGCAACCATATCGGGGAAATAAACAAAAGGTTGGTTTCATCGATTAAAAATTTAATGACTCTACTTGAACCCCACTGACCCCAAATACAAATTGCATTAAGAGATCAAAGAAGTATCCTACACCAGTTGTATGACCTGACAATCACAACAACAAGGATTCATGTTGAACTCAAAAGAACTTGGGAAGTTCGTGCCCAAGAAGAAGAAAGGGATATATCCCTAAGATGAAGAAGACAATTGTAATCCTAAGAAAAGTTGGAATCATACAAGGGTCCAATAACAAGAAGTAAAAGTAAGAAACTTGTAATTCACAAATATGGCCAAAGCTCAAGATCTGAGATAAGTGACATATTAATCATGGGTGATCAAGAAGAACAAATAAATTAAATTCATAATGAATAAAGAGAATGAAATGACAGACAAAGAAACCCAAGATGAAGGTCTAGGTCCAACTCACTCAATTTACATGGAGGACAACACATTTCCAACCCCACCTCAAGGAGTTTTGACTATCTTTTTAGGTGATGAGATTATGAATCCAAGAATACATATGGATCAGTTCATAACTATTTGTTATATTCATTTGATTCAACATGATGACATAATGGTCAGATTCTTCTTGCAAACTTTGATAGGTCCAACCTATGAATGGTATATTTCCCTCCCAACTTAATCAATTAGTTCATTTGATGATTTAGAAAGTATTTTTATGACTATGTATGCATATTATATTGCATAACGTACTTTTCTTACTCAATTTACCCAAATACATCTCAAAAAAGGGGAAAGAACAAGGGATTTTAATTTACAATTGTTTAAGAAATTGAATAAAATCCCAGAAGGGAAACGACCAAATGACCATGTCATATTTGGATTTTATAAGAACACCATGCCTTCAAATTTGAATTATGCCTTAATATCTTCAAAAATAAATGAATTGAATGAGGCAATACAAAAGGCAACAAAAATGGAAGAATACATGTTAGAGACCAATGTTGATCCTGAGATTATTCTTGGAAAATTACAAAGATAAATGACCATTCTATCAATAGCACCTCGAGGACCATCTAATTCCATAAGTTTTGAAAATCGAGCAATTGGGGGAGGAATTCTCCAAGGCATCCCCCCTAATGTGAGAAATGATCATGGAGCTTCCTAAGAAATAAGACAAAAGATAGATATTTCTCAAATGAGTAGAACAATTAGACAAATGAAGAATGATATAACTAGACTGAAGAGAGGTGAGAATCTCATTCCACCAAACCCAAATATGAGAGTTCCAGTGCCCAATCAAATAATAATAAATGATATAATTGAATAACATAGACCAGGAGCACCCAAAGTTCCAAATCCAAATGTTGATGCACTAGAAGAAATTGTAAAAGAAGAAAACTTTGAAAGTTTTGATCATGAAACAATCATTAATCAAGATGAAGTTTTAGAATAAGTACAAATGGAATGAGGCCCATCTTTTTTATATTTTTAATGAATAAGAGAAATCTGAGTATTCACAAGAAAATGTTGTTCAGATTAGAACACAAGTGAATAAATTCAAAACAAGGCAACAACCTGAAAAAGAAAGAGCAAAAGTTAACACTCCAGAGCCAACAAAACAACAACCATTTGTTAATTAGATGAAGACTCCACTACAAATGAATTATAACCTAGTTGATCAGTTAGCTAAGATTTGAATTACTTTACCATTCATGGAGGTAGTCAAGATACCTCAACAAAGGGATAATATTTTGAGGATATTGGATGATACAAATTCAAGAATAGAGGCAGTTGTGATGAATACAAGGAAACAACAGAATATTACATCAGTAAGGTTGAGGGATAAAGTCCCTCGATTTTACTTATCTTTAGAAAATCATGATTTCACACTACACAATTGTTTGGTGGATAGTGTAGCCACTAACAATATTATGCCACTATTAGTGATGGAAGCTCTTGGAATGGAATTTATGAAATAATATGAAACTGGTGAAAACATATATGCCATTGATTCAAGAAAATTCTCATCTTATGGAGAAACTAAATATTTTTATACATGGATAAGTGCAACACCTCATATTACAATAGTATTTACTATCATAGTAGTTTATTTTCCTTCGACATAAGTGTTGTCTTAGGAAGAGACTGGTGTTCATTAATTGGAGGGTATATAATGAATAATGGAAGTTGCATGATGTTTCCAAACAAAGATAGAACAATGATCAGAGTTCCTCGAGAGCACAAAAAGACAGTATCGTTTAAGAAAAAATAAAATTAATTAGTGCAAAACTATGTTGATGATGGAATTGGAAATTATGTTGTTTTTAACATAGAACAAATAAATCCACTTAAGATGAAGAAATTTCTTTCCAAGATTTTTGGAAAATGTCATTTGATGGTACTTGTTCTAAGTCTGGAACTAGAGTTGGTATTGTCTTCAAAAGCCCTCAATCTTTCATATACCCATATGCTATCATATTAGAATTCTCTTGTACCAATAATGAAGTTGAATATGAAGCATTAATCCAAGCACCGATTCTTTCCCTTCAAATGAAAGTAGAAAATCCGGTGGTGACTGGTGATTCAAAGTTGGTTATCAACCGTATCAAGAAAAAACACAGAATCAAGAAAGAAAAATTGAAACATTATGCAAGAAGAGTATGGAAACTCATGGATTCATTTAAACTTAATATTTCTTTTGTTCCTCGAGAAAAGAATACAAATTTTGATTTGTTGGCAATATCTGCATCTCTTTTTAATTCACATGGTTCTCAAAATTAGAATACTTTTCATGTCAAGACAATTTTTAGGCCCTTAATACTTGATAATCAAGAGTATTGGAAAGTTTTTGAAAATGATGAACACATCACAATTTTCCTTAAAGACCATGACTCAGTGTTATCATATGATTCAAAAGAAAGCTAAGATTCTTAGAAGGAAATTTATAATCAAAGTGGTGTAATCTATCCTAAGAGTTATTTTAGTTTGGAATCTCTTTTTACAATATATGATCAAAAAAATATTCTGGATCCAAAATATGAACTGTTTGTTAGGAAGGTTCAAGAAACACAAAAAAATGATTTTGGTACACCTGATTATCCAAAATATTTAAATCTTAGTACTGGTTGCACCATTGAAGAAACATACCAATACACTTTGTTGTTCAAATAATTTTAGGACATTTTTTTCTTAGATTTATGATGACTTAAAAGAATATTACAAATCCAGCTTCCAACATTTTATACCACTCAAAGAGGGATCAAATACTTTTAAGAAAAAATTGAGAATGATGAATCCCAAGTTAAAGCCTCTAGAGAAGATGGAGTTGAAAAAACTGAAAAAAGATGGTATAATTTTTTCAATCAAACACTTAGAGTAGCTTTCAAAACTTGTGGTAGTGAGAAAAAAGAATAGAGAAATCCATCTTTGTGTTGATTTCAGAGATCTTAATTGAGCAAGCATTAAAGACAACTACCCATTCCCCAATGTGGAGATGTTATTGCAGCAAGTCATTGGTTTTGCATTAATGTCTATGTTGGATGGATTTTCTAGATATAATCAATTCCTTGTAGTCGAGGAAGATAGACCAAAGACTACTTTAATTACACCATGGGGAATGTATGCTTATGTATGCATTCCATTTGGACACAAAAATGTTGGTTCTACTTTTAAAAGGGCAATGGACCATGATTTAAAATATTTAATCGGAAAATTTTTGATAGATTACCAAGATGATTTGATAGTTCATTCAAAGTTAAGGGAAATACATCTTAAGCATCTCAAACAAGTCATTGAGATATGAAAAGTGTATGGAATTTCTTTGAATCCGAAGAAATGTTTTTTTTCCATATCAAAAGGAAATCTCTTGGGTGTCTTGTGAGAAAAGAAGGAATATACATTGATCCAGAAAGAGTGAATGCAATAAATGACCTGAATCCACCTACGTCAAGAAAATGAGTACAATCTTTCTTTTGAAAGATAATTTTTAATTTTTTTCCAAAGGTTTGTTCCAGGTTATGCTACAAATATCAAGCCAAAAATAAACTATTAAAGAAGGATCAAAAATTTGAATGGAATCGATATTTAAAAATCTTTCACAGAAATCAAACATGCCATTACTATTGCCCCTCTTCTTGTCATCCCTGACTTTGATAAAGATTTCATATTATACTCATTCATAAGAATTTATTGCCTCAACCCTTGCCTAGAAAAATTAAAAAGCAGAAGAACTTCCAATTGCTTTCATAAGTAAGACCTTGCATGATTATGAACAAAACTACTCAATAATTGAAACTAAATCTCTTTCCCTGGTTAAGGCAATAGCTCATTTCAGGACCTATATCTTGTCAACTCACATCATTGCTTATGTGCCACACTCACTAGTAAATATGTTGCTCAATCAACAACTCATAGAAGGTAGATGGTAAAATTGGTTAGCAAAGATTCAAGAATATGATTTGGAGATTAAATGTTTGAAATCTTTCAAGGGGCATGGATTATGTAAATTCATGAATGGAATTGAAGCTGTGAACATCTCTTCCCCTAATAAAATTGAAATTGTAATACAAGGAGAAAGTTTAGCAACATCATAATGGTATTTAAGGATACAATATTCTGTCTGAAATCTAGACAATTTCCTCTGGGAATGTCTTCTAAGTAAAGGAGATCTTTGAAGATAAAAACTAGTCAATATGTACTTGTCTTAGGGGTTATTTTCTAAATAAAATTTGATGGAATTCTATTAAGTTGTTTAGATTTCTCAAAGTCTAGAGAAATACTTCAAGAATTTCATACTTAGGTTTGTGGTGGACATTGTTTTCCAGTTGTAACTGCTCACATAATCATTCGGGTTGATTATTATTGGACAACTATGTACAAATATGATTATAAAATGATTCAAAAATGCCTTCCATTCCCAACATTTTCAGGGAAAATGAATAGGGTCGCAATGTCATTACAGTCTATAACAGTAGAGAAACCATTTTCACAATGGGGCCTTGATGTGATTGGTCCAATAAATACAAAGTCAAGTAAAGGACATGCTTATATTATCATTGCCACTGACTATTTTACCAAATGGAAAGAATCTGTTGCTTTAAGAAATGTTGACTCAGAACAATTGATCATTTTCTTAAAATAAAATATCTTGTCTAGATTTGGTGTACCAGAAAAGTTCATAACAAACAATGGTTCAATATTCTTCGGGTCAAAGTTTACAAATTTCTATGGAGAATATGGAATCGTCACGGGTCAATCATCCGACTATTACCCACAAGGAAATGATTTGGCTGAGTCAACAAACAAATCATTAATTCATATTCTCAAAAAGATAATTGAATCCAACCACAAAAATTGGCATAAGAAATTGATAGATGCACTCTGAGAAAGCCACCTTACTCCAAAGGATAGCACTAGAGCTTCCCCATATACCTTAGTATATGAAATAGAAGAAATATTACCATTACATTTGGAATTGAATGCCTTAGTCCTTGCTAGAAACAATGAAGATGAAAAAGAGTAATCAGTAATACAGAAAATATAGCATGAACTTCTACAACTCGAAGATCAAAGAGAATAAGCAATAATGAAAATGAACAAAATACAACAAGTGGTCAAAAGATATTTTGACAAGAGTACTACCTCAAAGGATTTTCAAAAGGATTAATTGGTTTTGTTATGGAACAAAGCAAAAGAAAAACCATCTTTTCACACAAAATTTGAAGCTCTTTGGATTGGTCCATACCATATTAAGAAGGTCATTGGTTACAATTATTATTTGTTGAAGGATATGAAAGGAATGATTCAAGAATTTTCTTTCAATGGGATATATATATTAAGCATTTCTTTTGGTAATCCCCCAAGCCAAAATCTGTACATAGTTTTCTTTGTACCCCTTTGTATATTCTTCATCAATTTATTTCTCTTTCCATTTTTTTCCTTGTTCCTATCTTTCGACTCCATTTTCCCAATGGACCAAGATTCTAGATTCTCAGTAATCCACAGGGGGTTATTGTCTTGCAGTTCGAGCCAAATGTTGATCTACATTCATTGATAAACGTTGGTACATACATATTCATCCTTAGTCTTTTTCCTTTTCTTGCTATGTCCCTTGTATGTTATTTACTTAGTCATTTTTCTTCTTTGAAATGTGGGTTGTGGATCAAGCTACTATCAAATTCCTATGTCCATAAACTTGCAAGTCTACACTTAGCCACTTTTCACAAATTCAACACTTAGTCATTTTTATGTGCTGCGGGAGTCTTGTTGTGAGATACCAACCCATCCCTGTCCCACAAATCCTCATTTCCTGTAACCCGCAAACGCACATCACTCATAATGACCTTTTCTACTTCCACATCCTCCAAATTGCACTATTTACCTTTTTATACTTAGCCAATTTTCTTGATTGTGTATGTAGGACATCCTTCTTTTCCACTTACCTTTTCCCCTCATACCCATGTCCTGCAAACCACAATCTCTTTTTCTCCAAAACAACCCATCCACTTTCGCAACCCACATAATGGCCTCTTCTCATACTTAGTATATTTTATCATTGTGGATGCGAGAGTCCTCCCTTTTTACCTTTTTTATTTCACATGTTCCATGTCCTGCATCTCACAATCATGTGCTCATCATATTGCACCTTCCATGTCCCACTTTGCACTTCCATACTTAACCGTCTTCCACGACATCACAACACCATTCCCAATGGAATTTATATCCCCCTCCACCACGTCATCTACCACTTGTGTGAATATAATATTGTTATTAAAGTGGTGAATATTTCGTAAAGCTTTGTAATAAATCCCAAATCTTACTGTGCAAGCCAACAACCTTGAAATAAGAGCTATGGTGGTTAATAATCAAGGTGGTACACGATAAATATAATAAAGGGTTAATACACCATGCTATAAAAAGGTTATATCGATAGTAGCACCACCTATTTGTAAGAAGAAAAAGCAGTGTAAAGATATGTCAAGTAGAAGAGAGGACATATATTTTGGATACACATTTAACATTATTGGATGAGAGGATCACGAGTTCTAGTGGTTACAAGATTACAAGCGGTATATGGAAATTTCCCCCAAAGAGAAGGAAAGAAACCAAGTTTGGAGCTCAGGTATAGCATTGGCTAGTTGTGTGCCTGAGGTGATGGATTTCAAATAATTAGTTCTCTGGTGTGTGTTGGAAAGTTGGTTGTAATTGATTTCAACCCTAGATGTCAACCCTAGAAGAAGTCCAAGAGATGGGTGTATTTGGATAAGTCTCCAAAATGGTCCCCTTATTGTGTATCTCTAAGCATGACCCTCATGGGAAGACGCTTTGAATAAGTCTACAAGAATCCCTAGAAATATTGCCAAGTGGTTAAGTTGTTAAGAAGCCCCAGAGGTGTGGTCATTATGCCAGAATTTGTTTGAAGAAAAAGCGTTTGAAGTACATTGTAAATGCATGCACAAGCCTCATAGATGGATAGTGCTCTTCTTTCTATTTCCACCAATAGGTGGTGTGCCACGTGGTTCCTCACGGTTGAGAAGTTATGCCGTCTTAAATATGAAGCCCCAAATGCAAATAAAGAAGCCTCAAATCTAAGGACAAAAAGTTACAAGTCAACCCCTAAAAGGTGTTGCAAACAAGAAGTTACAAGTCAACCCCACTACAATGAATATTAAAATAAATATTAAGGATATTGTTGGTAAAGTCATCCCCAATGGAATAATCATTAAAAATTAATTTGAATTTTATTTGGGTCAAGTCCGCCCTAAAAAGAGGGTGCCAGATCTAGTATAAGAAAGGCACCTAGGAGTTCATTTGTTACATTAACTCAAGTGATTTTTATCTTAGGTAACCAAGGATATTTGAGGTGAATTTCAGATGGAACATGAAGTGAAGAAAGGCTAAATTCCAAGGGAAGATGAAGTCTTGATGATGTGTTCTAAGGTATGTTATTTAAAGGTTATCTTAACATTTTCACTATAACATTTTTTCTAGAATTATTCATATAGCTAAACATGGAGGTTGTTGAGAAGACATATCAAGGTACCTTTGGTAAAAATTTCAGCTTTTGGTTCATTGTACTTTTGGAGATAAACTCCATGGAAGATAGGGTTTTTGACTAGTCCTATAACTATCTCAAACAAGTGTTTCAGGTAAAACAACCATAACTTATTTATAGAGGATCAAAATTATATGAGACCAATTGCATTGGAAATATTGTAGTCTGTAGTATTTTTTTGGTGAGTTTCATAATTAGATATCAAATATTGAGCATGTGGCATGTTGTACAAGTTCGATCTCCAGAATAGGATAGAATTCAGGAAGGTTTGCCATTTTCACTATTTCTCCTTTTCAGTGAGGAATCAAGGAACAAAACTTGTAGAAATGCCATATAAGATATCAAATAAGATTGGATAAAAGTTTCAAACCTTGATTCATTACACGTATGGACTTATACTTGTTGGAAGTTACGATTTGTGATTAATCCATAAACTAGTCCCAAACAAGTGTTCAAGATCAATTTAACAAGTGATGTTGAGGTTTATATGTGGACCCATGTGGACCCGATTTATATGTGGAACCATTTTCTAATTGGACCCAATTTGACGATGTTGAAGTTTAGGAAGGTATGATGAGCAGATATCGTATTCACCAGGTTGTTACATGATTAAATGCATGTCTTTATATGTGTTTTTGAGGGTTATATCTTGATGTTATGGTATATTCTTGAGGCATATCTTGGAGAGTCTTTGGCACATGGATAGAGACATATGTTTGTGATTTTAGGCATATTATTTGAGGTATATATTTGGTACATGGTTTATGGTTTATCATGGATGTTATGACACTTGCTTGAGGCATATCTTTGGCACATGGTTTGAGGCATATATTGGTGATGTTGGGCATACATTTTGAGATACGTTCTTGGTGATATTGGCATATGATTTATGTGAATGGATCTGGTTTGATTGCGATGATGTATTTGTATCAATGACAGGTTTATTATCAGTGACAAGTTGATTATCAGTGACAGTGAGAGGTTTATTATCAGTGACAGGTTGATTATCAGTGATCATGACAGGTTGATTATCAATGACAATGACATGTTGATTATCAATGACAATTTCAGTGATAGATTGAGTCTCCATTTATATTTCAGGGAGGAAGGAAGGGGCTAGGAAAGGGGTTCGTATGCTCCTTCCAGTTGGAGCCAAAGAATACAGGGAGTTGGATCTTCCTTTAGGTTGGAGCCTATAAATCAGGGGGTCGTAACATCCTTCCAGTTGGAGCTGGAGAATTCAGGGAGTTGTAGCTTCTTTTAGGTTGGAGCCTGTAAAAAGGGGGTTGGAGCCTCCTTCTAGTTGGTGCTATAGAATTTTGGAATTTGATGCTTCCTATGAATGTCATCTTTTGATATATAAGAAAGCATTCTATGGATTTCTCCCATTTTGGTTTCCACGTAAAATTTTGGTGTACTATGTATTTGTGGTTGTATGTTATGCGTTGTTGAATGGAATTGTTAATGATATATTGCATGAAATCATAAATGATAAATTAATTGATAAGTTTAAGATCACATGTTTTGATTAAAATTTGTAAAAAGTGCTCAATATTGATTCACCCCTGCTTAGTATTGGTGAATATTCCAACAGTGTGCAAATAAATTTAACGTAGAAAGAAAAATTATCCAAGTTCAAGGGAAGCCACTAATCTCTTTGACTCCCTTAGTTTTCACAAGAATGTTGTGATTCCAAAAACCCACCATGTAGTTCAAAAAAGAGGAAGTTGGTGAATTTCTTAAGGAACACTAAGGAGAAGCAGATCTCCTCGAGAACTATCTTGCCAGCTTGAGCACAGTTACAGTTTCGCTCAAGTGGAGGTAATTTCTTAGAAATACCCTACAAAGAATTTGCCTGGATGTTTTCCTGGATAATTGGATTGAAGTCCATGACCTTTGTTCCAAAATATATTTTTTATATTCTTCACTTTGTTGTTCACGAAGAATCCTTGATTAAATGGGTATGAATTATTTCAAATGAGATATCATTTAAATTGGGTGGTTTGAGAAAAACCTGGAAGTTATATATGACTTATATTTTGGTATATGCTATAGCCTACTGCCACATATTTGAAGACTTTTCGAGATCAAGGAGTGTTGATTTCAAGGTGGAACCATTCTTTGTCCGGTATCCTTCATTATTGAGACACAAAGCTCAATACAATTTCTACGAATTCCATAATAGTTTTATTGTTTACTTCAAAAATTTAATCTTTGGTCCTACTAAATCATAATTATCACTAGAGGCTACCTAATTTCTCGTCGAGAAAGGAATTTTTTAGACTATGGAAGATTTCAGTTTTTTGAGACTATTCGGTTTCCAGGGGAAACCCTTCTTGCTCTCCTTTTATGTATCTGATAAAATCTTTGTCACCGAGGTAGAAATAGTTCATCCCACTACCCTGGAGAGTTGGGGAAATTGTTTTCAAGCATATTTCTCACTTGGATGAATTTGTAGGTCAATTTAATCAACTTGGTTTAAAGGAAGCTCAATGCAATGAGGGTTTTGACCATAAAGACCTATTTTCTGCACACATGTCCTTGGTGGGATATTCTTCTTATTTTTATAAATATGAACAGTTCAAGGAAGGAGGAGGGGACAATCAAAATATCCCCGAGGCCTCAATTAGATAATCTTTAAATGATGTTGTAGAAGTCGATAGCATTGATGAGTGCTATAGACAAAAGGGAAAAGAGGCAACAAGAAAAAACCCTAATTCACTGAGTGTTTCTCAGAGTGGTACTTCTATAAAGACAAAATCTACAAGTAGAGGTCTAAAACCAAGGAAAACACCAGTCAAAAATTAAGATAACGGTGGTGATAAATACCCTACAAGGAAAAATTTGGAAAAATCTCATGTTGTATATACTCTTGTTAAAATAAAGAGAGAAACTCAAAAAATGAGACTGGAGATACTTGAAATTTAGGAAAGTCCCTAAGCTATAGATGTAGATGAAGTGATAGAAGAACCCAACTATTCAGAACAAATATTGTTAGAGACTATGGAAATTTTTGAGGCTTTGGTTACTCAAGAACCAGATATCTTTGAAGAAGAATCTGTCACCCTTCACCATGCAGCCTACCATAAAATTTCCAAGAAATTGTTAATAGAGAAAGTTAACGTGAAAAGTAAAAAAGATTTTGAAAAATGGAAATCATAAATTGATTTTCATGAGGTTGCACCCTAAAAAATTATACAATTTCACGAGGAAACCGATGAAGAATTAAAAGAGTACATTTTTTATATTGAGAAAGAAAATTTAATTTTAAGAGAAATAATACAGGAATTAGAGAAATCTCTAATTCCAAAACCATTGTTTGTTGAAACTTTAACTACAATTCAACCAACACTTACTATTGAGGATGTCCCAAAAAGCATTAGCAAATTGAAAGCTTCATCTAGTTTGTCGTTAGGGTCTGACCTTAACCCCTCTTAGTAGGTCAATAATTAGCATGATATATTTTCCATGTAATAAAGGCCGACATTAGTTAATAAGACCTATTAAATAAATGTGCACAAGTCAATGTAAGAAGACCTAATAAAAGCTTCCACTTCTAGAAAGATATTCCTCTAGAATGTTCTTTAGAAGATAAAATTAGTATAAATAAGAGTAGGAGGTATGAGAAAGTTTGTATTGAGTATTATTGTAAGAGAGCTCTTCTCATTTTGTAGGTTTCCCCCTCAAAGAGGTAAGTGAACAAAGATTTCTTAGTGATAACAATATTTTGTTTCTGCTCTCTATTAAATGTTCCTTTTATTCCTGGGGTGTATTTTTTTGTGATGTTATCTATTTCAGGTTAAGCATATTACAAGTGGTATCATAGCTCTTTCCAAGGAAGGAATTGAGTGTAAACAATTTTCAGGGTAGAGACATTTTCTGGAGTCTTTAAGCTACATTGATTTGTCATTCAATGCATAAATTCATAGTCAGGGAAGTATACACGCAATAAATACAAGAGGTTTTTAAGCTCACATTGTACCCCTGTTGGTACCCCTTCGAGTGGTAGCACATTAGACAACATATGTATACATACTAGCCTAGGTATCCTGAAACCCATTTTAGATCAACCAATCGGCTACCTGACTACTATAGTACCACCGAGAACAACTCTTAGGAAGATACTCTCTAGTACCTAGGTAATCGGGTAGTACGACTAAGGGTAAGGTCTAGCCTCCTTAGTTGGTGCCCTGAGATATTGGGCCAAGTACTATTGTTCGAACCCGCACATATATCAAAGAGATATAGCACAGGGAAAACCCTTTCCTATAGGAACCTCGAAAACCCTAACTCGTGGGTAAGGAAACATAATTGAAAATTAATAGACAAGATCTATTGTCGTGAAACCTTTCCTCCTGCATTTTGGTTGCGAATTGACTACACATTTTTTACTATTAAGAATTTGGGCGTTTCAATGAGGGAACAATATTTAGATCAGAGTATAACTCCGCAAGAGTATAGTGATCCCATCAACACCCTTATTTGGGATCTCTACCATTGGATTCCTCTCTTTGTCTCGACTGCAGTGGTACCTATAATTTTTAATCCTATTTTTTCAGTGGACCCAATCTCCTTTTTCCGACACCCTCATTTGGGACCTCTCCCATTGGATTCCTCTCTTTGTCCTGATTTTCATGGTACCTCTCATTTTTAAGCCTCTTTTTTCCATGGAACCGACCCCCCTTTCTGACACCCTTATTTACCACCTATCCCAACAACCTCCTTATCTTTTGTTGATTGTTGAGGTATCATTCGGCCTAGGCATCCATAATGGCCCCTACCACCCGTACTCAGAACCTGGAAGAGTCAGATACTAAGGTAAAAAAACTCTCTGAGGACATGGACCAGGTCCATACAATCCTGACCACCATCCAACAACAATTGCAACACTTGGTGACACATAACAAGGGTAAGAACCATGAGTACCACTTTAAGGCTACTCATTATTCCCATTATGAAAATATTCATCTTTCCCACTCCCCTTAGGGTTCTCCAAATTCTTGGAATAAGGTGCCAAAAGTTAAGATGAATAAATTTGATGGATCAGACCCAGTCGGGTGGGTATCCCAAATGGAACACTACTTCTCCCTCCATGATATTAGGGATGATGAGACCAAACTCCACGTGGGGGTTTAGTTGGTAATTAATTAGAATGATATATTTTCCATGTAATAAAGGCCGACATTAGTTAATAAGGCCTATTAAATAAATGTGAACAAGTCAATGTAAGAAGACCTAAGAGAATCTTTCGCTTCTAGAAAAATCTTCCTCTAGAATGTTCTTTAGAAGATAGAAATAGTATAAATAATAGTAGGTATGAGAAAAAAAATTCTGAGTATTATTGTAAGAGAGCTCTGCTCATTTTGGAGGTCACCCCCTCGAAGAGTCAAGTGAACAAAGATTACTTGGTGATATCAATATTTTGTTTCTACTCTCTATTGAATGCTTATGTTATTCTTGGGGTATATTCTTCTTGTGGTGTTATCTATTTCAAGTTAAGCATATTACATTTGTTGTTGTCTATGAGAAAATATGTTGGAGATGGAATCCATAAAATAATAGACCTAATCCATGAAATATGGGAACTAGCACAGAGTTCAACCAATTTTTCAATAAGGGTTACACATTTTAGAGAATGTCTCCAAAAGGATCTAAAGAATCATGAATGATTTTACAAGGAATTTGTGGGAACGTTTGCAACAAAATTTTCAATTCGAAGCAACACCCACAGAAGAGAAAAAAATATTCCCTCTAGTATCTAAATGAAATAGATTAACACTTGCTAGAAGCGAGAGGATTAAATTTTTAAGAGAAATGTTGTTTGAATTGGAAGTTGTTAAAATCAAGAGATATGACTTATTTATTAAACTTATTGATCTTACAAAAGAACTGAATGACCCCAATTTATTAATGGATACCATACTTATGTATAAATAGAAACTATTGTAATAGATTGAAGTATTAAAATATGCATGGGCGAGTGAGTTTAGTGACTAGGTGGAATTCTCCAAAGATGAGGTGGAAAGGTGGCTTGTCCAATACATAAATAAAAAAGATGATATCAAGGACACGTTTCACGAATCAAATATTGATTTAAGAGAAATGGACGATAAAATATTTGAAATAAAAACCAAGCACAAAATAACGGTTTCTCTGATGAGGGATTACATAGAAGAATGGTTAACACAAACATTGGTTAAGATCGCCGAAACAAATCAACATGAAGTGGTTACAATAGTTATTACACCTCTAACACAACAACAACCATCTACAAAGGATGCCTCATCAAGCAAGTAAAGGGGTTAAAAACCTTTCCATCACAGTAAGTCAAGTAGCAACCTTATTCTTTCTCTTGCCATCTTTCTTCTTCATTCATTTGTAATTTTTCCTTTTTTGTTCCCAACAACATGCGAAACCTAAGGCTGAACCTTCACTATTTTTTTTTGTCTTCCATGTCTCTCTTTCATTGTATGGTCTGTGGGAACCCCATCCCAGTCCTATTTGAAGGAAAAACACTTATTTTTATTTGTAACCTAAGACATTATTGCCTATTTATTTAAAGACATCTTGATGAAGACCAAAACTGGGGGTCTATCAAATCGATTCTTTATGAGCTTCGATTCAAGGACCTGTGGGTTATCTAGCCCACACATGGATTAAAACTTCATCCATGAAAGAAATAAAACTCCTTATATAATCTCAACTACACCCTGAACTACATCTTGGAGTCTTTAACTCAGTCTCGCCTTATGAATTTCATAGGAACTTAATCTTCTTTCGCCACCATAGGACCAAGTGCTAGGTATTACAATCAAATGCTAAAATACAGGCGCTTAATTTCGATAGAACCAAGGGATGGAACCAATTACAAGCTATCAAAGTCTTCTTCTATCTGACTTCTCTATTAGATCCTTTCTTCTATTGTATCAGAGTGCCACCATCAGACTCCTCAAATATGGGTCACTCTAACAATTCAGACTAGACCACTCTGAGAGTTCACTGAAACTATGGCCATGTGTCTCCTTTAGAACTATTGGTTTGATAAGATCCAAATAGATCCGTACCCTCAGTCAATTTTCTTCTACTTGCAATATGAACCATTGAACCTCCTCTTCGATGAATGATTTTGATCACTCTTCGGAGTTTTGGCATCGAGGCTTCAGAGGAACCCAAATCTGTGAGGGTTCAATCTACAATTGATCTGGACCATTGTTTCTCTACTCCAATGAGCGGTTAGATCTATTTCTCAGAGTTTCCTTCCTCAGAACTTCTAGATTTGATTAGGCTCCGATGACCCTTTCTGATGGATGGCCATATCTCTCCCTCGGTCTCATGATATCAGTTCAAAGGATCACCATTGATCCATCTTGTGATTGACAAATGATCTTTCTCCTTGTTTTACTCTGCGTCTCTTCACCAGTCTAACCTACAACCAAGTACTTATGCTACGCATCAAACCTACAACAACTCCTCATTCAAGGCCTCTCACTCACACATAACTCAATCATATATTTAACCGTGTTGTGCAGACAACAACAAAATTAAGCCATGAATTCATCACACAGAGATAACACTCAAGATACACAAAAATACATCCATTAACATTAACATCAAGATCGATCATACATTACATGGCCTCTATGGGTCAGGCCACTCTCCACAACCTGATTCTACATTTTCCCTAGCCCCCTCCTCTCAATTGCCTGAAAGCTTACTTAAATAAACAAGAACATTACAAGGTCGTGGATCATCTCAGATCCATGGATTTCTCCTAAGATCTCCATGAATTGCACAAAATCAACCAAAATTTACCAAATTCACATGAAATAATGGAAAATCACGTCCTCTTGCCATGCTTCATTCTTGTGGAAGGTCCTGGAATTTCAACTTTGACTTGGGGTGGTTTTGCTCCTGCATCACATCTATTATTTTTGAGGTTCCCAAAGAACTAGTTTGGGACATAACATTATTGATTTCATAAGAATTTGAATTTAAGCATGATATTTCATATGTGTGTCTATCAAAATCTTTATTGGGTTTAATGAAATGATCATTTAGAGTTCTCTATTATATGTGATCCATACTTGTAGCATAGTGAAAATATTTTATTTATACAAGATACCTGGTCTTTTCTTAGGTATTCTTTACATGTGAATATTTAATTCAAAAATAAGATTGGTCCTTTCTTAGGCATTTTTATGTTCTTGTATGTTATTTGAAATAGAGGAGTACCAAATCTTTAAAAACACATGGGAATTTATCCTCGTGAGGTTGACTTAAAGACTCTAAGACAATATTTTAGATCAATAGTACTTCAACCTCAATGTCGTCTAGGTGGCTCCAGGTGACTATGATTCATGGAAATGCTCGCATACCAATCTGACCACATGTTTACACCTTCACCGTGTGGTTTCTCTTTGTAAGATGGTAAAAACCATGCACTACATATGTCGGGTGTTGAATTATTCAATACATGGTTGACTTTATATTTCTTTAAATAAGTTGTTTTTTATATTTCTCTTAATGTGGTGAGACATATATCCTTTCCTTACATGCAGCGCACCCTATGAGGGATTCACATGTGATATGAGAGATCTTCCCACTTATCACACAATGCATCATGGTTTGGAGAATACTGATTAGTAGTTACATGAGATTCATCCAGCACAGATGATCCAATAGTGAAACTTTCAGTTTGAAATGCAGGGAAACTACTGGTTGCAAACTCAAATCTGTTCCATGCAAAAGTAGGGAAGAATTTGTATCAGTT
Organism: Picea sitchensis; assembly: GCA_010110895.2. NCBI lineage: Eukaryota > Viridiplantae > Streptophyta > Pinopsida > Pinales > Pinaceae > Picea > Picea sitchensis. Next base: position 124,919 of record SNQJ01S0003657.1, on the reverse strand, counting down.
GCAAAAACAAAGGTCCATTTCAAACACAAAGATCCAGTGTAGAGAAGATATATAAGCAGAGAAGAGAAGATAGTTTTGTACCTTGAATTCTTGCAATCATCAACCAAAATTGTCACTTACTCTTATCCTCACGGTTGGTTCTCCAAGTTCAATATTGTTTTTGACATATTACCCATGGAAATTTAGAACGACAATATCACATATTTATTTTTAAAGAAAAAAATAATATTTTTTGTTGATTAAGGTTGGTTGTCATTGAAGTCAACCCTTGAGGAAAGCCCGGTAGAACAAAGGTTTGGGTAATAGACCCAAGTTTTTTTGATGTAAATATGACTCATTATTGTCTTGTCATGATTTATAATAAGTACAAATGGATGAACTCCAAAGTGGTCCCCTTATGGTGAAAGCCCTCATGGGAAGATTCTTTGTGGATTGAGTTATCCTAGAATTATGGTTAGAGAACCCATGATGATTTGTGGAATAATGAGATGAAGGTCAATGAAACTATCATATATGGATATTTCTTTTCATTCCATTTTCAGTGGTATGTGGAATGTCACATAACTCCTCACAGTTAGAGAGTTATGACCATGAGAAGTTGGAGAACCCAAGTTTGGGTAATGGACCCAAGTTTGTTTGATGTATAAGGGTATGTGTTTTGATATGTTTGTAGGTAATACTATTCTATATGGATAGTACATGTCATTCCATTTCTGGTGGTATGTGGAACGTCACATAACTCCTCACGGTTTGAGACTTATGGCCTTACGAAGTTGGAGGACCCTCAGATGTCATCTAGAAGCCCCAAAAGGTCAAAGTAGTCAACGTGGTTTAAGAGATTTTAGAAGGAAAATAATAAAGTGAAGTGATGAGTGTACTATAATTCAAAGTGAATACAAAATAAATTATTTAAGTAATAAATTTTATGGAAAATTTAGAAGTGGCTTAACCCTAAAATAAGGAAAGTGGGCAAAGTGACCTAGAAGATGTTTTTAAGGAAGCTACTTGGAGAGTTTAAATAAGAGGCAAGGCTCTCTATTTTTAGATAAAACTTGAGAATATTAAATATCTATAGGTGTCTGAGGTAACCAAAGGATATATAAGCCAAATTTCATATGGAAGGTGAAGAAAATAAGGCCGGAATTCAAGGGAGGATAAATTCTTTTGATGATGCTTTCTAAGGTATGTGATTTACAGGTCATCTCACCATTTTCACAATAACTTTTTTTCTAGAATGATTCAGAACATGAAATTGATATCAAGTTGATGAAACATATCCAAGTATCTGTGGTAAAAAATTCATCTTGTGGGTCGTTGTGTTTTTGGAGTTACACTCCGTGGAAAATAGGGTTTGTGGCTAGTCTTGAAACTAGTCTAAAATAGGTGTTTCGGGTAAAAACGTCATAAATTCTTCATAACAGATCCAAATTCAGTAAGACCAAATGTGTTGGTTATAGTAAAGTATTTAGTATTCTGTGTAACATTTTCATATACATTCAACAAATATTGTGTGTGAGGCACGCTCTACAAGGTTTCTCTCTAGAATAAGCCAGAATTCAACAAGGTATGCCATTTTTTATATAACTCCTTTTTTGCGAGGTTCCAAGTAGTGACACCTAAATGAATTGCATAAAACACACTGAAGAACATTGTATATCATTTTCAGATCTTTATTCATTGTAGGTACATTGTTATGATTATTTCAAGTTAGGGTTGTTGACTAATCCAAAACTAGTCACATGAGACTAAAGAAAAGTTTGATGAAAATGCTAGTCTCTTGTTGTTAAAGCTAATGAAGGTTTGCAGGTATGTAATAATATACACTAGGTCTATTATAGAGTTACAAATCATATTTGGATGATGAAATTGATGAGGGATTTTTGTGGAGGTACATGTTGGGTACATGGTTGAGACAAGTAGTTGATGAGTTGGCACATACATGAAGTGTATAGTTGATGATGTTGGTACATATTGATGATTCATAGTTGATGAGTAGTTGACACATGATTGGTACATACTTGGTACATGGTTGGATACACTTGTTTATGGTACAGGTTGATTACAGGTTGTTTGGTACAGATTGATGCATGGTTGATGCACTTGTTCATGGTACAGGTTGATTATAGGTTGATGAATGGTTGATGCATGGTTCAGGTTTATTGGTACAATTTTATAGCAATATATCTCACAGTGATAGTGTGACAATGGTTCCATCATTCTACTTCTACTTCAGGGTGGTTGTATGGGGAAAGGACAGGTGGTTGTAGCCACCTTCCTATTGTAGCCAAAGAACATAGGGAGTTGTAGCCTCCTTCTAGTTGTAGCCAGAGAATTGGGGAGTTGGAGCTTCCCTCAGGTTGTA
>SNQJ01S0003657.1:94312-115031 GCA_010110895.2 Picea sitchensis | reverse complement strand
CTAAAACAATCTATTCTATGTTTAATTTAAATAATAATATATTTTTAAAAGTTTTGATAAATTTTAAATTTAAGATGTACATAAGGTTTATATTATAATTTTTTATGGATATTATAATGAGAGATGATTCTAAGTAAGATGCTTAATTGTTCATTGTAGTGGGTGACAAATTGTAATTAAGTGAATTTTGTAAGACGATTAATTTTTCATTGTAATGGGCGACAAATTGTAATTGAGTAAATTTTATAAAACATATTGATAAAGGGATGGTAAAATTCCTTTTCAATCTCTAAATATTAAATTTCAATTTAAAAAAGAATTTATATATTCCCAATTTTTAATTTATTTAATTATGTTGAAGGGTGTTCTTAAGGAGTGACATTTATGAAAAGAAAGGGTATTGACATAGGGACCATAAAGTTCATTTTCAATATCTAAATATCAAATTTCAATTAAAAAAAGTTGTATGTTGTCAATTTTTAAAATATTTTATTAAGTTGAAGAGTGTTCTTAAAGGGCTAAACTTTTAAAAATGTATTTTCATTATAGTGGGTGACAAAATGCAATTGAGTAAATTTTATAAAACATATTGATAAAGGATAGTAAAATTCCTTTCCAATCTCTAAATATTAAATTTCAATTTAAAAAAGGATTTATATATTCACAATTTTTAAGTTATTTAATTATGTTTAAGGGTGTTTTTAAGGACTGACATATATGAAAAGAAAGAGTATTGACATAGGGCCCATAAAGTTCATTTTCAATATCTAAACATCAAATTTCAATTAAAAAAAGGAGTTGTATGTTGTTAATTTTTAAAATATTTTATTATGTTGAAGAGTGTTCTTAAGAGTCACACTTTTAAAAAGGTTTTAAAGTTTAAAACTTAATTACACCATTATTTTCAACAACTTTATTATTTAAAAAAAAAATGAAATCGTAATTAATAAAATTCATAGCTTAAAGATCATATATTTAATTATAGAGTTTTAGAATTTACCATAGAATATACATAATTTATTTTCTTTCTTTTCAAAATGTACAATTTTTTTACCCATTTGAGAGTTATTTTAATAGTGAACCAATTTTAAATAATATTATTTTAATTGCAATATTTTTCATGATTTCAATTAACCACATTAATATTAAAACTTCCCTTAAATTACTTGAGCATTCCCATTCACCCATTTAAAGGGATATGCTATTTTATTTATTTAAATGTTTAACAATACGGTATGCTTTACATTGAATTACATAAAGACACTAAGTAACATAAATAAATATTGTAATCCCTTTAAAGTTGTTCTATGACATAACTTTCAAAATGATGAACTTAAAATCACAATAAATATTTATTTTTGAAAATGGAAGAAATAATACAAATTATATTATATTTTAAGATTTATAAAAAAGTGAGTGGAATAATTGGGAACAACTATATAATTGCTCATTAATAAGTCTTATGAGAAAATGTTCAAAATGCTAAACTTAAAATCACAATAAATATTTATGTGAAAATGGAAGAAAGAATAAAAATTATATTATATTTTATAATTTAAAAATAAGTGAATGGAATAAGTGTGGATGGCTATACAATCGTTCATTAATGAGTCTTATGATAAAATGAAAGAAAGAATAAAAATTATATTATATTTTAAGATTTAAAAATAAGTGAGTGGATTAAGTGGGGATGGCTATATAATTACTCATTAATGAGTCCTGCCACCGACTAACATGCCTTCACGCGTTTTTCCTTTCTCATATTCTACTCCTTTAAAAAAAATGATCCATTTTCCTTATTCATTAAAGAGCAACTACATCTCCTTTCAAAATACTTCCTCTTTCCTTTGAATTCATCAAGATTTCATTTGAAAAAAGATAATTTTTCCTGTCTTTAACTAGAATTTGTTTCATGAATAATTATGCAAAATAATGTAATATAAACCACATTACAAGTTTACTCTTCTATTTTAAAACATAATTTCTTGTTTTACTAGTCATTATGCAAAGTATTAAGTAACAAATATCACATCCTTTTTCTTAAAAGATTGATTGATTTCTCTTTCTTTAGTTTTTAAAAGATATATTTATATCAAAATCATAATATGTTGTTGTGGGCTACATCTCTCAACTAATGCGGGATTAATTTTTTGTATAGAGAGGTGTTTATGTCATAAAAACAATTCTAAGAGGCACAAATTTTAGGTGTGGCAACACTCCCTTGTGACTGCCTCCATTGGCATAAGGATCATGGTATATTGGAGTTTGTATGTTATTGTGGGCCACATTTCTCAACTAATTCCTAGATGCACACATTTTAGGCATATTTGACTTAGTAATGGTCATTTTCTAGGAAGGAAAGTGAAAGGAGTATTGTAGAGTACTATTGAATGAGAATTTTTTTTTATGTTTTTCACAAGAGGAGGGTGGAAGGCTAAGCAACAATGATATTAACACTGCAACCAATCAACCGTTATGTTAGTAGGATGCACTACTCTATTGTGATTTCCCTCATTGGCATAAGGATGATGGTATATTGGAGCTTATATGTTATTGTAAGAAACATCTCTCAACCAATGTGGGATTAATTTTTTGTACAAAGAGTTACTTATGTGGTAAAAACAATTCCAATATGCACAAATTTTAGGCATATCCAACTAGTAATGAGAATTTTTTAGGAAGGCATGTTAAGGGGGTAATGTGGAATACTGCAAGTGAGTTTTTTTTTTTTTTTAATCGACATAGAGGGAGGGGGGAAGGTTAAGAAAAAAGAATAGTCATGCCACAACCAATTAACTTATATGTTACTAGGACGTAGCCACAAGGTGCTGAGTACTACCAGTGATTTTGTGTTTAAAGTTTTTGTACAGAGGGAGCGGGGAAGACTGAGAAACACAGATATTCAAACTGTGACCAATCAACCATTATGTTAGTAGGAGGGGCCACTTCCTTTTGGTTGCCCCTTTTCCATAAGGATGATAGTGTACTGGAGCTTATATGTTGTTGTGAACCACACCTCTCAACAAATGTGGGATCATTTTTTTGTATAGAGAGGTATTTATGTCTTAGAACAATACCAAGACTTGGATTAGAGGTGTATCTGAATTAGTAACAATAAATTTTCTTAGAAGACATGTGAAAGGGGTACTGTGGAGTACTACTATTGAGAATGTTTTTTTCTTTTTTGCATAAAGAGAGGGGGGACATCGAACAACGCAGGTATTTAGACCTCAACTAATAAACCATTATGTTAGTGAAAGGGACCATTCCCTTGTGTTTCCCCCCATTAGCATTAGAATCATGGTATATTAGAGATTATATGTTGATGTGGGCCACATTTCTCAACAAATGTGGAATTAATGTTTTGTATAAAGATGTATTTATATCATATAAACAATTCCAAGACACGAATTTCATGTGTATCCAACTTAGTAATGGGTATTTTTCTTAGAAGGTATGTGAAATGGGTAATGTGGAGTACTTCTAGCACACTTACAGTGAGAAATTATTTTGATGTTTTGCACAAAAGGAGGGGTGGAGGCTGAACAACAAGGATATTCACATTGCAACCAATCGACCATTATGTTAGTAGGAGGAACTGCTCCCTTGTGGTTTCCCCCATTGGCGTAAGATAATGGTATATTGGATCTTATATGTTGTTGTGGGCCACATTTCTCAAGAAATGTGGTATTAATCTTTTGTATAGAGAGATATTTATGTCATGGAAACAATTCCAAGATGGACTAATTTTAGCTGTATCTGACTTGGTAATGCATATTTTTTTTGGATGGAATGTGAAAGGGGTACTATGGAGTACTACCAATGCTTTTTTTTTCTTTTTTTTTTTTGCATAGAGGGAGGGGGGAAGGCCCAACAACAAGGATATTCACACCACAACCAATCCACCATTATGAAAGACATGTGAAAGGGGTATTGTGGAGTACTAGTAGTAATATTTTTTTTATTTTTTTTTACAGAAGGGGAGGGGGGAAGGCTAAGAAACAAATTTATTCACACCGCAACAATTAAACCATTATGTAAGTAGGAGGAACCACTCCCTTGTGATTTCCCCCATTTGTATAGAGATCATGGTATATTCAAGCTTATTTGTTGTTGTGGGCCACATCTCTCAACCAATGTGTGATTTGTTTCTATAGAGATGTAATACCCCGGTTTTGATTCCCCATATTAAATAATGTATTTTGTTTATTTGATGAAAGTATGAAGTGCCCAAACAATTAAAGAGGCCAATGTGCCGAGGAAATGTAATGTTTTGATCATTGTTAATAATAAAATACATCGTTGGATGCTAGACGAACAAGGACAAGAGTTATAGGGGTTATGATTCCACGAGAGAGAGGGGATTAAGGGGCTAAGTCATTTTATCATATTTTATTTACCCATACTTGTTTTAATGGAGAGAAGTGGTTACATGTTCTTCTTGGGTAAAGGCCATGTGGTTCTTGATTTTCAAGTAAATATATAAACCCATCTTTGGGTTGTTTGGGGGTTCATTCATTATTCATTGTTCACACTCTTCATTCTATACTCTCCATTCATTATTTCTCATTCCTCCTTGATCTTGGTTGGGAAAGGAAAAACGAATTTTTGGGAGAGAATCCATTGTTGGTTGGATGTACTGATTGCTGGTGTATACCAGCCATGAATTAATGCCTACATGCCTAAGATGTGTTGGCAAGTACTAAATTTTATTCACAATTGCGCGTCTTGAGAGTCTGAACATGGAGATTCTTCACTAGATGCACTAGAGCCCTGTAAGGAGGTGGAAAATGTGTGGGACTGCGTGGTAGAGAAGGGGGTCCATTCTCTTGGGTTGTGCAGGTTGGAGAGAAGAGATTTGGTGTACTTTGGATTGTTGTGTGTTGAGGAACCTATGAGAGCTTGAGTGTGACTGGTTTGGGAAGCTGAGTGACACCCTGGAATTGTCCTTGTGGATTCATAGCCCTGGCTCGGGGGTGACATTGTTGTTGAGACTTGGAAAAATAATGTCTATGGTTGGGTGGAACGTCATTGGTCTGCAACTAGTTGGTGAATCATTTTGTTAAATATAAGTTCTCTCTGTCATGTGCTTCTCTGCTTATATATTTATTTCCATTGTGTATTAATTGTTATCTCTAAGATTTGTATGTTGTAATATGCATGCTTGTTGGTTATTGTTGTGCATGGAATTATATTTATTTCTTTTATGTTGTAGCATGAATCTTGATTATTGCATGTGATGTTATCATGTTTCTTTCATGCTTCTCTATAAATAAAATGTTATCAGAATTCAAAATCAGTTTAGAAGTGATTTTTTGAAGTAGCGTGCCTGACCTGGGGGTGGTTGGGTACATTACAGATTGGTATCAAAGCTTCTGTTGAAACACTGAATTGATATGGGTCGGAATGAGTGCGGATTAGAAAATTTCACTATTGCAGATTTCAAATTGTGTGAATTTTGGGAAAAACAGAAAGATTAGAGAGAAATATCCCCAAATTCGTGGGAAAAATTGAGTTTGAAATAATTTGGGATTATCTAAGAAGTTAATGGATTCGATTTTCATAGTTGCAAAGCCAAATTTGAACTAGAAGGTCAAGAAAATTCGTATTTTAATGGTCGTTATAGCACGGGGAAAAGTTCATAGGATTGATGACCGAGATCATGTTCGATCTTGAGATCAATGACTCAAGTTGAAAAATTTTAAAATTGTAATGTTTTCGATGTTCAACAAAGTTACCATATCAACGACTGAGTTTCATTTTGACGGTTGGGAAAATAAGGTAAATTTGTCAATAGAAACCTTCGATCACTAATGACCGATGGTCGGGGATCAAAAAGTTTTGGCGAAGTATTGAAGTTTGTCAGGAGAAATCTTCGAACGTCGATGGTCGATGGTTAGGGATCGACGAATTCAACAAAGTGTCGAAGTTTGGCCAAGAGACACCTTCGATCATCGATGGTCGATGATCGGGGATTGAACGCTTCGGAGAAGTGCTGAATTTCAGCGACGAGACATCTCCGATCGTCGATGGTCAATGGTCGGGAATCGAAAATTTTTGTGTGAAGTTCAAATTTTCCACCAAGTGAAATTGTCGATGACCAATGGAGAAAAGAGGGTGATGATGTTTCATGCCACATAAAAATCCATATGTCATGCGACATCAACATCCATATGTCATACCACATTAACATAGTTTCCATGTCAGAAAAGGGATGGCTGATCTCTGATGGTCGGGGTTCGATGAGATTTGTGGGAAATCTGAGTTTGTCGGGGAAGATGACCGATGACCGATGGTTGGTGATCGGGCATCGATGAGATTCGTGGGATAATTTTGGTTTATGAACAAAAATGGTCGAAGGTTGGTGATCGGCCATCGGGAAGATCGATGGGAAGGTTTGGTTCGCAAAGAAAATCATTGATCCTCGATAACCAATCTCCGATAGAAAAAATATCAATGGTCCAGAATGCTTCTGATTTGAGATCGATGGTGCAAATTGCACTTAGGTAAAATTGTTCCCCAAAATTTTGGCCATTTTTCCTATTTTGGCCATAAATGGATCATATTAAGTCGGATTGAGATGAAACTTGTGGGTTGTTTCCACAAAGAGAAGAGATACAAGAGTGCCAGAGAGGGCCATTATCCAATTCTGCTTGGATTTGTCAGAAAATGAAAAATATGGTTTTTAAAGATATGGTTCCAGATCATTAGAAAGGGTACAGATTAATTTGAAACTCTTGGGGAGATTCCAGAAATTAGACATACAAATAACCCATGAAGGAACTGATTAAATCCTAAGGGGTTTGGAATGGGGATACTGAACTAGATCAAAATCCACTATTTTGGGCCACTTTTTGGGGATTTTTGAAATTTTTAGAGGAAGAAAAGTGACCCTAGATGAAAAAAATGGAAAATTTTGTTTACTAAACATTTTATATACTCATTGAGAGATAGCCAGTTTTGCTGAAAATTCTAAGTTTGGAAAAAAGGGTGAAAAATGACAAAGTTGCAAATTCCAGATTGCTACAGTTTTTTTATTGGAAATCAACTTGAAAATATGAGAGTTGATCTGAATTCATTGTCATTATTATAATCTATGTATCATATAAAATTTTATCTATTTCTTGACATATTTTACTATGTAGTTGACAGAAGTTGTCATTTCAATAAAATTGCACTAGTGGAGGAAATGCACAAAAAGGGTGAAAATGGCTTTTTCAGGAAGCCATAACTTTCAACTCAGTGATCGAAATGAGACATGAGTATATTTGTTGGAAATATGATTAAGAGGAGAATAAAATTGATTTTTTATAATTTGGAGAATGATGATATATTTCTTCATGAATTGAGCAGAAAAAGGACCTATAGCATTGTTTGGAAAAATTTCTATAATATGCACAATTCTAACAAAATGATTACTTGCACATTTTTCATAATTAGGGAGTATAACCATAGAATTTCAATATAATAATGCATATTCAATAAATGGAGGAAGGAGAGGGAGCCTTCAATCATGATAAAGAATCCAAAGGTTAAAATATCAATGTTGACAATGCAGAGATAGAATCAAATGGGCATAGAAGCAGAGGGGAACAAGAAACATTAATAGAGACTGTGAGAAGCATGAAAATACAAGTGAAAAGTTACAAAGAATACAATGAGAGGTTTATAAATCAGATAAATTCTCAAGTGATGCAAATCCTAAATCAGTTGCATAAGCAAGCAAATAATGGATTAGACTCAAGGCATGAGGAAGAAGAAAGATATCATGAAAGAAGAGGTAACTACAAAAGAGTTGTGCATTAAAGAAGTTCTAGAAAAAATCATAGGAATTACTCACCTCCTTACTCAGCAAGGAAATTTTATGCCTCTGAAGACTCCATCAGTAGTCCAGAAGTGTCTCATGTTAGGCACTAAGGAAGAAGACATGAATTGGACAGTTTGCAAGGAGAGTTGAGGAATATTAAGGCATTGTCCTTTGATGGTGAAAGAGAAAGGGAAGATGATGTTGAAGCATGGCTGCTTGGACTCAGGAGGTATTTTCAATTTTATAACTACTCATCAAACCTAGAAGCTAGAATTTCCACTTACCATTTACATGGAAAAGATGATATGTGGTGGGATTAGCTTAAGCAAGTTGAACACATAAATGAGAGTCAGATCACTTGGAAGAAATTCAAGAAATATTTTCAGAAGGATTACCTTTCAGAGAACTTTTATGACAAGAAAATCCAGGAGTTCTTTGAACTCAGGCTAGGAAGCATGACCATGGTAGAATATGAAAAAACATTCTTGGGATTGCTAAAGTACGTGGGGTTTATACAAGATGAGAAGGTGAAAATATAGAGGTTTTTGAGTGGACTACCTTCATTTTATAAAGAGAAGATTCAATATGATGAGCCCAGGACATTGACTAAGACCATTAGGAAGGATAAGTACATGTATGATCAAGGTAAGGGAAGAGAATCCATGCAAAAATATTGGAAGGATAATAAAAAGAAAAAATCTTATCAAATAAGGAAGGGATTCAAACCTTCTTTCAATAGAAATAACCCTAATAAAAATCAACAAGATCAATATGTTAAAGATGAATCCAAGAAAGAAGATTCCCCGGGGAAAATAGGAAGACCACCAATCCAATGTTGGGGGTGCAAAGAAAATCACCTATACAAGGATTTCCCTCACTAAGGAGATAAAACGAAGACCATGCACAACATCCAAGAGGATACAATAGTAGAGGACATGGGAATAATATATGCAGCCTTAGAGGATCAAAAATCATAGTACCAATCTCGAAGTGGAAGGTAAGATCATTAATGAAGCTATTTCTATTTTAATTGATTCAGGAGAAAGTCATTGTTACATTGATCCTAAAATAGTGGATAGATTACATTTGGATAAAAGTAATCTTGAAAAGTCAAGTTTGGTTCAGCTAGCCACTAGAATGAAAAGAAGGATCAATGAGGTTGTCATAAATTATCCAATAAATTTGAATGGAGTGAGTACTAATGCTGATATGAATATCATACCGTTAATATTTTATGATATCCTACTTTGAATGGATTGGTTGGAAAAACACCATGCTATCCTAGATTTTCATAACAAGACATTTACATGTCTTGATGAAGAAGGAAAACAGAGCATTGTGAAAGGAATTCCAAGACCCATCTCCATAAGAGAAATTTCAGCCTTACAACTGAAGAGATGTTTCAGGGAAGGATGTCAATTGTATGCAAATCATGTGGAGGAGCCAGAAAAGACAAAAGGGCCAAGCCTTGGAGAATTTCTAGTATTGCAAGAGTTTGAAGATTTATTCCAAGAAATACCAGGATTTCCACCGAAGAGGGTGATAGATTTCTCTATTGATTTAGTACCAGGAGTTGCCCCAGTATCAAAAATGCCTTATAGAATGAGTACACCAGGGTTAAAAGAATTACAAATGCAGTTGGAAGAGTTGTTGAAGAAAGGGTACATACGTCCAAGTGTTTCACCTTGGGGAGCACAAATACTCTTTGTCAAAAAGAAGGATGGAACATTGATGTTGTGTATCGACTTTGGACAGTTGAATAAAGCCATAGTAAAGAAAAAATACCGTCTACCCAGAATTGATGACCTCTTTGATGAGCTAAGAGGAGAAAAGATATTTTCAAAGATAGACTTAAGATCCAGATACCATCGGGTAATAATCAAGGAAGAAGACATCAATATGATAGCCTTCAGAACCAGGTATGGACATTATGAGTTTGTAGTGGTGTCATTTGGACTAACCAATGCAACAGTTGTCTTTATATGCTTATTGAATGGCATATTCAGAAATTATATGGATAAGTTTGTCATTTTGTTCTTGGATGACATATTTATTTATTCTAAGTTTGAGGAAGAGCATGAACATCACTTGAGGTTGGTGTTGCAAGTGTTGAGGGAACATCAGCTTTATGCCAAGATTAGTAAGTGTTCTTTTTACCAAGAACAAATCCATTATTTAGGGCATATTATTTCAGAACAACGTATCGCATTGGATCCGGAGAAGATTGAATCCATTAGAGGATGTACAACACCCATGAATGTTTCAGAAATAAGATCTTTTATGGGATTAGTCAGATACTACATGATGTTTATAGAAGGGTTCTCTAAGATTTCTCATCCCATCACTTCTTTGCAAAATAAGGGAATTAAATTTGAATGGATAGTTGAGTGTGAAGAGAACGTTAATTTGTTGAAAGAATTGATTACTATTGCACCCATTTTAAATATTTTTGACCCAAATGAGAATTTTGTGGTATGTACAGATGCATGCAAGGAAGGAATTTGTGGATTCCTCACTCAAAATGGACATGCCATTGGTTATGAGACCATAAAACTCTAAGAACATGAGAGGAATTATGCCACACATGATTTGGAGCTTGCTTCCATAGTTCATGCATTGAAGTTGTGGAGGAATTATCTCATGGGAAAAGGATTTTAATTAAGGATGGACCATAGTGGTCTAAAATATCTTTTTGAACAACCAACTTTGAATGCTAGGAAAACAACGTGGATGGAATTTTTAAGTGAGTATGACTTTGACATCAAGCATATCAAGGGAAAATAAAATAATTTTTTTGATGCACTCAACATAAGAGTACATTGCATGCATTATACAACTATTAGTATGTATTAGTCAGATTTAAAGAGAAGAATTTTAGATGTTGTTGTTACAGATCAACATTACGTATAGGTAAAAGAAAGTTTACAACAAGAAAATGTACAACATAAAATTAAAGAGTATGAGATTAAGGAAGATGGATTACTTATGCATAAGAATAGAATTTGTGTTCCTATTTCTGGAGAATGCATAATGTTCCATTTGTCGGACATCTTGGTTACCATAAAATAATTGCAGTATTAAGAAGCCAATTATTTTGGCCTAGAATGAAGAAGGATGTTTTTAATTACATTTCCATATTTATAGAATGTCAGAGAGTAAAGGCTGAGCATAGACACCTAGTGAGTTTGCTTCAGCCATTTCCAATTCCAGAGAGGAAATGGGAAGTGGTAACCATTGATTTTATAACTAAATTTCCCAGGACAACAATGCAACATGATTCCATAATGGTAGTTGTGGATAAATTGGCAAAGGCTGCTCATTTTGTTCATATTAAGACGATTCACACAACAACTAATATTGCAGAAATTTACATGAGAGAAATTGCTAGGTTCCATGGGATACCTAAGGAAATTGTTTCAGACAGAGACACAAAGTTTACTTAAAATTTCTAGAGGGGTTTATTTAAAGGATTTGGTACAAATCTGAATTTTACAACAACATACCATCCACAGTCACATGGACAGACATAGAGAGTCAACCAAGTAATTGAAGACATGTTGAGAATGTATGTGATGGATAAACCATCTAAGTGGGAATATTTCTTGCATTTGGTTGATTTTGAGTATAATAATGGGTATCAAGCTTCATTGAAGATGAGCCCATTTGAAGCTTTGTATAGTATAAAATGAAATAGTCCAGTGAGTTGGGAGAACCCATCAGACAAAGTAGTACTTGGGCCAGAATTGCTCAAGGATATGGAAGACCAGATGGTTAGAATTAAGCATAATTTAAAGGCAACTCAAGATAGACATAAAATTTATGCAAATAAGAACAGGATAGCTAGGGAATTTAAAATGGGGGAGTGTGTTCTTTTAAAATTGAATCCCAAGAAGAGCTCATTGAAGTTGGGTAGTTGTAAACAACTAGTAGCCAGATTCTGTGGTCCATTTGAGATCTTGGAAAGACTAGGGCTAGTTGCATACATGCTTCCATTGCGTGCTTCCATGAATGTGTAGAATGTATTTCATGTCTCTTTCCTAAAAAAGTATGTACATGATCCTAACCATGTTATTGATTGGCATTTGATTTAGGTAGAGCCAAAGGGAGACATCTAGGTCCAGCCAGTGCGCATATTGGATAGAAAAGTCAAAATGCTCCGTTTTAGCACATAGGATGTGTAGGGGTCAAATTTTTAAAGTTTATATGTTTTAGTCATAGGTTCTTTTTATTTTTAGGTTTTGAGTCATGTCTTATGTCAATAAATTATGTTTTATCCTTTCATGAGCAAATAAATTTGACCTTAGTCCATGTAAAAGTCTTGGTGTTCATCATGAAAGAAATAAGGGTCAACATTGGTCACACCCTTGGTCTTAAACTTATCATTATCATGTGTCTTGTCTCAAAGGGGTGTACAAAGGTTCCTTATGTCATTTTCAACCATTTGAGGATCAAATCAAGTGTCAAGTCGACTTGCTGCAAACTCACCTGAAAGTTCACAGTGTATCAAGAAAGAACCTCATGCACTAATCACACATCATTTTTCCTTGGAAACGTGTCAAGGGATATCTTATTTTTTTAGTACCTATAATTCATCATGTTCTTCAGGTCATTTTCAAGAAACAGGTCTATCAATTTGAACGAAGTGTGATGCCAATTTGTTTGAATTATGGCGCTGTGAATTGTCTGCAGCAGATGAAGGTGGATTGAGTGCTTCCAGGAAAATGCCAGTCTATCTCATGAAACAATAGTTGAAGTTTTATATATACCAAGTACCCTATTGAATTATTGTGTGTTGTCTGGAGGTTTGTTGTACTAGATTCTAGTTGTTGTGAGTTTTTCTGCGCTGCAAACTGTTGCATAGTATGTGCGCTACAAACTCCTAGCACTGATAAAAAAAACCTACAATATTGGTATCCTAAACCTTGGTAATTTCAAGTTTCCTTTTTTATACCAATAAGATCAATTTGTAGCCATTTCTTGCAACACTAACCTTATCCGCTACATTTACTTGATGCTGCTACAAATTGTATGTGTTTAAGGCACTGCCAACCCTCTATTTTCTCACTAGACCAAACCCTCGTTGAATGTGCTTCACTCAGGTATGAGGTTTTATATTTTTCAAAGTCATTTTCCTTTTCAAACTTGGGAGTTTTGCAAACCTTTCATTAAAACCTATTCCAAAACTGTGTGCTACAAACTCAATCATGCACTGTGAATCCTCTGTTTCACACAAAATTGCTACGATTTTTTCCTGAATGTAGCCTCATCAAATTGGGATTTTGTTATTTCCTCTCATCTCCTACTTTCAACTCTTTCATTCTCAAATTGTTGTTGTACATGGATATTTCATTCAAGGAAACACTAAATTGTGCAAATTCTATCAAAAACCCTAATTTTCCTGATTTCATCATACATTTGATAACAAATTGTTATAAGAGCATAAAGGGGTTTTCAAAATAGCTATCATGGATAGTCAGCAAGGTAAGAAGGTTCATAAAGGGGGATTAATTGTCAAGGTTGAGCCACATGACATGCAACTTATAAATTCTGAGCCATTCTTCAAGGAAGCGTTCTAGAGAGTGGGCTTCCTTATTTTTTGTGAGAAAATGAAAAGGGGACATCTTGAGGTAGCTAAACAATTTGCACTCAATTTCACTGGGACAAACACTAATGTAGGGGCATTGGAGTTTGAATTCTCATAGCAATCTATTTCTATATCCACAAAGATCCCTGCTTGTGGTGAAAAATGTTTTAAATCCATCTCTTTGAATTCTAATTTTTCCAAGGAATTCCTAAAACCTAAATATGAAGAAGACAACCTATCTAAGGGAGTGACAATAATTCATATGCTGGAGTATTTTGACAAAATGCTCAGAGTTATTTAGAGGTACTTCACTTGTGAAGGAAGGTTCAATATGGTTTATCAATATCATATCAGATTGATACTACACTTTACTAGGAAAGAGTCCATGAACCTTCCCTTTTATCTTTTCAGGAGTATTGGTAACATGTCAGATAGGGTCCAAGATAAATCTAAGCAAGTGGATACCAGTGTTTTTCACTCTAGTTTAATCAAGATGATAGTATTGGAAGAGTTGAAGAAGATCAATACTAACTGGGAGGTTTTCCTAGCTGCATCATATTTTTAGCCATATGTTTCTCACATACCACAGTAAAAAAAGAAAAACACCTACTCATTTTGAGAAGACTGTGCACTTAGAGTCAAGCAAAAAGAGGAAGATGACCAGAAGTGACAAATCCATTTAGTATACTGATAAAAAAGTTGAAGGTGGTCCCTCACAACCTCATGATAGAGAAGTTTCTCTTGTGGCAAAACCTACACCTATGGAGATATCATCAAGTAAAATAATGAGTTTGAAGGGTAAGAAACTTGTATTTTCCCCACATGTTGCTACAGAAATGGTCAATCCTAGAAGATCTTTCACCATATCAGTAGCTAAGCAACATATTCATGTGGAAGAGGATACATCAAAAGCCTCATCTCAACAAAAGGATAAAACTCAGCCTTTAAAGAAACCAATAAATATTATTGATATCAACTCCCCTTCTCATGAAATTAATCCTACTTTCAAAAGACTCAGGAGGAAACTTAAAGATACAAGAGTTGAAAATGAAAAATTGATGGAGGAAAATATGGAGGCCCGAATCAAGTTGAAGAATATGTTAGATTTATATGAAAATACTATTGATAAAGAAATATATTTGGCTAAGAGATATCCACCTCTGCATAAGCAACTGAAGAATGTGTATAGACAGAAGAGAACTTGCCAAGTTGAAACCAGGAGGTTGAAAGCAGAATTGCAACCCTTCAAGGAGCAGGTAAAAAAACAGAATTTGGATATGTTAGCTCATGTGGCTACTAGAAGAAGTATCGGGAAAATATGAAGACAAGATATTATTTCTACATCAGAATCAATTTTTTCCATGGTTTACTTTTATACACATACTTATAACCTGAGTAATGATTTTTGTCTTAAACTGAGGTTACCATATTCATATGACTTCCGCAAAGGTTACTCCATGTTTTAGAAGATTGTAGAAGGTTAAGGAAGGGTTTCCCAACTTTTTGTGCAATATTTAAACAATTGAAATCATTTTGGATGTAAAAATTGACCTACAGAAAATTTTGCAGCATGTGTTGTCAAAGGCACTGTGAACTGGTTGTTTTAGGATAGTTTGTAGCCCAAGCGCTGCGAATTGGGTGTCACGAGGATTTTGAGTTGATGAAGATTTCCAAGTGTCAGAGTGAGTTCACATAAGGTCCTAAAAGATCGATTTCACATCAAGGGCCACCTACCTCAAGGATCTTCCTGCAGTTAAGCCACATGCATCAAGTTGTCAACAGTTTCTTTTAATGATGCCAACATTTTCCTGGAATATAGAATTCTTGTTACATTTTTGTTTTGCCCCTAGTGCCACATCTCTCTTAGGCATAAAATCCTATGTAGAATCTAGGTGGTGATTTGTAGAGATATTTTTGGATGTTTTGTTATTTAATATGCATTGTAACTCTAGGAGAGGGTTCTAATGGTTAGACATCGAGACTCTTATCTTTAGTTTTCAACTGCAACAAATTTTCCAGATATATGTATCAAATTCAATAATATTTAATAGTGAATAATTAGTTTCCTTCCCATTGTCACTTCTATGTTTCTATCTCACTTTGATGTTAGTCATTGATGAAGGATTCATCATTATGCTTGTTCCTTACTACATTAAATGATTTATTGTTTGTAATTCATGCAAGTATGATCAAAGTGATCTCTCTTGTTGATTAGGAGGTTCTTATTCAATGAGATTTATTCTATATGTGTTTCAGAACTACTTGATGTAACCTGATGCATGTATCTCATATTCCTTGCTAAGTCTTCCATCTTCCTATTGATATCTCTAAACATTGATTTGAATCTATTCAAATCCTTGCTTGTTGGTGTGTATTTCATAAATGTTTTGTGTTGATATTATAAAATGAGTATCACACCCATTTGCTACACTTTGAAAACAATTTTATCTTTTCTGATGGGTATTAGGCTCAAACCTAAACTAGTCTAGGTGAGACTTATAGTGTTAACATTTTTGGCGTCGTTGCTAGGGAGGAAAATTATATATTTCCCTAGGTTGTAAGACAAGGACACTACTGATTTTTTTGGTGTACAAAAATCAATAACCATAACAACTACATAATGCACCTGGTGACTCCAAAGTTCATTTGTCGCTCCCAAGAGAAGGAATACGAGGGCTAACCAAAGTCACCTCTGGATACACCTGAACCTGATCCATAAAAAGCCATTAGGAAGGGAAAAGATTTGCAAGGAGCCCCCTCTTCTAACTCTTGAGGTATTTTTGGAGACCTACTTGACTCTGTTTTCCATACACCAGTTGTTGTTTCTAGTATTCCTCGTTTACCTATAGCTGAAACTCTTGTAAAGTCAGAATTAGAATATTTTCTTGTTGAATACACACCTTTTTCCCCTGACTTGAAAGAAGAAAGTTTAGAAATATTTGATTTTATTGCATCTCTTGAAATTGTAAAGTTGTTTAGACTTGAAAGTTTGGAATAGTTCCCTTTCTTAGGTTCTCCAACTCCTCATTCATTTAAATTTGTTGTAACTAAAGAAGAAGGAAACTCAATTTTTGTTGAAATCCCCTCAGTTATACCCAAGACCAAGACATCTTCTGTTAAGTCTGAATATTCTCCACCTCATACTCCTCCTTTTTCAAAACCTCCTATTATACATATTGCATTTTCACCTGCAAAATCACCTCTTACTTCTCCCAAGAGTCAGAGTCCTCCTTTTCCAAATCAAATGGCAGGAATTAATCCTCCTTAGAACAGAATGCATTCCATTGTGGCTGCTAGGTATGCACCATTAGTGATTCCTAGGCCCATGGATGCTCTCCCAGTAGGATATTACCTTAATTACATGCCTAAATTTACTGGAGAGGAATATATTACTGCAGAAGAACATCTTGTTGCATTTTATAGTTATGCGGATAATTTGAATATTGAAAATGAAGATGTCTAGATGAGAGTCTTTGTGCAAAGCCTAGATGGAGAAACTCGAAAGTGTTTTAGAATTTTAGCTTCTGGATCAATAGCTGGAATTGAGGCCCTGGATGATGCCTTTTTAAGGCATTGGGGTGACAAAAAAGACTTCTTGTATTACATTACAAAATTTGGGGCTCTAAAAAGGAAAGAGAGCGAATCAATGTCAGATTTTTCAAAAAGATTTAACAAGATGTACAACAAAATTCCTACTGATATTAAACCAACTAAGACCTATGCTAAAATAATGTATGCAAGTGCTTTTGACCCAAATTTTTTTCTTTTGTTGAGAGAAAGAAGGTCTACAACATTGACCCATATGCAATATGCTACACTGGAGGTTGAATTAATTATACTAGCACCATATAAGTTGAGGGGAAAATCTGACAGAGATAGAAGAAAACAAAAAATAGAAGCCTCATCTTCATATGCTTCATGGATTGATCCCAAGATTGATGAATTGACAAAATTGGTTAAGTCATTATCTGCAGAGATGGAAAGGTTAAATCTTGAAGGGAGACAAGCTAATAGAAACCCTTAAGACTTTGGAAACATAAATAATTTTGGAAGGCCGAATAATACACCTCAAATTATGTAGAGAGATCAGAGAAATAGAGAGGATCAAAAAGTTCAAACTCCTCTATAAAACAATTTGGTTGATGACGAAGAAGGAAATAATGTGGAGGCAGACAAAGAAATTCATTGTTTAGGGGATACAATTGCCTCTATTCATTTAACCCAAACTTCTTATGAAGAGTCTTTAATGTGAAATTAGTTGAATGAGTTAAGTACAGGAGAAAAATTCAATGAAGCTCAAAACAAGTATAATTTGATATCAAAACAGAAGGAAGGAAAACCAAGTGCATCTACTCAGTCTAAAAAGTCAGATACTCCTTCCAAGGTTTTGGCTGCACCAAATAAAGAAACAAGAGAACAAAAAAACATCCCATTATCAAGGATCTTGTTCAATAGGTAAAGGAAATACAAAAACCCCACTCCTATTTTAATTTTGAGATTGAAATCCATAAAATCAAGATTCCTGTCCCACTCCTAGAATTGATGAAAAATGAAGACTTTAAGAAATCTATATCAAAATTGTTGCAGCCTAAATCTTATCCCCCTTCATCATATTCAGTTAACTTGCATGATGAGAAGCATGGAGTTATATTAGGACCACTAGTAGAAGACAAAGATGATTCATCTCCCCCATTTTACACTTCTTTGAATGTGCATGCCAAGATTTTGTACAATTGTCTTATGGATTTGGGTGCATCCCATAAATTGATGCCTAAGGCTGTCATGGATGAATTGGGTCTGGAAATTACTAAATCATATCATGAATTGTATTATTATGATTGAAGAAAAGTAAAATGTCTTGGAGTTATTAAAGATCTAGTTGTCACACTTTTCCAATTACCTATGAAAAGCATAGTCATGGGCATTGTAGTTGCAGATGTTCCTCCCAAATTTGGTATGTTGTTTTCTAGATCATGGATCAATAGGTTAGGAGGGACTTTACAAATGGATCCCTCTTATGATACCATACCAGTATTTGGGGGTGAGCACATGAGATTGTATAGAGAACCTCAACTAGCATACATCATAAATGATGAGATCAACCCAACAAACCATCCCATCTATCTCATTAATACTGATTTAGGGTCTAGTATTCTTCATCTTACTGAGTTTCTATAGTCACCATTAGAGATCAAAAATCAGTCATCAACAAAATGTGACATAACTAGACAGGGTGTTCAAATGTCCAAGATGTATTTTGATGGTGCATCTTCCAAGGATAGTGTTGGTGTTGGGGTAGTGTTCATTTCTCCCTCTCAAGATGTCACAAATTTTTCCTTCAAGATTGAATTTGTAACAACAAACAATAATGAAGAATATGAAGCCTTAGTTTTGGGGCTTAGAGATGCAAAGAGCATGAAAAATGAGGGACTATCAGTTTTTGGAGATGTAGAGTTGATTGTGCATCAAGTCAGAAACATCTATCAAACAAAGCATCCTAGGCTGAACAATTATAAGAATGAGGTTTGGGACTTCATTGATAACTCCTTCTTGGCCTTCAACATATATTTTGTTCCTAGAGAGGCTAATACACTAGCTAATTCCTTAGCTATTTTTGCCAGCAATTTTAAAACCCCACTACCTCCAAAACCTAAGTATAATGTTGAGGTAAAATACAGACCTGCTATACCTAATAATGTCAAGAATTGGAAGGTTTTTGAAGATGATCAATACCTTAAGATGTTTTTGGAAATAGTATATGAATTTTTTTCTCTTCATATTGACCAAGATTCAGATGATGATAAAAATATGCATGTTCATAAATTTCTGAACAAAATTGTAGATTATAAAATTGCTTAGTTGCCTAGAAATTACATTCCTAAAGGACTAGTTCCTTTGGAAATAATGTTTGATAACAATGATGTTGCTTTGAATGTGAGTGGTTATAAAGAAAATTCAGATCTGATAGAATGTAATCTAGGCACTGAAGAAGAACCCAAATATGTTAAACTGCCCAGTAGCTTATCAGAAAATCAAAGGGTTGAATATGTCAAACTGTTTAAAAAAAAATTTGATGTTTTTTCATGGAAGTATGAAGACCTAGAAACTTATGATACATGAATAATTTAGCATAGGATACCTTTGAAATATGACACCAAACCTTTCAGACAAAAACTTATACAGATTAACCCCATATTATTGTTGATACTGAGAGGGGGGTGAATCAGTATCAAGTACAATTTAAAAAAAAAAAATCAACTTATACTTAAACCATTCAATTATATCCAATGAGAAATGAAAAATAGTATAAGAGTTACATCAATACACCACAATACACCATGCACAATATATGCGAAATAATCAATAGTTATTGGTCAAGGGAAGTAATGACTTCCAAAGGTAGCTACAACTTCCAAATATAAAGGGAGGGATAAGCCTCCAAGAGGAATATACAATCCTACAATATCAAGAGAGGGTTGACATCTCCATCCTTACCCCTTCCTTACACCCAAGAATATATGAGAGATAATAAAACTTTACGTTAAATCCTCACCATCAACCAACCATCACATAGAGCCTAATAATGCTTCCTGAGACTTCTTCAACTTCTGTAATTCTTTAATTCTTGGAATAATATGATCCTATAGATAATATTACTCAATGTATTCTTTGAAAATCCTCCAAGTTTCACTCCTTGAATCCTCCCCAAAAATAAGTTATAGAAAGAATGGTAGACTTTATTCAATTCTGGTTTATTCAGGAGAGCGAACTTGTACAGAATGCCCCGCGCTCAATTTTTAACATCAGATTCTGAAACTGGCACAAAATAAAATAAAGTCCATACTCTTTCCAATTAAATTGGTACCACTTAATTCATATTCTCTATGAATAAGTTATGAATGTTCTACCCGGAACATTTGTTTATTGACTAGCTTAAGGACTAGTAAAAAACCCTATCTTCCACAGAGTGTATCTCCATAATTATAGCTAATCAAGAGCTAAAATTTTTACCACAGGTACCTTGATATGTCTTCTCAATACCATAGAAATTTCACCATATGAATCATTATAGAAAAAACGTTATAGAGAAAATGGTATGATGACCTAAAAATAACATACCTTAGAACACATCACCAAAAGACTTCATCCTCCCTTGAAATCCGGCCTTCTTTACTTCTGATTTCCTCTGAAATTCGACTTGTGTGTCAAATTAATGTATAATGATATGTATTTATACCATTTATTTCACTTCCTTTTAACATTAGGGACGACCTGACACTTTCTTATTTTGTAATTCTTTTCTTTAATTATCTTCAGGGCCTACATGT
>SNQJ01S0003657.1:66521-94302 GCA_010110895.2 Picea sitchensis | reverse complement strand
CTCATTTGGATCGGTTGGAGCATTATTTGGGATTACATAGCCATTTACAATTGAGTACCAAATGTCTACTCCCAAATCCATTAGGTAAGTTTTCACTCTATCACCCCAGTATGCATAATTTATTCCATCAAATTTTTGAATCCCATTTGAAATGTGCTCATGGTCATCCATCTCTTCTCAGGATTTTCCTTCCATTGGTTAAACTGTTCTGAAGGCAACCTGCTCTGATACCAATTGTTGGTACTAAGAGGGGGGTGAATCAGTATCAAGTACAATTTAAAAAAAAAATCAACTTATACTTAAACCATTCAATTATATCCAATGAAAAATGAACAATAGTATAAGAGATACGTCAATTCACCACAATACACCATGCACAATATATGAGAAATAATCAATAGTTATTGGTCAAGGGAAGTAATGACTTCCAAAAGTAGCTATAGCTTCCAAATATAAAGGGAGGGATAAACCTCCAAGAGGAAGATACAATCCTCCAATATCAAGAGAGCGTTCACCTCTCCATACTTTCCCCTTCCTTCCACCCAACAATATATGAGAGATAATAAAACTTTACATTAAATCATCACCATCAACCAACCATCGCATAGAGCCTGATAATGCTTAATGAGACTTCTTCAACTTCTGTAATTATTCAATTCTTGGAATAATCTGATCTTGTAGATAATATTACTCAATGTATTCTCTGAAACTCTTCCAAGTTTCACTCCTTGAATCCTCCCCAAAAAGAAGTTATAGAAATAATGGTAGTCTTTATTCAATTCTGGTTTATTCATGAGAGAGAACTTGTACAGAATGCCCCACACTCAATTTTTAACATCTGATTATAAAACTGGTACAAAAGAAACAAAAGTTTGCAATATTTCCAATGAAATTGGTCCCACTTCATTTGGATTCTCTATGAAGAAGTTATGACTGTTTTACCCGGAACACCTGTTTATTGACTAGCTTCAGGACTGGTCAAAAACCCTATCTTCCACAGAGTGTATTGCCATAATTATAGAGAATAAAGATCTTAAACTTTTACCACAGGTACCTTGATATGTCTTCTCAATACCATTGAAATTTCACCATCTGAATCGTTCTAGAAAAAAACATTATAGTGAAAATGGTAAGATGACCTGAAAATAACATACCTTAGAACACATCACCAAAAGGTTTCATCCTCCCTTGAAATATGGCCTTCTTTACTTCTGATTTCCTCTGAAATTTGACTTGTGTGTCAAATGAATGTATAATGATATGTATTTATACCATTTATGTCACTTTATTTTACCATTAGGGATGACCTGACACTTTCTTATTTTGTAATTCTTTTCTTTAATTATCTTCAGGGCCTACATGTACTTCCTTCTTCAATTCACTTTGTCATCTTCAAAAATTCATTTCTTCTCAACCATGAGGATCCATATGATGTGCCACCTACCACCGGAAACAACATGATGTATACTATCCATCCATGGGTTTTTTTTCTGCATGTACATTGTCCTTCATGTCCAAATACCTTCATATATCTTGTGGTCCAAAACTAATGACTAGGGTTGGCATCAATGACAACAACCAATCTTTCAACAGTTATTGCCTATTATGGAAAAATAGGTCAAGAATTTGCTTGATGCCCAAATCATTATACCTTTGAGGTATTCTGATTGGGTAGTTAATTTGGTATTTGTCAGAAAGAATAATGGTGATATCATGCTTTATGTGGACTTCAAGAATTTAAATAGGTGTTCTAGAAAATACAACTACCCCTTACCAAAAATGGAACATATCTTTCAAAGGGTGACAGTCTCAGTAAGGATTTCAATGATTAACAGGTTTTCAGGCTACAAACAGATTTATGTGTTACCATAGGACATAGAGAAGACAACATTTACCACTCCTTGGGGTACATGTTAGAATATGAATGAATGTGCTCGTTTTACCATTGACAATATCACTATTTTCACCCAGCCATAGGCCGAAGCCACCCTCCGAGCACCTTGACCTTGATAGAGAGAAGAATACTGGTAGAAATCCAATAGCCAAGCAAGGCTAATGTACCAAGCAAGAAGTAACCAAAGTGGATCAGAGAGTCCAACCCAAAACTGGCGCAGCACCTTCCCCAGGACTTACGCACAAAACTACTAGACTGCAATGCGTAGAAGTGGCTTTCTGCGATTCTGAGAAGTGTGTCAAATGAGAGATTGGCACCCTATATTTATAGTATTCCTGGAAGACTTTCCTGGGCCGAATTCTCATTCTAGATACTAATTAATTCATATTAATTATCTCTCTTCAACCGACATCTCATCTAGGGTTACTTTCATTTCTTTTCTTTCTTCTGAAACATTCTAATCTTGTCAAAGGTCACAATAGAGGTTCATACCTCTGGAAGTTACCATAATATCAACACTCCCTCCTAGCTAGGGAGGTATAACTAATAATGGTCTTGAGAACAAACATACCATTCAACTGGTAGCATCATGAGCATCGTCATTATTATCCAACTGGATAATCTCCATGACAACTGGTACAATATCAATTGATAGAAAATAATTGTGTTTATCCATGGTAGTACACAACTACTCAAACCGTGACACATAGTCACAAACATTGGAACATATCCACCACAGTAGCATATCTCTACTGTCTGGAGACAGGAAGTCTCCATAACAATCATCTGATATCAACCTGCACAGAAAATATTGTTATGATATAAATTGAATCATCTGGGCCATTCTTTCACTCACATCTGTGAGATCTGAAAGAGTATATGCCCTTAGAATAGAACATCAACGATGAGATATCTGGACTATTCTTCTCAAGCAAGGAAGAATAATTGTCGTAATTTCTGAGCCTGGACCATTCCCCACCCTGGGCCATTCCTTCGACACTAAACAAAGTGTAACCTAGAGAGAATGAATTAGCCCTAAGGAATGCATGTCCTTGATTGCTGAACCTAGACCATTCCCCACCCTGGGCCATTCCTTTGGCACTAAAAAAAGTGAAACCTAGAGAGAATGAATCTTTCCTAAGGAATTACTGTCCGAACCATTTCCAAAGGAAATGATTGTCCTGCACCAACCTCCAAAATGGACTATTCCCCATGTTAACCACAATGAGAAATCATTGTCTGGCAAGGCAGGCTAGTCTTCTTGAGTAACCCTCAAGAAGAGAGACTGACCTATACCACTTCCCATGTTAACCACAATGGGAAGTCGTTGTCTATGGTACATCGACAATCTGGACCATTTTTTGAACTAGAAAATGTTTGTCCATCAGAAATCTCAATCCACTTTCCGAACTAGAAAGAATCTGCCCAAGATGGACTATTTTTAAAACTTGAAAGTGACTGTCCTCAATTCAATAATATGCCATTTCTCCCTCCCAACATGGAGATTCATTTCTTCCCTTTCAACTAAGGGAGTTATTTCCACAATCCCCATCTTGTGTCAGAAATATGCAAACTTTACTCTAGGCAGAGGCTTTGTCAGGATATCTATTGTCTAATCATTTGTGGGGATATACTGGAGTTTTACTTCTCCTTCCTAGACTTTATCTCAAATAAAGTAGTATTTTATCTCAATATGTTTTGACCTTTCATGAAAAACTGGGTGTTTTGATAGTCTTATACAACTCTGATTTTCAGAGTGTATTATGGTCAAATCTGGAACCTGATCAAATTAATCGGAGATTAGCTTCCTCAACCATACTACTTATGTGCATGCCTCACATGCTGCGATATATTCTGCTTCTGTTGTGCTGAGTGCGATAGAATTTTGTTTCCTGCTGCCCCAAGATATCATAGTGGATCCCAAGATGAAACCCATACCTGAAGTACTCTTTCTGTCTTCTGCACTTCCCACCCAATCTGAATCTGTAAATCCATGAAGTTGTATATCATTGGATGCGATATATCTTAATCCATAGTTTATTGTCCCACAAATATATCTTAGGACATTCTTTGTAGCTATCCAATGCTCATGTCTAGGTTCCACCTGAAACTGGCTTAGTGTATTCATGGCAAAGAAAATGTCTGGTCAAGTATTTACCAAATACATCAATGACCCAAACAATTGTCGATATAGTGATGGATCTACTGGATTGGAATCTGGATCTTTTACTTTTCTTATATCTGTAGTCATAGGAGTGTCCATGGATTTGAAATCCATCATTCCAAACTTCTGAAGAACCTTTATTGCATACTTTCCTTGTCCAAGGAATACTTCACCATGCTTCTACCATACTTCTAGTCCCAAGTAATAATGCATGAGACCTAGATCTTTCATATCAAATTTAGAAGCTAGTTCCTTTTTGCACTGGATGATGAGAGAATCTTCACCTATTATGAATAGATCGTCAACATATAATAGTAGAATTATAGATGTGTTGTTCACGAATTTGTAGTAAAGATTTGGATCTTCATGACTTTTGGAGAAACCAAGTCTCGTTAGATAGTTGTCCATTTTGGCATACCAAGCCCTTGGAGCTTGCTTGAGTCCATATAAAGCTTTATTTAATCTGCAAACATGAGTGTCTCTGATATGTACTTCAAACCCTTGAGGTTGTTCAATATATACTTCTTCTTCGATTGCTCCATTGAGGAAAGTTGTCTTTACATCCATCTGATGTAAACTCCATCCCATGGAGGCGGCAAGAGATATGATAGCTCTAATGGAAGTATATCTAGCAACTGGATAAAAAGTTTCATCATGGTATTCTCCCTCCTTCTAGGAGAACCCTCTAGCTACGAACCTTGCTTTATATTTATCCACGCTTTAGTTTGCAACATGTTTGATCTTATATACCCATTTTGAATTTACCACTGATTTTTCCTTCGGTCTAGGCACAATTTCCCATACATCATTTTTCATGATGGATTGGTGTTCTTCCATCATAGCTTCTTTCCATTGTTTATTTTGAACAGCTTCTTCAAATGTGGTAGTTTCTTCATCTAAAAGATTTTTCATATATGCTGCATAACTTGAGAATCTTTTAGGCTTCTTACATTTTCGGAATGTTCCTTCTATGATCTTCAGTCTTTCTGCGTCTTGTAAGGTAGCTTCAAGCCAAGCTGGTCATTTCTTGGTCTTAGGTATGGTGTCTGAATCAATGGTCTCACATGGCTGCATAGGATGATCAGGTTGTTCCTTTTCATCATGTTGGTTTTCTGTGCTTTCTTCAATAGGTTATTCATTCCCTTCTTCCTCCATAGTTTCTTCTATAGATTTATTGAAGGTCATCTTTTCATTGAAGGTCATGTCTCTGATGACTTCAATCTTGTGTTGTTTTGGAATAGAGATTCTATAAGCCTTGGATGAATAGCTACATCCCACGGATATTCCCTTCTTTCCCGAGGGTTCTAGTTTATTCCTTTTGTCCTTGGGAATGTGATAGTAAATAGGACATCCAAAGATTATTAGGTTTTCCACATTAGGTTTCTTACTTGAGAAGGCTTCTTCTGGAGTCATGTCCTTCGATATGCAATGAGGAATTTTGTTTTGAACATATATTTCTATCATGGTTTCTTCTCCCTATAAGAACATGGATAAACCTTGATCATTTAGTGTGATTTTATGGTTTCTTCAATATATCTGCTATTTCTTTCTACTACACCATTTTGTTGAGGATTATGAGGAACAATCAACTCACTCCTAATTCCTGCCGATTTGCAGAATGCAACGAATTTCTTTGATGTGTATTCTCCTCCATTTTCTGTTCTTAAGGTCTTGATCTTCTTGTTTGTGAGGTTCTCTATCTCTACCTTGAATTCTTGAAACTTGTTGAATACTTCATCCTTTGTCTTCAAAAGATATAACCAAGTCTTTCTTGAGTAATCATCTATGAATATTACGTAGTAAAGATAACCTCCTAGAGATTTGACTGGAATTGAACCGCAAATATCTGAGTGTATCGAATCTAGAATCTCCTTGGATCTGTTGTTGTTGTTTGGGAATGGTTTCTTGATATTCTTCCCAAGAGCACATCCTTTGCAAATTCCTTCATGTGTAGACTGCAATTATAGTATTCCTTCAACCATCCTTTTGAGAAAAAGTAATGCTTGATAATTAATGTGAGCGTACCTTCTATGCCAAAGTTCATTGGGATTGACTTCATCATGTACGAGAGCTTCTTAATTTTGTTCTAGTAGTCTATATAGATTTCCTTCACGGCTTCCAATAACCATAGCATTCTCTATGCTGGAGTCTTTATGCCAAGATTGATCAAAATTTTATGAGCAGAACAAAATGACTACAAGTTATTAATAGGTTATTAACACAAAATAACAGAGATACAGTAAAACGGGTTTTCTATTCAATAACGAAATAAGCTGAAACTGTAAAATGCAGCGGAAACAAGCTTGTTGGAATGGTGGCAGCTTATCTCTGAGAAGAGATGTGACAGTTGTGCTCATTTGAAAGAAGATAATTACAATGAGGCTCTGAAGGCCTTTTTAAAAATAAGTAGGAATGTAAAAAACCCTAGACATCCAAAAACCTAACCCTAGGAGATGAAGCGCCAAAAGTCATGTGGGCCCCATTTGGGTAAGTTAGTACATCAACTTCCCGGGGTTGTAACTTTTGCATACGATCTCCATTTTAGGCGTATGATAGCCCGTTGGAAAGGTATCGTTGAGGAGATTCATTTTAGGTGCAATATCAAGGGAAATTTCATATTACAAATCTGTTTTCCAAAAAACATCGTTTAGGGCCTAAAAATGGCCTCGGAAGTTAAAAACTGCTAAAAATAGTAAATTTCCAAAATTGCCAGAAAACTGTTTTGAGCCATTTGGGAAAGGTGGGTGGCCACCGATATCCACCTAGATCAATCCTCCCTCATTAGGAAGCAATGGTATCCATTGCATTGAGGTCCCCCATCAGATGAGGAAATTTCTGCTGAATTTGGCCCCGGGTGAGCCACTTGCCTTGGTGCAGGAGCTGCCCTCCTTTGACAACTCGATAAAGTTGGATCCTTTGTTGTCAAGTGCCCTTGATATATGTGTCAAAAATCTGATCATTGAATTCATGTTGTATGCAGTCGAGGTTGAGCTTAGTTGGTGTCAGTTGTTCTACTACTTCTGAGGTGTCCAATAATGGTGGGAAATAAGGGCGAAGGAGATCCATGTTGAACACTGGGTGCAGGCCAAGGAAAGGAGTAATGTTGAGCTGAAAATAATTATCCCCCATAGCCTTGGTGATGGTGTATGGCCCATAACGGAGTGGGTGAGGCTTCCGATGGGGTCTTGTAAGGCGTTCTTTCTACAAGTGCAACCAAACTTTGTCACCCACCTGAAACTTATGTGGTACTCGATGTTGATCATGGCATTGTTTGTACTTGTCATTGGACTTCTGTAGGATATCTTGAACCTGTTGGAGGATGTGTTGGATCCGCTCAATGAACTGGGTGGCTTTGTCAATTTCAGTTGGAGTAGGAGATGAGTCGGTTGAGGTGACCGCAAGGGGAAATGCAACATCTACGGGACCTAATGGTTGGAATCCCAACCCCACCTGAAAGGGGTTGTGGAAGGTTGAGCTATGCAGGGCTCAGTTGTAGCTATGATGGACATAGGGAAGAATCTCATCCCATGTGCGAGGTTGTTGTAAATTATACATGCAAAGAATATGCACAATCATTTGATTGACAACCTCGGTTTGGCCATCTTTCTAAGGGTGGAAGGCTGTGGATTTGGTGAGCTTGGTGTCCAACAGTGACCAGAGGCTCGACCAGAATGTGTTGAGAAATAAACTGTCCCGATCTGAGACAATGGTTTGTGGGATTCCAAAATGTACCCAAACTTGTTCAAAGAAGAGCTTGGCAGTGGCCTCTGCTGTGATGTTCTTCTTGCAGGCAACCAAAATCGCCATCTTAGAAAAGTGATCAAAGACCACAAAAACATAGTTGTTTCCTCGCTTGGTAGATGGGAGGCCTAACATGTAGTCCATTGAGATGGATTCCCATGGCCTGTCAGGAGTAGGAAGAGGGGTGTCCAGGCCCTATTTCTGAGTGGTCAGTTTGGAAATCGAGCAAGCAGTGCAAGACCTGATATACTTGTTGACCTCCTGTCGAAGTTTTAGCTAGTAGAAATGTTTTTGTAGCATCACCATTGTCTTTTCAATGCTGAAGCGTCCTGACACCTGACTATAGTGGGCTTCCCAGATCAGCTTCGCTCGCTCGCTTGATGGAACACAGATATGGCCCAGACGAGACAACAACCCATCCTGAATATGGAAATTATCGACAACTTCCTTTTCCCCCAACATTTGGTAGGTAGTGGCGAAGTTTGGGTCTGTCTTGTAGAGTTGGGGCCATCCATAGGTCTCATGGCCGCAAGAGTCTAGCACCGTGGTAAGTCTCACGACTGGCGGTCTGCTGAGGCAATCAGCGATGTGATTGGTGCTTCATGTTTTATACTTGATGTTGAGGTGGAATTGCTGCAAGTATGTGGACCACTTTTGATGGCGGTCATTCTATAATTTTTCTTGTGTCTGCATGAACTGCAATGGCTTATGATCAGTGTGGATGATTGTCTCCTTCCCAAGAATGTAGTGTCTCCACTGGTGGCAGGCATGCACAATGGAGTACATTTCTTTGTCGTAAGTAGGGTACTTACAGACAACATATAATAGTGTCTCACTATGATAGACCACGGGGTGGCCGTGTTAAGTGAGAACGGCACCCACAACATAGTCGGAAGCATCTGTCTCGATCTCAAAGGGTTTTTGTAGGTCTAGGAGTGAAATTACTGGGGATGAACACAAGCGCTGCTTCAAATCATCGAATGCTTGTTGTTGGGACCGCCCCCACACAAATTTATCCTTACCACCACCTCTGGTTATTTGGCTGAGGGCCCATGCAATATGGGAGAATCCCAACATGAACCTATGGTAGAAATTGGCAAGGCCCAAGAAGCTCCGAAGCTCAGTGAGTGTGGTTGGGGCTAGCTAGTCACTGATGACTTGGATCTTGGATGGATCCACATCTACGCCATGTTGATCAACTATGTAGCCCAGGTAATGGACCCTGTCCATGCCAAAGGAAAATTTTTCCAAGTTGTCATATAGCTTGTGCTATTGCAGGGTGTGCAGAACCTGTTGAATATGCTGCAAGTGTTCGGCCCAAGTTTTGTTGTAAATGAGAATGTCATCAAGATAAACCACTACAAAATTATTGGTGAATGGTCGCAAGATATCATCCATCAATATCATGAAAGTGGCTGGCGCATTTGTCAAACCAAAGGGCATGACCAACCATTCAAAAAGGCCTTCCTTTGACTTGAAGGTGGTCTTCCATACATCTGTCTGTTTTATCAGGACCTGGTGGTAGACAAACTTCAGATCAATCTTACTGAAGTATTTTTCCCCTGTGAGTTGATCAAGGAGGTCATCGATTCGAGGAATCAGGTACTGGTTTTTTACTGTTATTTTATTCAGAGGCCAATAATCAATGCAGAGTCGCTAGGTTCCATCTTTCTTCTGTACTAGCATGAATGGGCTCCCACAAGGTGATGAGCTGGGATGGATGTGCCTCTTGTGGAGCAGCTCTTGGATCTATCGCTTGATCTCCTCATTCAATAACAAAGAGTGGTGATAGACTGGCCCATTGGGAAGCAGTGCAATGGAGGTCAGATCAATGGGGTGATTGACCTAGCAGTGCAGAGGTACCCTGGTAGGTGAGGAAAAGATATCCGAGTATTCATCCATGACCTTGTCTACTTGATTCTGCTATGTGGAGAGGTTGGCCACAAAGACCCTGGATGTGGTTGTGATATTTCGCTTATTTTGAGAGAGAATCATGAAGAAGACAAACTTCCCCATCTGAGAGATGACCTTCCTGCATTACTTAACAGAGATCAAGGAAATATCACTGGGTGGGACTGCCTCGGGTATCCTATACAATTTCCTGTTCAAAGTAATAATAAAACTACGAGGCCTAGACTCATATACAGCATGACATTTCCATAAATAAGGTTGTCCCAAAAGAACATCACAAACTTCGATAGGAACAACATCACACAATACTTTGTCTTTGAAGGGCTTCATTCCATGTGATAATCGACACTGTTGGTTGACGCGAAGATCGCTTCCTTGGCGGAGCCATCCAATGGTGTAGGGTTATGGGTGCGGCGTTGTCGGCAGGGCCAGCTGCTTGAAGACCTCTGTTGAGTGAGGTTCTTCTAGATACCACTATCAATGATGAAGTGCAGCAGGGTTCCTTTTACCCACATCTATGAATGGAAGAGGCACTCTCCTTCTTCTGGATCATCTGGTTCAACGAGCTGGAGCTTGGTGGTAGCAACAATGGCATTGGGTTCCATGTCAATGATCCATATTCTTCTTTATAGTTCTAGATCAGAGTCATAATCTACATCTAATTTGGAGGGTTTCACTTCGGCCACTAGTGACTGCTTTGAGCGACAGTCAGTAGTGTTATGCCAAGGGCTCTTATGGAAGTCACACCACTTCCTGGTATCTTTCTTTGTCTTTCTGGTGTCCTTCTTTTCTTGTGGCTTGGACTGGTTGTCCTAATACTATCCATATTTGCTTTGTCCTTTGTTATGTGGGTTGGTGTTTCCCTTTACTATCTTTTGTTGTGTGGGGTTCCTAGGCCCAAATTGCCACATCTTTTGTTTGAGCTTCTCCTTGATTTTGACGGCATATCGGTAGGTCATGCCCAAGGATGAGATGTCCAGAAATTCCATTTCGGTCTAGATGTATCTATGTAGAGAACTGCGGTACTTGAGCACCATATGTCATTCTAAATATTTGATACCCATCTTGGTGCGCAAGGTATGGAAGATATTTGTGAAATCTGGCACTGCTTGGTCTCTTTCTTGCCGCAGTGTAGTCCATTTGGTATATAGGCCGTCATAAATTCTGACAGGGTAGCATTGATCCTTAATAGAATCGTTGAAGGATTCCCAAGTGGCCTTGACTGTAAATAATGAGGGTTCTCTATTTCCTTTTGCTCACAGAAAGTTTCCCACCAATCTTTGACATGGGGAATGGATTTGAGGAGCGCAAAAGTAATCTTTTCTTTATTTGAAAAGTTATGGACAAAGAAATATCCTTCTAGTAGATTCAACCATTTGTCTACAACATCTACATCTATCTGACCTTCAAATATAGGAATATTGAAGTTTATTTTTACCTTGAAGGGGGCGGCGCCTCCGCTTGAAGAAGATGCGTCACTTGTTGGTAGCCGTCAAAGGATTTGCGCGAAACTATCCATCATCTCGTTCCTCTGTTGTGTGAGGGCTTCCTCAATCAACAATTTGAAAGGATCTCCTGTCCCATCATATTTATTTTCTTATGCCATGAGAGGTCACTTGGGCGTGCGAGAGCTTTTGTCTTCAAGAGAAATAAGCTCGAGACCCAACTCTTTGTACTCTGACCTCGTTGGGGACATGCACTAAGATGACAAGGAGCAGAACGCTCTGATACCACTGATCCAAATTTTATGAGAAGAATGAAATGAATACAAATTATTAACAGGTTCTTAACAAAAAATAATAGAGATACAGTAAAACTGGTTTTCTATTCAATAACGAAATAAGCTAAAACTGTAAAATGCAGTGGAAACAAGCTTGCTGGAATGGTGGTGGCTTATCTCTGAGAAGAGATGTGACGGCTGTGCTCATTCGCAAGAAGATGATTAAAATGAGGCTCTGAAGGAATTTTTTACAATATACAGGAATTTCAAAAACCCTAGACATCCAAAAACCTAACCCTAGGAGATGAAGTGCCAAAATTCATGTGGGCCCCGTTTGGGTAAGTTAGTACATCAACTTCCCGGGGTCGTAACTTTTGCATACAATCTCTGTTTTAGGCGTATGATAGCTTGTTGGAAAGGTATCGTCGAGGAGATTCATTTTAGGTGAAATTTCAAAGGAACTTTCATATTGCATACCTATTTTCCAAAAAACATTGTTTAGGGCCTCAAAATGGCCCCATAAGTTAAAAACTGCTAAAAATAGTAAATTTCCAAAATTGCCAAAAAACTGTTTTGAGCTAGTTGGAAAAGGTGGGTGGCCATCGATATCCACCTAGATAAAATATAGCACTTTTCCATCCATGAAATCTATTCTGTTTCCTTTGTCTTCTAGGCAAGATATGGATACAAGATTCTTTTCTAAACTAGGTACATATAAAACATTGCTTAAGTGAACATTGTTACCTATTTTCAACTTGACAGAGGCTTGTCCAAATCCTTCCATTGGGTAAGTGATTTTGTCTCCAAGGTCTACCTTGTATGATGTATTATTCTCATTTAGGTTTGAGATTCTATCTTGATCTCCCGTCATGTGCCTAGAAGCTCCATTATCGATTATCCACATGTCATATTCAATTGTTCCAGTGAGTGTTGAGTAGTGTAGAAGACTGAACGTTTCACTCATGTCTTTGGTTGACAGGTAGCTGGTCATACCTTGATACAAAACTTCAACTCTAATATTTCTATCTTTTGAGATACCCAAAAGGTGTGTTGAACTAGGGCGCATTTGAATATCTTCTCCTTGAGAGAGATGCTCCATCACAAGGTGTCGGATCTGAGATTTAGGGTTTTTTCAACTGCTCCTGCTAGTAACCCTAGCGGTAGTTCTTCAGTGAGCTCAATATCCTAATGGCTATGATTCCTTCCAGCGGTTAGACTGAATGAAGGAGATGTGGGATCATAACCTGTTAGAATATAAATGAATGTGCTCGTTTTACCATTGACAATATCACTATTGTCACCCAACCATAGGCCGAAGCCACCCTCCGAGCACCTTGACCTTGACAGAGAAAAGAATACTGGTAGCAATCTAATAGCCAAGCAAGGCTAATGCACCAAGAAAGAAGTAACCAAATCTGATCAAAGAGTCCAACCCAAAACTGGCGCAACACCTTCCCCAGGACTTGCGCAAAAAACTTCTAGACTACAGTGCATAGAAGTGGCTTTCTGTGATTCTGAGAAGTGTGTTAAATGAGAGACTGATGCCCTATACTTATAGTATTCCTGGCAAACTTGCCTGGGCCAACTTCTCATTCTATGTACTAATTAATTCATATTAATTATATCTCTTCAGCCGACATCTCATCTAGGGTTACTTTCATTTCTTTTCTTTCTTCCGAAACATTCTAATCTTTTCAAAGGTCACAATAGAGGTTCATACCTCCCGAAGCTACCATAATATCAATAGTACATTCGTGTACGCAAATATGTCACTCGATCTCATGAATGCAGGGGCAACTTTCCAATGTGCAATGGGCATTGCATTTATTGGAGAGAAAGACAAGTTTGTGGTTATCTATTTGGATGATATTACAGTGTTTTCCAAGTCTGATCAAGAGCTTTACCAACATTTAAAGAAGGTGTTTTTGAAGTGAAAAAAGTATTGGTTGTCCCTAAATCCCAAAAAGTCTCTTTTTTCCATGAAGGAAGGTAAGTTGCTAGGACACATTGTCTCGGCTGAAGGAGTAAAAATTGATCCAAATAGAGTAGAGGCTATCAAAACCATTTCTCTTACAAGGTCCAAGAAAGAAATTTGGTCCTTCTTAGGTAAGATAAACCTTTTAAGGATATTTATATCTAACTTTGTTGAGTTAGTGAAATTCATTACTTCCATGTTGAGAAAAGGAAACGAAGTAAAATGGACACCAGAATCTAGTTGTTCTTTTGAGAAGATAAAACAAGCATTGGATGATGTTTTTTCTTTGATCAGTCCCGAATACTCAAAGGATTTTTTTTCTTTTTTCTTTTGCCTCCAATGATACATTAGTTTTTTTCCTTCTTCAGAAGAATTCAAACGGAATGGAGTAACCTATCTTTTTTTTCAATAGGGCCTTGAGAGATGCTCAAGTCATATGTGACATTATGGAGAAACAAGATTATGCTTTAGTCAAAGCTCTTAAGGCTTTCATAGTATATGTTCTTCATTAAAAAATCATTGCTTATGTTCCTTCAAGTTATGTGAAAGAAATTTTGATTCATCCTGATATAGATGGGAAAAGAAGTAAGTGGATTGCTAATATTTTAGAGTTTGATCTTAAGGTGAAACCCACCAAGTTTGTAAAAGGTCAAGGTTTGGCTAGATTGCTAGTTGAATCCAATTGTAAGGCATTGAGAGTAAACTTTATGAGTACTAAATCTATAAATCAGCAATATGATATTCATAACAACAACTTGCCAATCAGCTCAAAATTGACAGAATGCAGTTGGTACAAGGACATCATCTATTTCCTGCAAAATTTGCAGCCTCCCACTGGACTTGAGAAGACCAAGTTAAGAGATATGAAACTTAAAGCAGTTAAGTATTGTATTGTTTATCAGATTCTATATTGGAAAGATCCTTCTTGGATTCTTTTAAGATGTTTAGATCTAGAAGAGGCAAAACAAATTATGATTGAATTTCATGGGAGTTTATGTGGAGGACATCACTTCTAGAGAATCACCGCATTCAAGATACTCAGAGATGGGTATTTATGGCCTAATTTATTCACTGATGTGTGTGCAAAGATTAGGACATGTGACAAATGTCAGAAATTCTTAGGTAAACAACAACTCAAGTCTTTGCCTCTGAA
Organism: Picea sitchensis; assembly: GCA_010110895.2. Taxonomy (NCBI): domain Eukaryota; kingdom Viridiplantae; phylum Streptophyta; class Pinopsida; order Pinales; family Pinaceae; genus Picea; species Picea sitchensis. The sequence continues at coordinate 79,744 of SNQJ01S0003657.1, read as the reverse complement.
GCCCATAGTGGTATATGGCCCTTTCCAATAGTGGGGATTAGACTTTATTGGAGAAATTCATCCATACTCAAGTGGCCAACACCGTTGGATTCTGTTTTCTACTGATTACTTTACCAAATGGATAGAAGCCATTCCCACTAGGAATGCAACACGCAAATTAATTATTGGTTTCTTGGAAGATATTCTGTCAAGGTTTGGTTGCCCAAATAAAATTGTCACTGATAATGCAGTAGCCTTTAAATATGAGCCACTGGTGAAGTTTTGTGAAAAATATGGTATTCAAGTTATCCACTCCACTCCCCTCAGGGTAATGGCTAAGCAGAATCCTCCAACAAAAGCTTAGTAAAAATTATCAAAAAATTGTTGGAAGACAATAAGAAGTCATAGGATTCTAAGTTGAACTTTTCCCTTTGGGCGGCCAGAGTAACTACCAAAAGGTCAATTGGCACCACACTATTTTAGCTAGTTTATGGAACTGAAGTTTTTTTCCCTGCTAAGTTAGCTTTATCTGTGGAAAAATTCCTTCAAGATAAAAAAAGGGTAACCATATGACACGATCAAGAGGATGCATCAACTTGTGGAAGTACAACAAACCATAGAGCAACTTTTTGACAAAGCACAAAGTCATCAACAAAAAATCAAAGAAATGTTTGACAAGAAGGTGAAGAAGGAATATTTTCAGCTTGGAGCCCTGGTACTCAAGTGGCATTCTCAGAGGAAAGATAAAGGAAAACATGGTAAATTCGAAGCCCTTTGGGTTGGTCCTTTTAAAAAAATTTGAAGTTTTTCAAAATAATACTTTTAAGTTGCATATTTTGGAAGATGTTGAAATTTCTGATGGCCTAGTCAATGAGCATTTTCTCAAAAAATACTTTTTCTAAAAAGCCATGGGTGGCTTCATTTCACTGTACATACCAGTCTGTTAGTTAGTTCTGTTTTCTTTTAATAATGACTCCTTTCCCAATGGATAAGACATCTGGAACTGCAAATTGTCTTGGAGCCTCATAGGGAGGTTTCCATCCTCCGTGGATCTAGATGTTAGCACATAGGATGTGTAGGGGTCAAATTTTTTAAGTTTCTAGGTTTGAGATATAGGTTCTTTTTATTTTTAGGTTTTGAGTCATTTCTTGTGTCAATAAATTATGTTTTATCCTTTCATGAGAAAATAAATTTGACCTTAGTCCATGCAAGAGTCTTGGTGTCATGATAGTGTTCATCATCATGAAAGAAATAGAGGTCAACATTGGTCACACCCTTGGTCTTAAACTTATCATTATCATGTGTCTTGTCTCAAAGGGGTATACAAAGGTTCCTTATGTCGTTTTCAACCATTTGAGGGTCAAATCAAGTGTCAAGTTGACTTGTTGCAAACTCACCTGAAAGTTTGCAGCGTATCAAGAAAGTACCTCATGCACTAATCACACATCATTTTTCCTTGGAAACATGTCAAGGGGTATCTTATTGTTTTCAGTGACTTTAATTCATCATGTTCTTCAGGTCGGTTTCAAGAAACAGGGCTATGAATTTGAATGAAGTGTGTTGCCAATTGGTTTGAATTATTGCACTATGAACTATCTGTAGTAGATGACAGTTGATTGATTGATTCCAGAAAAATGCGAGTCTATCTCATGAGACAACAGTTGAAGTTTCATGTATATCAGGTACCCTATTTAATGATTGTGCATTGTCTAAAGATTTATTGTACTGGATTCTAGTTGCTATGATTTTTTTGCGCTGCAAACTCCTTGCATTGATAAAAAAAAACCTACAGTATTGGTATCCTAAACCTTGGAAATTTCAAGTTTCTTGCTTTATTCCAATAATATCAATTTGCATCCATTTCTTGCAGAAGTGACCTTATCCACTACATTTTCTTGATGGTGTTTCAAACTGTATGCATTTAAGACGTTGCAAACCCTTTGTTTTATCACTAGACCAAACCCTCCTTGACTGTGCTCCACTCAGGTCCGAGGTTTTATATTTTTCAAAGTCATTTTTCTTTTCAAACTTGCGAGTTTTGCAAACCTTTCATTAAAACCTAGTCCAAAACTGTGCACTGTGAACTCAACTATGCGTTACGAATCCTCTGTTTCACACATAATTGATATGATTTTTTCTTGACTGCAGCCTCATCCAATTTGGGATTTTTTTCTTTCCTCTCATCTCCTACTTGCAACCCTTTCATTCTCACACTATTTTTGTACATGGATATTTCCTTCAAGTAAACCCGAAATTGTGCAAATTCTATCAAAAACCCTAATTTTCATGTTTTCATCATACATCTGATAAAAAACTATTATAAGAGGGTAAAGTGGTTTTCAAAAAAACTATCATAGACAATCATCAAGGTAAGAAGGTTCACAAAGGGGGAGAAATTGTCAAGGATGAGCCCCATGACATGCAACTTATAAATTCTGAACCATTTTTCAAGGAAGCATTCTAGAGAGTGGGTTGTCTGATTTTTTGTGAGAAAATGAAAAGAGGAAATCTTGAGGTAGATAAACAGTTTGCACTCAATTTCAGTGGGACAAATACTAAGGTGGGGGCACTGGAGTTTGAAGTCTCATAGAAATCTATTTCTATAGCCACAGAGATACCTTCTTGTGGTGAAAAATGGTTTAAAGCCATGTCTTAAGCCATTTCTTTGAATTCTACTTTTCCAAGGAATTCCTAAAACCTTAATATCAAGGAGACAACCTATCTAAGGGAGTGCCAAGAAGTCATATGTTGGATGGTTTTGACAAAATTCTCATAGTTATTAAGAGGTACTTCACTTGTGAAGGAAGGTTCAATATGGTTAATCAATACCATATCAAATTGCTACTACACTTTACTGGGAAAGAGTCCATGAACCTTCCCTTTTATCTTTTCTGGAGTATTGGTAAGATGTTAGATAGGGTCCAAGCTAAATATAAGCAAGTGGATACCAGTGTTTTTCACTCTGGTTTAATCAAGATGCTAGTATTGGAAGACTTGAATAAGGCCAATATTGGCTGGGAGGTTTTCCTAGATGCATCAAGTTTTTAGACAGATGTTGCTCACACACCATAGTAAAAAATACAAACACATACTCCTTCTGAGAAGACTGTGCACTCAGATTCAAGAAAAAAGAGGAAGATGACCAGAAGTGACAAATCCATTCAGTTTAATGATAAAACAGTCGAAGGGTGCCCCTCACAACCTCTTTATAGAGAAGTTTCTCTTGTGCCATAACCTACACCTATGGAGATATAATAAAGTAAAATAAGGAGTCTCAAGGGTAAGAAACAGTTCTTTTCCCCACCTATTGTTGCAAAAATATTCAAGCCTAGAATACCTTTCACCATATCAGTAGCTAAGCAACATATTCATGTGGAAGAGGATACATCAAAATCCTCAACTCACCAAAAGGATACAACTCAGACTTTAAAGAAACCAATAGATATTATTGAGATAAGCTCCCCTTCTCATGAAAGTAATCCTACTTTCAAAAGACTTAGGAGGAAACTTAAGGATACAAGAGATGAAAATGAAAAATTGGAGGAAAATTTGGAGGCTCTAATAAAGCTGAAGAATATGTTAGATTTATATGAAAATACTATTGATAAAGCAAGATATTTGGCTAAGAGATCTCTACCTCTACATAGGCAGCTGAAGAATGTGTATAGACAGAAGAGAGCTTGCCAAGCTGAAATAGGAGGATGAGAGAAGAATTGCAACCCTTCAAGCAGCAGGTAGCAAAAAGGAATTTGGATATGTTAGCTTGTGTGGCTACTAGAAGAAGTACCCGAGAAAGATGAAGACAAAATATTATTTCTACATTAGCATCAATTTTTTCCATGGTTTACTTTTATACACATACTTATAACCTGAGTAATGTTTTTTGTCTTAAACTGAGGTTACCATATTCATATGACTTCTGCAAAGGTTACTTCATGTTTCAGAATATTATAGCAAGTTTTGGAAGGGTTTTCCAACTTTTTGTGCAAGCTTTAAATAGTTTAAATCATTTTGGATGTAAAAAAAAACCTACAGGAAAGTTTCCAGTGCGTGATTTCAAAGGTGTTGCGAACTAGTTGTTTCAGGACAGTTTGTAGCGCAAGTGATGCGAATTGGGCGTCACGAGGATTTTGAGTTGATGATGACTGCTAGGTGTCAGAGTGATTTTGGATAAGCTCCTTAAATATCAGTTGCACATCAAGGGCCACCTGCCTCAAGGATCTACCTACAGTTAAGCCACATGCATCAAGTTATCAACAGTTGCCTTTAATGATGCCAACATTTTCCTAGAATATAGCATTCTTGTTACATTTCTATTGTGCCCCTAGTGCCACACCTCTCTTAGGCATAGAATCCTATGTAGAAGCTAGGTGGAAAATTGTAGAGACATTTTCGGATGCTTTGTTTTTTTAATATGTATTGTAACTCTATGAGAGGGTTCGAATGGTTAGACAGTGAGACTCTTATCTTTAGTTTTGAACTATAATAGATTTTCCAGATGTATGCATCAGATTCAAGAATCTTTAATAGTGAATGATCAATTTCCTTTCCAACTGTCACATCTATGTTTCTATATCACTTTGATGTTAGTTGTTGATGAAGGATTCATCATTATGCTTGTTCCTTACTACAATAAAAGATTTATTGTTTGTAATTCATGCAAGTATGATCAAAGTGTTCTCTCTTATTGAGTAGGAGGTTCTTATTCAATGAGATTTATTCTATATGTGTTTCAAAACTACTTGATGTAACTTGATGCATGTATCTCATATTCCTTGCTATTTCTTCCATCTTCCTATTGATATCTCTAAACACTGATTTGAAGCTATTCAAAGCTTTGTTTGTTGGTGTGTATTTCATGGAGGTTTTGTGTTGATATTATAAACTAAGTATCACACCCATTTGCTACACTTTGTAAACATGTTTATCTTTTCTGATGGGTATTAGGCTCACACCTAAAGCAGTCTAGGTGAGACTTCTAATGCTAACACTCTGTAATCAAGTTGTAGAACTGGTAAAAGTTCAGTTGACTTGCTACGGTCCTAATGATGCTACTTGGGATCATGAAGATGCCATGTGATCAGAGTACCTGCGACTTTTCGAATAAATTTTGAAATTTTTGTTTTTGTTTTGTATATGTACTAAGGACAGTGCCAAAATAAGAGGGAGGGGAATGCAATACCCCATTTTTGAGTCCACGTATTAAATAATGTATTTTATTTATTTCATGAAAGATCGGAGTGCCCAAATAATTAAAGAGGCCACTGTGCCTAGGAAATGTATTGTTTTGATCATTATTAATAATATAATAGATCATTGGTTGCTAGATGAACAAGGACAAGAGTTAAAGGGGGCTATGATTCCAAAATAAAGGGGGGGTTAAGGGGCTAAGTCATTTTATCATATTTTATTTACCCATAATTGTTTTAATGAAGAGAAGTGGTTACATGTGCTTCTTGGGGAAAGGCCATGTGGTTCTTGATTTTCAAGTAAAAATATAAACCCATCTTTGGGTTGTTTGGGGGTTCATTCATTATTCATTGTTCACACCCTTTATTCTATACTCTCCATTCATTCTTTCACTCATTCATTATTGCTCATTCCTCCTTAATCTTGGTGGGGAAAGGAAAAACGAATTGATGGGAGAGAAGCCATTGTTGATTGGTTGTAGTGACTGCTGGTGTATTCCATCCATGAATTAATGCTCGCGTGCCTGAGATGCATTGCCAGGTACTAAATTTTCTTCATGGCTGCAAGTCCTGAGAGTCCAAGCATGGAGATTCTTGACTAGATGCATTGGAGCCCTAGAAGGAGGTGGACGGTATGAAGGATTGCATGACAAAGAAGGGGCTCCATTCTCTTGGGGTGTGCAGGATGGAGAGAAGAGAGCTGGTGTACTTTGGATTGTTGTGTGTTGAGGAACTTGTGAGAGCTTGAGTGTTGACTGGTTTGGGAAGCTGAGTGACACCATGAAATTTTCCTTGTGGATTCATATCCTTGGCTCAGGGGTGACATTTCTAGTGAGACTTGGAACAACCATCTCTATGGTTCAGTGGAACATCCTTGGTATGTAACCAGTTGGTGAATCATTTTGTTAAATATAAGTTCTCTCTGTCATGTGTTTCATTGCTTATATATTTATTTTTGTTGTGTATTAATTAATGTCTCTAAGATTCATATGTTATAATATGTCTTCTTGTTATTTATTGTTGTGCATGTAATTATATTCATTTCTTTTATGTTATAGCATGAATATTGATTATTGCATGTGATGTTATCATGCCTCTTTCATGCTTCTCTATAAATTAAATGTATCATAATTCGAAATCAGTTAAGAAGTGAGTTTTTGGAGTAGCGTGCTCATCCCGGGGGTGATTGGGTATGTTACAAGAGAGTTATTTATGTGGTAAAGAATTTCCAAGATGCACAAATTTTAGGCATATCCAACTTAATGATGGGAAGTTTTTAGGAAGGCATGTGAAAGGGGTATTGTGGAGTACTACACATGAGGTTTTTTTTTATTTCTTGCATAGAGGGAGGTTGGAAGGAAAAAAAACAAAGATATTCACATTGTATCCAATCAACCATTATGTTAGTAGGAGGCACCACTCTCTTTTGACTACCCCCATAGGCATAAGGATCATGGTATATTGGAGCTTATATGTTTTTCTGTGCCACACATTTCAACCAATATGGGATTAAATTTTTGTATATAAAGGCATTTATTCTCTACTAAACAAGGCAAACCACATGAAGGTTGAAGCTCATCTAGTGCCCTCTACACATGACTCTCAATTCCACATCCCCAATCTATCCACTAAAAAAACTTTGGAATTAACATAATATATAAAACACATAACACAACATAAAATGTAGAAAAAACAAAAAACATAGTTAAAAATATTTTATATTAATAAAATTGATCATCATAATATCATAGTTCTAGGAAAAAAATGTTGTTTTCTAGATAATGTCTCCTACTATATCTCATCACCTCATATGTAGTTTATGTTGAAATGGATACTTGACACTGAGAGGGGGGGTGGGGGGGTGAATCAATGTCACAAAACTTTGGACAATTTTCCACTTTTCATAAATTAACTGAAAAACATATATTTATTTCATTTTCTCAACCAATATATATATAAGAATAAATACTCTATTTATATATTTAACTTGAATGAATACATAAGATCAATATTTTAATATCATCTTCAAACAATTATGAGAGACCCAACTTTTTGTTACAAGACCCATCTTGTAGTTCTCAGATCCAACTGAGAAATGAGAAATCCAATCCTCATAACAAATCCCAGCTTGTTGATCTCAAATCCAATTGAGATGTGAGGAATCAAATCCTCATACAAGACCCAACTTGTAAACATGAACCAACTTGATAGAATGAACCTTCACTCAATCCATTATATATAAATATATATTCTTCAACAAATTCAACTACACTCTCTTCTCACCATTAATTCTTGTTTATATAGTCTTCCAACTGATGTGAATTTGAATCATTGTGTCTTTTGATATTTGAACCATTGTACCTTTTCATTTAAATGATAATATTAATCTTTAAATAATATCATTTTTCCTTTTATCCTTTATTCATAATGCTCATGAATTAAATCTCTTTTAATCATGATTGTGTGTCGGTTCTTTTGTCTTCATGAGTTGATCACAAACCTGGATCGACTCATTATATCGTACTCATGCTTCTGTTGTGTTCTCAACTCACCAACAGATCATATTTGATCTTTCATTAATTCTTGTATTGTTCTAGTGTTAACTCTCAGTTGAATTAAATCTGTATGAGGCACTTCCTTCAAACCCTTTACATATGATCATATGCGCAAAACCACTAGCTCATTGATTTAAGCGTTGCCTCTTCTTTTTACCCTTATTTTTCTATTCCATACGACTGTAGGTGGTGACTAGGTGCTAAGCCAAGCGAGTTCTTGATCACTTGTCAAGATCAACGGTCACGTTTTAATTGCACAATGAGATGGATGATTGTCATTACTTCGGGACTTCATCCTTCACGATTTCCAGCCTCTTTACAAATCTCTCGAATACAAGACGCGTGTCCATAATATTCAATGGTTGAGAACACTCTTTGAAGTAGATCAATGGTTAGTGTCACTTCATGGTTTACGCTTATTATATCCTTCCACTGTACTTGATCAATGATCGATAATGCTCCCGAATTAGATCAACGGTTAGTGTTAAATTTGGCCTTCGGCACTTCGGGTGATTTCTCCTTCACAATCCTTCAATCTTTCAGAATTCATTTTGCTAAAGTAGATCGGATGGTTGGATGTTATTTGCGCGATGAGCGATTCTTGTTAATTTCAAAACTTTGGGAGTTTGGGTATTTGCTGGTGGTGAAACTCCCGGAGTGACATAACTTGCTGACATCACTTATTGGCATGGCACTAAATGAGTGGTTTCCACATGTCACTTAGATTCATGACTCACACATACCTAAAATTCCAACTGTACTTTGACACTTGTCTTCATCTGATTACACCACGTGTCCTTGATGACGTAGATCTCCTCATGTGGCACATGTTCTTATCCTGGATATAACGGTTGTCCTAAGTCCTGAAATGTATCTCAAATCGATGGCTGAGAGCGACTTTAGAACTTCGGCCTTCGGGTGAACTCATATGTTCTGAATCCTTTTTCTTCAAAGTGGCCAGTGCTGAAGTTGACCATTATTCTCATCCAATGACCATCATGTATTTTCCAGATCCGATGGTCCTCATTTAACCCAAAAAAGATTAACTCAATCCAATGAATACCGGGAATTTGGGTATTCGAGATCTCAAGCCTTTTGCCTCGCTTATCCTATCCTTCTACTTTCCTTGATCCAACGGTCATGATATTTCCTGAAGTGTTCCTTAGATCAAATGGCTTGCGTCTACTTCGAGACACTTTGTAGCTTACCATGTCCTTCCACTAAACTTGATCCAATGGTCAAGATACTTCCCAAAGTGTTCCTCAGATCAGACGACTCATGTCCACTTCGAGACTTTGGCCTTTCTTACTTCTCGTTTTACCTGAAGTGTAACCTCCTCACAATTTTTAACCCTAAATGAATGTTGTCTGTTGATCGTGATCTTAGATCGATGGATCGATCTATCTGCGATGCTAATTTTCCTTGGTTTAAATCCAATGGCTCTTCTTTTTCCCAAAAATTTACCTACGATCAGATGGCTCATGTTTACTTCGAAACTTCGGCTTCAGCTAAAATTCCTTCATGCACATTTCCTTCAGTTGATTTTACCTGAAGTGGTCAATGTCAGACTAACCATGCGTATGTCACTTCCATGATCTATGGTCCATGACTTACTCTGTCCTTCCACTCAACTTGATCCAACGGTCAAGAATGCTCTCGGAGGAGATCAATGATCAGGGATGATTGTGGGGTCCTCACTAGCACGACGTTTAAAATTATTGTTGAGTTCCGCAATGGAAACTGCTCATTTGGTAGTGGAACTTATGCCAATCGTAGATCTATTGGCGGGTGATGATCGACGGTCTAGAATAATTGTGGGATTGGAATTAACGTGTTGTTTAATTCTCCCTTTGCGCTCTACAATCAATCTCTACCCTTGATATGGCGCTTTCATATCCAACGGTCATGACTTGATCTGATCATTGACCAGTCCTCCAATGGTCCTTCTCTTTTAATTTGACGGTCTAGACTAATTGCGGGATTGGAATTAATGCATTGTTTAATTCTCCCTTAACGCTCCGTAATCAATCCCTGCCCTTGATCTAGTTCTTGCATATCGAACGGTCCTGGTTTGTCTCGTGGGGATTTCGATCCTGATCACTTTTTTCCAATGCACTTTTCCTTCTGAGCTTTGATTAATGTCCTTGCTTCTGAGCTTGAATATCTATATATGGTTTGACATTTCCATTCTCTGCATATTGTTATACTATTGACATCAATGCCAATTTCATCAATGACAATTCATCATAACAACTTATCATCACATCACAATGACATCGACTATTGACATCAATGACAACATATGAATGACAATATGTCCAACAATCTCCCCCTTTGTCATTGAGGTCAACACACTAAATTCATACACAAACTCCCCCTGTGATGATGCTTTCCTCTATGAAGTTACTCTTCCCCTTTGACATGAATGGCAAAGGGTTTCTCCCCTTATGATCAACCTATGTTTGTCTACATGTTTTGACCAAAATATGAACTTGGGTAACTCCCCCTGGAATCATGTTCTAGTTGCCATAACTGAATGACTCCCCCTGTCAATATGATTTCTTTGCCTCTGACTACTCTCCCCATTTGTTTCTGAAAGGGTAGCTCTTCGTGACAAGGTATCTTCCCCTATTAATTTACTAATTGTTTATCTTAGTCCATTGGAATATTTGTGTTCAAATAAGTAGTTTTCTTGATACCAACTTCTATCAAGTCTTTCAAAACTTAAACTAATTACTTTCTTATTTAATAACCAAAATACTCCTCCTAAGTTTTTACTAACTTTCCTTTTTCAAATAGAACAAGAGTATGAATCTTACTGATCTTTTTTATCTGCTTCTTATTCTTCTTTGATATTTCACAGGAATATCAATTTAGAAATTATACCAATTGATTTAAATACCAATTTGTTATCAATTGATCTTTGTTGAATGATACTCCTTGAACTTCTCTGCTACCTTTATTTTTCCTCTTCATGTATTCTACAACTAATTCTACCAATGAATTTTCTTTTGACCACTAATCAATAGATAGTCAATATTTTCCATCTGTTAATTTTAAAAACTCTAGGCATAATCCTTTGATTTTGTAGAAACAAATTTAAACTTCTTTTGTATTTTCTTTCTTTGGCTAACAAATTATGATATCATCAGAATTTGATATTGTCCCATATTCTTCTACATGCACTTCATTTTCTTGTGCTTGATTTATTTCATATTGAATTTCACATTCTTTATTAGGACCTTCACCCATCACTTTCTTATTATTAATTTCTTCACTTTCAGGGGTAATATCATATTTTCTTGCTTTATCCTTCATATTTTCTTCTCCATATCTTTCTATGAGATATTCTGCTTTTTGGATCTCCTCTTTCTAATTGTGTTTTTGGAGATTTGTCATATCCTTTCTTCTTCCAACTTTTATTAGGTTTTGTCACTGACTTGAATGATTGATTTAAGGATTGACTTTTTGAAATCCTGCAGTTTTGAGATTTGTTCCCAAACCTATCACAGTTGTAACATCTCATTGTATGACAAAATTTTGTTGTGTGCCCAACAAAATTACATCTCCTACATCTAATTGAGTTTTTCAATTTTTGTGTGTATCCTTTCTCTAGTTTCTTGCAGTCCATTGCTTTGTGGCCAAAGCTATGACAAGAAAAGCAATACCCATTGAAGATTTTTCCTTTCTTGATTTTATTTTGGTTTGAGAAATCTGTCATTTTATTTTCTTCTTCCTTTTTACTTCTATAGCTTCCTTCCTTAACAAAGTTCATGACTTGCAATTTCTTTGTAATTGCACCTTTTCCTTTTAAGAATGATGATCCTTTCTCATGTTTGTAAATGGTGCTCCATTTGTCATTGTCTTCTTTCTTATTGTATCCAAGACTAGTTTTGTCATCAGTTGATCTTTGGCTCTTCAAAATCTTATCTAGGATAGCTGAGCTATTCTGGAAATTGACAATCTTATTTGTCTTATCATTCATCTTTTTGAGATTGACTATTTCTAACTTCAACATGTGACATAATTATTCCTTTTTAGTCAACTGAATATTCAAGGCTTCTTCCACTTCTTTAGCATGTTCAAGTTGAGTCTTTAGATTGATGAATATTTCTTCTGTCTCATCCAAGACTTATCTGCATTTAATAGTTTTTTCACATGTCTTCAATTCTTCTATATCTTTTGTTAGATAAAAAACTTTAGTTTTCAATATTTTGATTTCTTCCTCGTATTCTATATGAATCCTTTTGTTGTCGATGGATTCTAATTCAAACATTTGGCATGATTCTTCATTTTTAGTTATTTGGGTCTTCTAGGCTTCTTCATTTTTCTTAGTTTCTTCAATTTGAGTCATTAGATCTGCATTAGTACTTTCATTTATCTTTTTGAAATTGATGATTTCCAATTCCAACATGTGGTAAGAATTTTCTTTCCTTGTTAACTGGATCTTTAGGTCTTCTTCACTTTCTTTAATTTCCTCAAGTTGAGTGTTTAGACTGTTAACTAATTCTTCCAATTCTTTTAGTACTTCTTTTCTTTTACTGTCATGTGTCTTTAATTCTTCCATCTCTTCTGTTAGACTAGTAACTTCGTTTTTCAATCTTTTGATTTCCTTTTCTTTGTCTTCTAGCTGAACTCTCTGTTCAAACTCTTCATGATTAAATTGATCTAACTGTTGAAGTTTCTCCAACTCTTCAAAAGTGCACATAATTGTATTTTCAAGATGGTCAAGAACATCCACAGGAACTTTAAAATGCATATAATTTCTTCGTTGCATATGAATATCTTCTATTGCAATTGTAACATTAGTATTAAGATTATGTAATTTTTCTTTAGTGATTACTAAGGTATGTCTCAATTCCTTGATGAGGTTGTCTTCCTCATTGTTGACTGAGATCAAATCCTGCATTTCATTCTGATTATAAATCTTTTTCTTTGTATTATGTTCTTCAATCTGATTGCAATTTTCGTTTTCTTTATCTTGTTCCTTATCTTGATAAGAATTCTCTTCTTCTGAGTTTTGTTCTTTATTCTAACAGGAATCCTCTTTATCTGAGTCTTGTTCCTCACTTTTATAGGATTTCTCTTCTTCTTGTATTGCATTCTGATAACAATTTTCTAGTTGGATCCATAATTATTTAGCAGATTTGTAGTGTCTCATCTTATGTTTGACTTGATCTGACAATCCATCCTGGATTGATTTTAAGGCCACTGAATTGTTTCTTCTTGCTTTCTTTGCAGTTTTAGTTTTTCTCTTTGAAGTAGTTAAGTTCCAGGACTTACTTACTACCGAATCCCAAACTCCAGATCCTCTTGACTTCAGATATCTTTTCATATTTTCCCTCCATGATAAATAATTTGTTCCATCAAATAAGGGAGCTTCATTTCTGGAGATAATGATTTGTCCACCCATTTCTTCCGAATCTACCTTCAATGTTTAAATTGTGTTGAAGGAACCCTCTTTGATACCAATTGTTGAAATGGATACTTGACACTAAGA
>SNQJ01S0003657.1:21907-66505 GCA_010110895.2 Picea sitchensis | reverse complement strand
TACACTTTTCATAAATTAACCGAACAACATATATTTATTTCATTTTCTCAACCAATATATATAAAAGAATAAATACCTTATTTATATATTTAACTTGAATGAATGCATATGATCAATCTTTGAATATCATCTTCAAACAATTATGAGAGACCCAACTCTCTGTTACAAGACCCAACTTGTATTTCTCAGATCCAACTAAGAAATGAGAAACCCAATCCTCATAACAAGTCCCAACTTGTTGATCTCAACTGAGATGTGAGGAATCCAATCCTCATACAAGACCCAGCTTGTAAACATGCACCAAACTGATAGAATGAACCTTCATTCAATCCATTATATATAAATATATATTCTTCAACAAATTCAACTACACTCTCTTCTCACCATTCCTTCTTGTTTATATAGTCTTCCAACTGGTGTGAATTTGAATCATTGTGTCTTTTGATATTTCAACCATTGTACCTTTTCATTTAAATGATAATATTAATATTTAAATAATATAATTTTTCCTTTTATCCTTTGTTCATAATTCTCATGAATTAACTCTCTTTTAATCATGACTGTGTGTCGGTTCTTTTGTCTTCATGAGTTGATCACAAACCTGGATCGACTCATTATATCGTACTCATGTTTCTGTTGTGTTCTCAGTTCACCAATAGATCATATTTGATCTTTTATTAATTCTTTATATTGTACTAGTGTTAACTCTCTGTCGAATTAAATCTGTATGAGGCACTTCCTTCAAACCATTTACATATGACCATATGCGCAAAACCACTGAATCATTGATTTAAGCATTGCCTCTTATTTTTACCATTATTTATCTATTCCATACGACCATAGGTGGTGACCAAGCACTAAGCCAAGTGAGTGCTTGATCACTTGTCAAGATCGACGATCATGTTTTAATCGCACGATGATATGGATGACTATCGTTAACTCGCGACTTCATCCTTTGTGACTTCCAACCTCTTTACAAATCTATCGAATAAAAGACATGTGTCCATAATCCTCAACGGTTGAGAACACTCTCTGAAGTAGATCAATGGTTAGTGTCACTTCATGGTTTACGCTTATTCTATCCTTCCAATGTACTCGATCAACAGTCGATAACGCTCCCGAATTAGATCAACGGTTAGTGTTAACTTTGGCCTTCGACACTTCAAGTGATTTCTCCTTCACAGTCCTTCAATCTTCCAGAGTTTATTTCATCGAAGTAGATCGGATGGTTGTATGTTATTTGCACGATGAACGGTTCTCGTTCAGTTAGGAACTTTAGGACTTCAGGTATTTCTGGTCGTGAAACTCTTGAAGTAAAAACTCCATGAGTGACGTCACTTGTTGATGTAGCACCGACTGAGTGGCTTCCACATGTCACTTAGATTCGTCACTCATGCATGCCTAAAATGGCAACTGCACTTTGAAACTTGTCTTCATATGATTACACCACGTGTCCTTGTCGATGTAGATCTCCTCATGTGGCACGTGTTCTTCTCCTAGATATAACAGTTTTCCTAAGTCCCAAAATGTATCTTAGATTGACGGCTGAGAGCAACTTTGGAACTTCGGCCTTCGGGTGAACTCATATGTTCTGATTCCTTTTTCACCAAAGTGGTCAGATCCAGTTACCATAATGTATTGTCTAGATCTGATGGTCCTCATTTAACCCCAAAAATATTAACTCAATCCAATGACTATCGAGAATTCGGGTATTCGGGATCTCAAGAATTTTGTGTTGCTTATTCTATCCTTCTACTTTCCTTGATCCAATGGTCGGGATATTTCCCGAAGTGTTCCTTAGATCAAACGAATTGCGTCTACTTCGAGACACTTTGTGGCTCACCCTATCCTTCCACTAAACTTGATCCAACAATCGGGATACTTCTCGAAGTGTTCCTCATATCGGATGACTCGTGTCCACTTCGGGACTTCGACCTTTCTTACTTCTTGTTTTACCCGAAGTGTAACCTCCTCACAAGTTTTAACCCGAAATGAATGTTGTTCATTGATCATGATCTTAGATCGACGACTCGATCTATGTGTGATGTTGCTTTGCCTTGGTTTAAATCCAACGACTCTTCTTTTTCCCAAAAAGTTACTTACGATCAGATGGCTCACGTTTACTTCGAAACTTCGGTTTCGGCTAAAATTCCTTGATGCACATTTCCTTCGGTCAATTTTACTCAAAGTGGTCAATGCCAGGCTGACCATGCATATGTTACTTCCATGATCTATGGTCCATGACTTACTCTGTCCTTCCACTCAACTTGATCCAATGGTCAAGAATGCTCTCGGAGTAGATCAACGATCAGGGATGATTGTGGGGTCCTCACTAGCATGACGTTTAAAACTATTGTCAAGTTCCGCAATGGAAACCCTCGTTTGGTAGTGGAACTGATGCCAACCGTAGATATATTGGCAGGTGACGATCAACGGTCTAGAATAATTGTGGGATTGGAATTAATGTGTTGTTTAATTCTCCCTTCGCGCTCTGCAATCAATCCCTGCCCTTGATCTGGCGCTTTCATATCAAATGGTCATGACTTGATCTGATCGTTGACCAATCCTCCAACAGTCCTTCTCTTGTAATCTGACGGTCTAGACTAATTGTGGGATTGGAATTAACTTGTTGTTTAATTCTCCCTTCACACTCCACAATCAATCCATGCCCTTGATCTAGCGCTTGCATATCCAACGATCCTAGTTTGTCCCATGGGGATTTCGATCCTGATCACATTTTTGCAATGTGCTTTTCCTTTTGACCTTTGATTAATGTCCTTGCTTCTGAGCTGGAATCTCTGCATAATGTTTGACATTTTCATTCTCTGCATACTATTATACTGTTGAAATCAATGACAATTTCATCAATGATAACTCATCAATGACAATTCATCATAACAACTTATCATCACATCACAATGACATCGACTGTTGACATCAATGACAACATATCAATGACAATATGTCCAACAATTTCTTGTTTCTAGTAAGAATATTTAGTGGGATTATATCATTCATGTATTCATCTAAAGGATGTTATTGTTTTGTTGATTCACATTGCATATTGGAATGTAATACACATCATATGTTGTGTCCAGGATAAGTGGAACTATCATCGACTAAGGAAAAAAGGTAAAAGTTATATAGTTAGTCGATTATCAACATACAAATTTTAATTCAATAATGTTGAAATGTCTATTTAATAGTTTAGTATAAATATAATTACTATGATCATTACCTTGTGGACTGGTAAACCCCATGGTTTGAGCAATCTCTTCTTGTTTCCTTCCAATATCATTATTAGCAGGCTTTTCCCTTGAAATAATAAAAACTTATAAGTACAAAAAAACCAAAGCAAATCATGAATATTGTTATACAATCGATTGTACCCTTATAATACCATCATGGGGCTGGTCTCCATTATCATATTCATTATTATCAGTGTTTTCTGGCATTAAAAACATGCATACGTTAATTTATAAGCAATAATCAATCCTAAATGAGTTTACAATTAATTGACATTAACAATTGATAATATTATTTACTTCTACATTAACCACAAGAGTTTGTAATTTCCCCTTACCATCCCCACATTCAACCATGTATTTAAATCTAAATTTGAATGAGAACTTGAGTTCTTCTTCAGTGGGCATGCCTTCATACATATCCCCTTACATTCCATAACATTGGAAAATCTAATTATGAGGTACGGTTAAAAGTTGAAAGATCTTAGTAATGAAATGGTTTAATTATTTGATATTTACAAATATAGATATTAATTTAAGGGAATTTTCTTGGCCAATTTTGTCTTGCATGTGTTTTTCTAATTTCTCCTAGGTGCTCTTTGAGGTATCTTTGAGCCTACCAAAAGTTTAAAGGTCATATATTGCAATTTTTATGTAAAACTAAAAAAATCAACATCTTCATTTAAATATATTATATACCTCCCTCCCTCTAGCAACTTATTTCCTTCTTTTTCATTTTCTTCTCCCTTGCATCCTCTAGTAGTGCCTTCCACTCCCTCTTGGGAATTATTGTAGGATGCTCATACCTAGGTTTTTTTTTCTAGGTTTACCCTATATGTGTGCTTCACAACCTTCAAATAATTAACTATCAATGAGGTTACTTTACATTGGTTGAATATATCACCAAAAAGGTCAACCATGTGCTCCATAAGTTCCTTCTTCAAATAAGAAGATTACCTTTTATAGCTTGTATGCATGGTTGGGCTTGGAAAGATATAATGCCTTCTTATTTAGGTGCTTCCAAAAAATATTGTTCTCTACCAAACAAGTAAATATATTATCATAAGTAGAAAATAAACATAAAACTACAGTTCTATTACATTATGGGAAAAAAAACATTATTTTTAACCAGAGATTTTTGGTTGCTTGTACGAGACAAGTTTATCATTCGCCATAAGATTAAATGATAGTGTCCTTGTGCTACTAACACAAGTCACTCTAGGAAATCTTTTTGATGTACCAATGATCCGGATTATTTTTGGAACGAAATGAAAGCATAGATATTACAATGAAATACACATAAATATTGCTAGAAATAGAGAAATACAACAATACATGATTTCTATTAATGAAAGAAATGTACATAGATTGTAAAAAATACAGAGTGTAAGACTCGCTAGAATGGTGGTAGCTTTATCTCTGAGAAGATATATGACAACTACGATCATTCGCAAGAAGATGAGTACAATGAGGATCTAAAGGCCTTTTTACAATAAACATAATTTCAAAACTCTAGACATCAAAAAACCTAACCCTAGGAGATGAAGCGCCAAAAGTCATGTGGTCCCCGTTGGGGTAAGTTAGTACATCAACTTCATGGGGTCGTAAATTTTGCATACGATCTCTATTTTAGGTGTGTGATAGCCCATTGGAAAGGTATTTTCGAGAACTACACATTATGCTATCAAACTATGACTTATTCAATTGTTTGACTATGGAAATCCCAAAAAATGTTGTTTAGGGCCTCAAAACGGCCCCAGAAGTACAAAAATATGTACTGAGATGAAAACTTCCAAAACAGGACAGTTGGAATAGATGGGAGACCACCAATATCCACCTGGATGTTGTGTAGCGCTTCAAGATAAACTCATAAGTGCAGGACTCATAATTACAAAGAAGTATCCCCTTTACAGAGAAACATGTTGAACTGAAAACTATTAAGATGAGCTAGTTAGAATTTGGAAAAAGTTGGTGGCCACCAATATCCACCTGGATCAGTCCTCCCCCCTTAGGAATAAATGGTCTCTATTGCATTGAGTGTCAGGGGAAGAGGGGAAAGAATTTGCTAAATATAAATCTGGGTGAGTTGTGTGCCTTGCTGGAGAAGTTACACTTCTTGGTTTCTAGAAGGCTATCATGAACCTGTTGTTGGCGGGTTTGAATCTGTTCCACCAACCTGTTGTCTCTGGGCTTGACGGGGTATTGTGTAGGCACCATCATAGGTGAAGAAACAACACCTTCTTTTTCTTCTGCAATTTGATTCTGCTAGATAGAAGGTGTTGAGGATGCATTGGTTGTAGTGGCCTTCTATGCATCCTTTGAATAGATTGTGAAGAGGCTGAATTTTGCAGTATGAGAGATTACCTTGCGGCATTGTTTTGGTGGAACAATAGTTGGAACTACCTTTGGTATCCTGTAGAGGTGACCCCCCAGAGTAATAATGACACTACAGGGTCGAGATTCATAAACAACATGACGTTTCCACATTTATGGTTGGCCCAAAACAACATCACAAACATCAAGAGGGGAAAAATCACATACTACCTCATCCTTGAAGGGTTGGATGCCATATGACAAGAGGCACTGCTGGCTAACATAGAGATCTAGTCCCTGGCGAAGCTACCCAATGTTGTATGGTTGCGGGTGTGGTGTTGTCGACAACCCCAAATGTTTGACGACCTCAGCTAAGATGAGTTTCTAATTGCTTCTTCTATCAACAATGAAATGCAATGGGGTCCCCTTCACCCACATATGTGAATGGAAGAGAAACTCCCCCTCTTCAAGATTTGTTGGTTCTTCTGATTGAATTGTTGCGATCACGACAATAGCAGTGGGGTTTGCATTGATGATATGTTTTTTTTCATTATTTTATGGATCAGATTTTGAATCAAGGTTCGAATCCCTATCTTTGATCTCGACCACCAATGACTATTTTGAGCGACTTTCATCGGTGTTGTGCTAGGGTATTTTTTGGAAGTCGCACCACTTCCCAGTGCCATTATTCGTCCTTCCCTTACCCTTGTTTTCATGTGTCTTGGAATGGTTGTCAAAAGTTTGTTGGTTAGGGCCGTATTTATCGTGCTTTGGTTGTTGTGGATTTGCAGACCTGAACTCTCGTTTGTTCTAGTGCCCAAACTTATGCTCAATTTTGAAAACATATCGATAGGCATCTCCCAGTGATGAGATGTTTAGGAAATCAATTTTGGTTTAGATGTACCTATGTAGATCCCCACATTATTTCAGAACCATATTTCGCTTGGAGTCTTTGATACCCAACTTGGTACGCAAGGTATGGAAAGTATTTGTGAAATCCAACACTATTTGGCCCTTCTCTTGTTGCAATGTGGTCCATCTCATGTACTGGTCTTCATAGTTATCAACAGGGTAATATTGTTCCTTGACCGCATCCACAAAAAATTACCAAGTGGGCTCGACCCCATATATTCCAGATTCCTCTGTGGAACTTTTCTCCCAATAAGTTTCCTACCAATGTTTGAGACGGGGGAGAGCCTTGAGGAGTGCGAAGGTGATCTTTTCGCTGTCGAAAAAATTGTGAACAGAGAAATAAACTTCTAGCAGATTTAACCATTTTTCTAGGGCATCTGCATCTATCTGACCTTCAAATACGAGAATATCAAAGTTAACTTGTACCTTGAAGGGAGAAGTTCCTCCAAAGTGGCCACTTGATGAAGATGTGCCTGTTTCTTTTGGAAGGCATTGAAGGATGTGGGAAAATTTCTCCATCATTTCATCCCTCTGTTGCGTGAGAGTTTGCTCAAGAAATAGGTTAATGGAATCTGTTTCTCTATCGTTTTTATTTTCTTCTACCATGGAGGATTTCGTGGGCATGTGAGAGATATTTTCCTCAAGAAATTGAGACCCAACTTGCTATACTTGGACCTCGTCGGGGACATGCACTAAAAAATAATCAAGAGCAACCTACTCGGATACCATTGATCTGGATTATTTTCGGAATGAAATGAAAGCAGGGATATTACAATGAAATACACATAAATATTTCCAGAAACAGAGAAATACAGGAATACATGATTTCTATTAATGAAATAAATGTACAGAGACTGTAAACAATACAGAGTGCAAGACTCGCTAGTATGGTGGCAACTTTATCTCTAAGAAGAGATGTGACGGCTACGCTCATTCACAATAATATGAGTACAATGAGGCTCTAAAGGCCTTTTTACAATAAACATGAATTACAAAACCCTAGGCATCTAATAACCTAACCCTAGCAGATGAAGGGCCAAAAGTCATGTGGGCCTCGTTGGGGTAAGTTAGTAGATCAACTTCTCGAGGTCATAACTTTTGCATACGATCTTCGGTTTAGGCATGTGATAGCCCGTTGGAAATGTTTTTTTGAGAACTATACATTATGCCATAAAATTGTGACTTCATCAATAGTTTGATTGTGGAAAGACAAAAAAATGTTGTTTAGGGCCTCAAATCGGCCCCAAAAGTAAATAAAGATGTACTGAGATGAAAATTGTCAAAATAGACCAGTTGGACTAGATGGGAAGCCACCAATATCCACCTGGATGCTTTGTAGGGATTCAATATAGCCTCAGAAGTGCATAACCCATAATTACAAAGAAGTGTCCCCATTATAGAGAAACATGTTGAACTAAAAACTGTCAAGATGAGCAAGTTGGAATTTGGAACAAGTGGGTGGCCACCAATATCCACCTGGATCAACCAAGAGTGGGGACACTAGTTATAGTTCCACCAATAGGTGCATGTTCTTGTCTGGCATGTTATGTGTAGGGGTATCATGTGTTCCACCCGAGTACGGGGTAGAGGTAGCATAAGAGAGGTAGAGGGAGAAAACAAGGTTGGGTGATTACCACATGAAGTGGAAAGTAATCTAGTGGGTATGTGATTGGTGTGGGATACAAAGGTGGTGGTGTGTGGCTACTACTAGCATTGAACTAATGAGTAGGCTCATGTGATCTCATGTATTCTTGCAAAAAAATACATTTTTATTAGTTGCAAGAGTAAATCAAAATGAAAATTGAATAAAATAAATGGTCTTAAAAGTTGAATACTCGATATCATTTGATTTTATCGATCAAAATGTTTCACTTATGAAAAACCTCGACTAAATTGGATACTGATTGAGGAACATCCTTGGCCTTGAGTAATCATCATCAAATATTTGTTTTTAATATTGTTTTTCTATTGTTTAGTTATTTAGTTTAGTGGAGGAATAATGAGGCCACTATTACTAAAGAAATGATGCATGCTATATAAATGCTAAAATACAAATACCTAAAAGTTAAATTGGGAGAATCAATAGGTGATGGACCACAAGCTACATTGCGAAACCATAGAGACAACTCAAGAGGAGGTAAAGATTTACAAAGATAATTGGAATACCACATGAACTAAATAATCTAAGAGCGAATTATAAATCTATTGAATTTTCAAAGGAGAGGAGTTCCAGTGGTTTGCAACAGGAGAAGAGAATGTCCAACTCCATATCTACAACAGAGAATAAAAGAGAGGATACCAACTCATCCTTAGGGAACTCTGATATTGTCTGTCATTCTAATCATCCTACTATGAATGTTGTGAATTGTGGAGAGACTAAGACCTCCAAATTGTAATCCATGGGCCAAATTCACATATAATTCAATAAAGAGCTATATTCTATCCATTTCCTTTTGTTTCTTGTTATTTACATTATTAATTATATCATATTTAGTTCTACAACATTTTCATATTGTGTTTTCTTGAGTAATCCACTTCCATAGTTGTTGCACTTCGATAATGTCGATCCAGTTTCGTAGCATGTTATAAAATTAAAGCACTTGTTTGGTGCAATAGAAACAAACAATGTAATCAATTCATGATTTTCCTTTTTGATAGCCTTTCTAATTATGGTCATTGGGTCCTCCTCATAAATTAAGTAATCATCCTAAAACATGTCAAGGTTAGGGGTGGTATCCTACCAACAAGAAATAGGTAAATTTTATTACAAAATTAAAAAATATTTTTATTAAAAATTAAAGAGGTTTATGATATTACCTCTATTGATCATATGGGTGCTTCCCATTATCACCCTGCCGCAATATTCAAAGGGATGTGAATTAGATTAAAGAGGCATGAGATATTAAAATTGTTTACGATAATAAAACATAAACATTGATTAATTATGTATCTAAACAGTAAAACATAAGTACCCCCATGATAGAAACCCGAATTCTATTTGATTCAAATCATAATCTATCAACAACTCCTCCTCTACAACTATTGTCTTTTTGTACATACCTACCTTATTTCCATGACGTCCATAAAACATGTAATTGGGTGGGTGTTTTGTTGTCTTAGGTCATTTACTTTTTATAAACCTTGCAATATTTCTCAAATCTTTTGGCCTTCCATCAATATATATAGTCTTTTTTTTTAAGGGAATTTGGTCAAAGAGCATCTCAAGTTTCAATGATGAGAAAAACCAGAAAACTGAGTGTGTTTTGACCATTCAGTTTGAGGAAAGGTGCTCGAATCTACCAAAAGAGTCTACTCAAACTACTCATGTGACTTGAAATATGGACAAAAAATTGCAATTACAAACACCATGGCAAAGGTTAGGGTCACTCAAAAATCAAACAGAGAAACATCTAGGTGTCAGCGAGGTAGTATATCAGTTCCAATTGAAATGTCCACGTCGATGGGTTATGCCAGAAGGCACTTGTCGATTTAGCTGTGTTAATTGTAAATGTAGCATGCATGGAAAAAGATGTGAAGGAGTGCAAGATAATCATCTGTTGTGGGGTAAGGACAATAATTCCCATTTGGAGAATATCACCAACATCGCCTTTAGACTCTTGCTTTTCTATCAATGACAAGAGTCTCTCTATAATGGTAATGATTGCTTTGTGTTGGGACGAGAAATGGATGGTCTTGATATTTGAAGCCATGAGTTTTCACCAATAAATAAAAATGGATTTAGTTGAAAGATGAGAGACAGATCAAACCAGAACAAGTGAACTTAAATGGTACCAGATGATGGATAAATAGCTAGTTCATGATGCTTATTCAATGCTTGGGAGGTAACTTCTTTAAAAATTGTTTGTGAACCCAAAATAGTCATTAGTCTTTAGTCGAAAGGATTCATGCACAATGTATAAAAGCCACCATATGTATTTTTAGACAGAGGTTGAGTATAGTGGGTATCAAATCAAAATTCAAAAGGGATTCGAAGTGAATTTTAGATAAATATTTCATAAGTAGGTGGCAGAGGACTTAACAACTCCATAAATTCATAAATTATGAACCGTGTATTTAGCAGAACACCTGGCACTAAAATTGCATTTTAGATAAGCAATCCTATTAAAGACCGAGATTGGTATGCAGATCTATATTTTCAATAGGTGTCAAATCTCTCCAGCAAAGAAGACAATATCGATTAGTCAACACCAGATTTGAAGCAGTCATAGCTCAAAAAGTTTTTTCCAAATCACAAATTTCCAGGCACACAATCAACAATCCAAATTGGAGTTCATCATCTTCTAGATTTTTCTCCATATCTTCTCCATATCTAAATCAACAGTCCAAATTGGAGTTCATCATCTTCCATATTTTTCACCATAAACTTCGACATATATCTCTTATTTTTGGGAGATTTTTAGTTGAAAAAAAAGGCTAAATAGGATATAAATACTAGCATTTTCTATGTAGAAAGGGGGAGAGAGGCCAGAGAGATGGATTTTTGGGGAAGAAGCCAGTATGAGTCATTGCAATCCTGAGGGAAATTTTATTAAGTAATCATTTTTCACATTGAACATTCCTATGAATTTCTTTATCAGATTGTGACCTCTGCATTTTCCTCTTACTTGAATAAGTTGCAGACATTGAGATTCAATAGTTGCCTTTGATTTATAGATTCTTGAGAAACAAACAATATGTTGTGACTTGCCTATTAATTATTATTTCTTGTTCAAGTACTTTTCATCCATTTTGTAGAGAGAATATTTGTTTAATGGATGTTTCTCTTTTTGTTACATTCTCCTTTGTCTGATAGGCATTTCAAGGGCCTTTGATCTAATAGGTTGTTTGCTTGACTCCATGCCCAATGGTATATCACTGATATGCAATTAATTTGTTGTCCTCGTCCTTTTTCTTTCAGTCTTGTCGATCCATCAAACCCATCCATAATCTTATTTCAATCTATAAAAAAACTTTGCAATAACATGGATGTGCTAGTCTTGGCCGTGAAGCAGTCCAGGGACAACCTCTAGCGCTAACACCATCCATGGAAAATAGTCCCAAACCATGTATAGATGATGGATAAATGCAATAAATTTTCTCGTTGACAAAAAAATCAATGTCCAAATTAGGAAGTTGTTGAAGTTCCCAACTTTTCACTAGATGCTTGTACCTCGAGGGCACCTAGAAGTCATATTTTGCCTCATTGTCATAAGAATATGTCCCTCCTTCAATGCACAAAATGTGATATGTCTTAGAAATTTTATTTTGACCTTTTATCCTCTAGTTGATCTCACCATGTTAGATCTATTTAATGTCTCACTTTCCCATATTCCCCTAAACTACCATTGATCTTTGAAGACATATCTGACAGATACCCATTATAGTAATGTGCAATCCATCCATCAAGAATTTAGATTAAATTCTATGTTGTCGGTCATTGTGAAAATATTTCCAATTCACATAATTACAAACAAAGAACAAAGTCACACCGCTATATCATATATCCACTTCACCCACCAGGGAAATTTTGCATATAATTAATTGTTATTTGATTCATGGTTCAATAGAAATAACATTTGATGCCATGGATCTATGTCATCTAAAGGATCTATCTACTAGTCCAAAACATGAATAGCTCTATGGTTTCTACCAACATTATTTTCAACTTCATCCCAATTTACCATGAATTTTGTTGCACTAAAATTTTCATGCACATATGAAAGGCATACATTGCATTGGAAAAATGTCCAATATTATTAGCTATTTTGATTCTTCATTCATAATGATAACAAATGTCCACTTCTTTGATAAGGGCAATTGTGTATATAAGCGATTAGTATTGGATTCATGGTTCAATAGAAATATCATTTGATGCCATGGTTGTTTTTCATCCAAAGGATCTACCCATTACTCCAAAACATGAATAGGTTTATGGTTTCTACTAGAATTATTTTTAACTCGATGCCAATTTACCATGAATTGTTTTGAACTAGAATTTTCCTTACTCCAAAACATGAATAGATTTATGGTTTCTACTAGCATTATTTTCAACTCGATGCCAATTTACCATGAATTGTTTTGAACTGGAATTTTCCTATACATATGAAATGCATACATTACCTTATAAAAATGTGACATAGTTAATATCATCACATTAAAATCCATAAGGATTTCAATGCCATAACCAAGTTGTGAAAATATATTTTGGGCTCAAATGGGAGCCTCATGGAATTAAGATGTTAGAAGTTTTGATTTTTAATGATTGTCCAACTATTGTAGGTTAATGTATGGATGCAAAGTATTGTGTTCAATGACCACAATCTTCATTAATTTACCTACAACATTTGGAAAGTTAACCAATTGAACGAGTTGTTCACTGAATGGACAATAAGAGTTTTTGTTTTTTCTTTTATTTTCTTTTTTGAGTGTGTGGATTATAAAATATGGCTACATGGAATAGATATCTAGATTTACACATTTTTGGAAAGAGAATTTTCTCTACAAATTACACAGACTTGCGTAATGTACCTAGGGAGAATAATATGTGGTATCTAGGGAGGTACCTAAGGGGAATTTAATGTGACTATGGTCATAGAATAAGGCCCACTTGGTAGTCGATGGGTAATAAATAGGCCCATTATGTAGTTATAAGGAATATTATAATAATGAAGGGTAGTTGGCATAGACCCCAAGGAGTACTAAGAAAATATATATACACATGAGCATCATTGTATTGAATATGTTGAGGATTGTATTGTATCAAGCACGACTTGTGGAGTGATTCCTTCCATAAGGAGTAATTGATAGTGTTACCATACCATAAGGGATCCTTCTATATATTGGTGTTATTCTTGTGTGGATGTACTTTTTATTCTTAAATTAAGAGATTTTGTCTATTATCCATCAAAGTTCACTACAAGTGGTATAATTTAATGTACCTAAGGAGGTACCCAAGGGGAATGATTAATGTAATGTGGGCATAATAATGGAATAAGTCTCACTTGTTAGTTGGTGGGTAATAAATAGGCCCACTAGGTAGTTAAAGAAAAAGAATATAACAAGGGGTAATTTGTATATACCCCTAGGAATCATGATAAAGTATACGTAAATGAATATCAGTGTATTGAGATACGTTGGATGTTGAGGATTGCATTGGAAAAGCATGGTTTACAGAGTGACTCCTTCCATAAGGAGTATTTGATGGTGCTACCCTACCTTAAGGTTCTTCTCTCTATGGTGTTGTGTACTGTGTGGATGTATTTTATTATTCTCAAGTTAAGGATTTGTATTTTGTATGTTACCTACCAAGGTTTACTACAAGCGGTATCATAATTCTTTCTTAGGCGAGAAAGTGGAAGTTTTTCTCTTTTGTGTAGATTTTAAAAGGTAAAATTGGGTGGCAATAATTCACTAGTACATATTGTAAAAATTTCGATGTTCTATTTGCAGCGTTATGGACAAAATTGGCCATACTGTCTAAAAATAGAGGAAATTTTAATTTTTTTTTCCATATTGCCCGATAACGTCACTATTTCCATGTTAATGTCTCTCTTTCCATGTCGTCGTCTCTCTTTCCACATTATCGTCTCTCTTGCCACGTTTGCCACATATTCATCTCTCTTTCCACGTTTGTGACATAGTCATCTCTCTTGCCACGTTTGTGAAGATAGTTGTCGCAGTTGCGACGTTGTGGAAACTAGGTTTTCCCCCTCCAATGGTCACCTAGTATTTTGACCAAGTCAACTTTGATTTGGTCAATGATCATTGGAATTGCAACGTTATAAAGTCTATAAATATGTTGCATTTTACAGATGTTGCGACAAGTTTGCTATAATAACGACACTTCAAAAAGGGTTTGAAGGTCTTCTCAGCTAGAGTACAACTATTAAAGACATTGTACTAGGGCTCTTCTCATTTCTTTTTAATTTTCTGATTGGTCAAATTTTAAAGGAAACAACTATTAAAAGACATTGTACTAGGGCTAGAGTACATGATGGGCAACAATGAACTGTGAATGGGGCCAACATTGAAATTTTTTCAAAATGTTTCTGTATGACATCATACATCCTTAAGTCTTGAAACCCTCCCATACCGTCAAGGCATGTGTATTGTCTAACCATGTCAAATTTCGATGCATACAAGCACATATTGAAGAAATTTCAACACTAGCCCCATTCACTGCTCACTATGCGGGGTCGGTGCATGAAATTTTTGGTGGTTGAATTGGAAGTTCCATGACATTTCAAGAGAGTTCCAAGAAAGATTCTATAGATAGAAACAATGACATTTGACAATGAGACGCCCATTATGAACGTTGTTGCAAAAATGGACGATCTAAAATATTATGTGGTCGAGACATCATACATCCTTGAGTCTTGAAACCTTCCCATACCGTCAAGGCATGTGCCTAGTCTAACCATGCAAATTTCGATGCATACATGCACATATTTAAGAAATTTCAACATTGGCCCCATTCACTAGTGCTCACTATGCAAGGTCGATGCATGACATTTGTGGTGGTTGAATTGGAAGTTCCATGACATTTCAAGAGAGTTCCAACAAATATTCTATAGATGGAAACAACGACATTTGACAAATATGAGACGCCCCATTATGAACATTGTTGCAAACATGGATGATCTCAAATATTATGTGGCCAGGACATCAAACATCCTTGAGTCTTGAAACCCTCCCATACCGTCAAGGCATGTGTCTAGTCTTACCATGTCAAATTTCAATGCATACAGGCACATATTGAATAAATTTCTAACCAATCAACCATCCATCACCATTCTGACCATAAACACCATAGAAGTAAAAAGGATGTTTCTTAATATAGAAACCCAACAAAAATCATAGAGAAAATTCACTAATCTAGGTTGTATCTTGCATAATCAATTTTGGGAAATAAGTAGTAATAGTGAAATGGTAGAAAACTATGTGAATGTTAATTGGTGCAGTTAATTAACAAAACCAACAAATTATTATGGTAATAAGACACTATGATTCAAATCAAAGAGCATGGTTTTTTGATAATTGAAATCATTGGATTGATAGTAGAGAGGGTGATGAAAAATTGAGGTTTATGAAACTAGTCCACTAATTGGAGGAAAAATATATGATCCAAGTCAACAACGACAATATAATTGTATGCTAATCAGAAAACCCTAACAAAATGAATTTTTTTTTATAATTGTGTGTGATTATATACCCTTGAATGAAGATGATATTTTAAAGCTTTAACCCCTGAGTAATTACACAGAGGAGGCTTAAATGTAATAAAATTAATGGTGTTTTTCATATAACTATGGGTGATATAACATAAGCCCTATTCTAACAAAGTAACAACAATTAGAACCTACAAATAATAATGGGTAATTGCTACCATTAAAATCTCCCTCCAATACTATTTAGACTAAGGACTAAACATAATATGAAATCATTAATTTAACCAGAAACCCAAATTGAAGGCATTGGTTGTGCTCTACATTACTAGAATCAATTATTTTAGATGAAAAAGACTAAATCACTAACCCATTAGTTTATAAGTGTGATCTCTAATAAGACAATGGTTGGAAGACTTGACACCCCCAAATCTCTTAAAAATGATTCTATTTTAGGTGTTTATATTGATGAGAGTCTAAACTATGAATAAATCACTCACCTAGTTAAATTGTGACCATTAAACCCCTAAATCAAAGATATCGAGGTGAATTTTGAGCTCTATATTTATGAAGCATTTTATTACTCTACATGAACTGAACACTCTATTGCAAAGAGTCACATAAATCTAGGCAAATTTGGCATTCCATTGCAATAAATCCAATAAATTGTTGCAAATTTCAAGTTCAACGTGAAATATTAATGACAAAACAACAATTCACAACATTATATTTTATTTTTCACTGGGATAATGACTTATCTAATATACATATTTTTCGGTTAAACCATTTAAAACATTATAACAATAAAGTTATGGAGGAGATGCTATCTTATAGACCCCCAACAAGGACTTACACCATGTATCTGAGAGAGCATTGGAACATGTTTAAGTTGAGTAAGATTGACAAGTACCTACCCTTCCAATTGGACAATTAGAGATATTTTATTGAGATTTGTTGTCGGTGTAATGAGAAGGAAAGGAATTTGATGTTTGAATTTTATTTACACATCTATTTCATGCTTCATCATTTCATATGGTATCCTAACTCCTATGTGGGGCATGTTCAACTACATTCCTTCTTTTCATGGGCAGGGTTTTGTGACACTTTCCAAGGAATCATAGTAGGATCTCCAAAGATCATCAACTTACACTGCATGGGAAAACTCCTTAAAAATGGAAATTTGGGTATTGTTTCCCAGTTCCATGACATTCAAGCCTTTGAGACCCCTTCCCAACCCATCCCTCCTGACATGCAGTTAGTCTTATCCAAACACCAATTAGTCTTTGAAACCCCCCAAGGAATCAGACCCTCTCATGGTGCACATGATCATTCTATTCCACTCATACCTAGTATTCCCCCACCCAATTTCCCCCCTTATCACCACCCATTTGCTAAAAAAATGAAATTAAAAAGATTACTCAAGAATTACTAGTTGTAGGTGTTATCCACCCTAGTACTGGTCCTTATTCATCACTAGTTGTCATGGTACTAAAAAAACAAGGCAATTGGAATACGTGTCTTTACTTTCACCCTCTCAACAAGATAATTGTCAAGGATAAATTTCCCATTCCAATCATTCATGATATTTTGTATGAACTTAAAGGTGCTAAATTTTTTACCAAACTTTATCTCCATCCTGACTGTCACCAAATTCGTATGAAGGAAGTTGATATTCCTAAAATTTATTTTTTCACTCATGAATGCCATTCTGAGTTCTTGGTGATTCCCTTTGTCCTTTGCAATGCACCATCCACCTTACAAAGTCTCATGAACCACATCTTTAAACCCTTTGTACATCATTTTGTCCTTGTCTTTTTTTATGACATCGTAATCTACAATAAAACTTGGTAATTCCATGTTACCCATGTGGATTAGGTCTTACAACTACTTTATCATCATCAATTATTTCTCAAAAGGTCCAAATGTACCTTTAAGGTATTAGAAGTGGAATATTTGGGCCATATTGTTAGTAAGGATGGTGTATGAGTGAACCCAAAAAAATATTGAAGTAATGAAGGATTGGGCACATCTTAAGATTCTTAAATGTTTACGAGGTTTCCTTAGTCTAATAGGGTATTATAGAAATTTTGTCAAGAACTATGGACTTTTGGATTGATGGATTGTGCAGCGTACTCTTGCAAGTGACTTTTGGAGTGGTTCTGGTGCTCCAAATTAGGATATTGATAGCTCATTGGAAGGTTGTGGATGTCTAGTTATCATTTGACTCATCAAGCAAGTCATTTGGACACTCCATGATAGAGAAAAATGCATTTTCCCAAGACTACTCCAGAAGTGCAACAACTCTCCCATAGCAACTGTATTTTGGGCATTTCTCTCAAATCATAACACCTATGTATGAAATGAAGGAGGTTTTTGTTCCTTGGTATATTATTGACAAAACCTTTTTCACTTTTTCCCAATTCATCTTCCTTATTTCAGAAACAAATTTTGAAGTAAGATTGTCCCTATGTGTGACAAATGATTTGTCTCTTGAATGATCTCTTGAGAAATGGTGAAGACATGTTGTCATGTGCTGAAGTGGGATCATAAATGCTGATATGACTTCCCTTGTTATAGAGCTTCTTATTTCCTTCCATGAGTAGCAATTGGTAAGCAAACCCTAGTGGACAAGAAGAGAGAAAACAAAGTTTTCTAGGGAGCAGGGGATAGGAATTTAGTAACTTTAGATGATAGAATGAGGTGGTTAGGGAGTAGGGATGAGTGTAGGAAAAATTTAGGAGGTGGGGAGGGATGTTAGGGACCATAGTTTTTTCTTAATCTATGGTGATCTTTCCCCTTGATTGATGTTTTTCTAGCACACAAATAAAATTTTAAAGAAAGTTAAGCAATCCCTTACCTTCTTAAGGTCCCCTATACCACATTCTCTCTCTATATAAACAAAATACTATGTGGCTAAAGTGTAAAAAATAATTTGAGAGTGTATTTTATTGTTCTACTGGCATGCTCAAAAAGTTATTTACAAAAAAATTAGTTTCTTAATTACATACTTAAAATAAAAGAAAAACAATTTCCAAATAATTTTGTATGAATTTATTTTCTTATAAATGACTTACCAATTTAAAAAAATCAAAATCTCTTTTAATTATTTTCATAAGTAATATTCTTTAAAACTGTAACCCAAATATATTCAAAATTTGTACAACTTACCAATTTTTACAAATTTTTATAATGTAACATGAATCCAATCTAGTAAAAGGAATTTAGCTAAATTAAATTATATATGGAATTTGTATTTATTGATAATATAATCATTTTTAAAGTTTTTTCCTAAATATCATAAATTCCTCTCTTTAATAACCTTTTTATATTTATAAGTTTTTATATCTATAATTGACAGTTGTTATGTTAATTTATATCTATGTATGTTTGTCTTCTGCAGGGATGTATTCAAAGAAATACCTACGAGAGGGTAAGATAATCCATTCCCACATCAAGCAGAGCGGATTTAAGAGAGACAGACTTTTACACAACACACTTCTCAACGTGTATGTCAAGTGCGGAACTATGGTGGATGCTCGCAAAGTATTCGACCAAATTCCTGAACGAAATGCATGCTTGTGGACGGTCATGATTGCTTCTTGCACAAGGGATGGGCTTCCTGAGGAGGCATTGGCACTCTTTCACCGGATGTCAAGAACATGCCTCGAGCCCAATCACTTCACATTTGCTACTGTTCTTCCAGCATGTGCCAATTCGGCATCACTATGGAAGGGCGTGGAGATTCATATGAAAATTATAAAATCTGGGTTTGAGTTTGATCTGGTTGTTGCCAATGCCCTTATAGACATGTATGCAAAATGTGGCAGCATAGAGAATACGTGCTAATTGTTTGACAAAATGCTTCAATGAGATGTGGTTTCCTGGACAGCGTTGATAGCAGGATATGCACATAATGGGTTGCTTGATGTGGCCATGAAACTATTTAAGGAAATGCCTGAGCGAAATGTGGTCTCATGGAATGCAATGATTACAAGATTTTCATAAAATGGGTACAGAGAGAAGGACTTGGAGCTTTTCGGACAAATGCAATTGGCAGCGCTGAAGCCTGAGGCAAAAATGTTTGTTAGTGTTCTTCTCAGTTGTGTCGATATGGCAGCTCTGGATTATGGTATGGAAATCCATGAAAAAGTAATTAGTAATGGATTCCAGTCAGATGTCGTTGTGTTGAATTCCCTGATTGACATGTATGCGAAATGTGGGTGCATACAAAAATCACATGCTCTGTTTGACATAATGCATGGGAAAGACACTATGTCATGGAATACTATGATTACAGGATATGCACAAAATGGGTTGCTTGATGAAGCTCTAAATTTTTTTAACAAAATAGGTCAGTGAGACATGATATCATGGAGTGAAATTATTTTAGGGTTTGCACAAAATTGTCAGGGCAAAAAGGCTATGAAGCTTTTTCAACAAATGCAATTGGCGGGTATCAGGATAGACTCAAAAACCTTTTCCAGTATTCTCCCAGCATGCGGCAACTTGGCAGCATTGGAACAGGGTATGAAGATCCATCGAAAACTAATCAAATGTGGACTCCAAACCGATGTCAATGTGATGACTACCCTTTTAGACATGTATTCACAATGTGGGAGCATATAAAAGGCACGTAAATTATTTTACAAAATGCTTCAACGAGATTTGATCTCGTGGAATGCCATGATCATTTGACAAAATGCTTCAATGAGATTTGATCTTGTGGAATGCCATGATCACAGGATATGCTATGCATTGTTGTGGCAAGGAAGCCCTAAAACTCTTTGAGCAAATGAAACTCTCTGGCATGAATGAAAACCATGTCACCTTGGTTAGTGTATTGTCTTCTTGTAGCCATGTAGGTTTAGTAGGTGAGGGATACCACTACTTCAATTGCATCAATGCATATTATAATGAGAGTCCTACAATGGAACACTACATTTGTATGGTTGACCTTCTTGGTTGTGCTGGGTATTTGGATGAAGCAAAATATTTTGTTAATAAGATGCCAATAAAACCTGACACTATTGTGTGGAATTGTTTACTTGGTGCCTGTAGAATGCACAACAATCTAGATTTAGGAACATGTGTGGCAGAACACCTTTTTGAATTGGACCCCAAAAATGCCACACCATATGTGACTCTCTCAAACATTTACGCAGCACTTGGTAGCTGGACTAACATTGAAAAGGTAAGAAGAATGATGAAAGATAGAGGCATAAAAAAGACACTTGGATGTAGTTGGATTGAGATCAATAAACAGATGCATACATTCCTCATAGGAGACATATCAGGCCCACAAACTCTATCTGAATTTTCTTGTTAGTATAATGCTGATTAATATGAATCACTTATTTAATCAGGAAGTAACATGAAAGAGCACCTCTTGGCATTGATGCCATGGAAGTCATCTCGAAAGTGAAGGAGGGTGAAGGAGGAAAATTTCAACAAGTGGGATCATGAGATAACATCCTTGACCATCATGAAAGAACATATGACCTTAACAAAGGGAACATGCAGGTTGTGTTGGTTCACTCTCAATCAGATGGATAAGACATAATTGCAACAAAGTTTGATCCTCCCAATCGCAGAGGCTTCAATAACACAGAGATAAGGGGGTATACTGGTATCATTAAGGACTAATATAGAGAGAGGATTTCCTTTAACCATTTATATTCAGCATCAGTTGGTTCCTTTATTTACTTTGATTTTTGGCTGAATTCCCTTTCTACAGAGGTTTGTAGGGGTCCTCTCAACACCCCCACTGACCTTGGACTGCTTCCAGATGGTTTCGTTCCAGCACTATTAGAGCTCCCAGAACCTAGTATTAAGGTATCTCATCTTTCAGTGTTTGTTTCTGAGTTAGTGGTTCTGGCTTGAAGATCCCTAGGCCACCGATTGCTTGAGTTTGGATTTGCTAGTTTCAATTCATATTTTATTTTTTAGTTTCTATAAGTTGGGGGTTCAGACCTTATTTTCGGTCCCTTACGACATCCCTCTATCGGTCAAATTCCTCACCTCTTCAGTTTGGCCAAGTTCTTTTGTATTATAACGGGAAATAAGTCTGCCTATCTCCCTCAGGAAGAAGAACGGGTTCATCTAAGGGGGGTTTGTCTACTTCCCAGCACAAACATGATTTTGTTAAGGAAAAATGGGGGAGGGGAGGAGGGAGTTCTCTAGGAGGCCCTAAGGAAGCATGTAACTGATAGATCAACCAAATGATCCCCTGCTCAGTGTAGGTTCTAGTAAAATGGGAATCAACAAGGGCCACGCTTAGAAGAAGTAAAATTGCTTTGGGACAGTCAAGCATCCGCCCTCCCAGTGACCCTAGATACACTATTGGGCAAAGAATTCTCTACCTGTTGCCTTTTGAGTTAGATTTTTCAGATGCAAAATATATTGTTGGGTTCCTGGGACAAGATGTTAAATAGATTTAACGATGCCCAAATTAATTTGACAGAATTGACTCTTGGCTCTGCGAAGGAAGCTTTAGTAATAATCAACCAGACTGATGATTCGAGGGAGGACATGGATTTTAAACTGGGTGAAACAATGGAACAGTTGTGAGCTTCGAGCAAGACAATCCATAAACAATCCAAGGAGATAAGACTTGGAAGGAAAGTTGAACTTCATTTCCGAAAAAAAACGATGCTCATGAAGACTCAAACACTGGCAAGGGGCAATAAAGGAAAGAAACCACTGGTCATCCAGGACAATAAAGAAAAGAAGCTACATGAAGAATGGAAGAGGTAAATATTTCATTTGACTATTTCTTGAATTATATCTATTGGAGAATTTTGTATATCCTATGTACAATAGTTTTCTGTTTCTGTGGGACTTTAATCACTTTAGGAGTAGTATTCAGTGACAGTTTCGATGATAGGTTTGATGCATGTTCAAAAATGATACATGACAAAGTTGTATCCAATGCAACCAAGAAACACACTTAAAGAATGGAATCTTCAACCTCAAATTTTCTTTTGGTTGCAGATATATGCTGAAAAAGGAGGAATGCATGCAAATGAAGGACACTTGTAAGTATCGGGAGTTGTTTTTAAATATTATAAGTTCCTCATGAATGAGAGAGTAGAGAATAAGATTTTTTCTTAAAACTAGTTGTTTCTGTTAGGGGAATCTCTATTTTTATACGAACTAGAATAATTTTCTATTATGGGAATAAATAAAATTTGTTCCATAATTTGTCTTCACTATATCTCATATTTTGGTTTCAAATCTATGTGTTGAAGCTTCATATTTGAGAATCATATTTGAAGCTTCTTGTTTTTGGATGCATGGTCTATATGATGTCTCACTCTCAACTGATGTCTTTTATGGAATAATCTTGCTACAAGCCCCTTAAAATCCTCAAAGGGAACTTCCAACACTTTATGCAACACTCAAAGCTTTGGGGTATTTTCAAGAGTTATCCTTGGAATTCTAGGGGAATATACTAAAACGATCAGGTTTAGGTGAGAATGCTTATTTTCCTGCTGCAGTGCATTATATTCCCCCTCAGCCCTCCATGGACACAACATGAGAAGAGGCCAACTAGGCCATGTTTGGTGCCCTAGACAATATTTTTAAAAAACATGGTTGAAACCTGAAGATATTGGGATTCTTGTGGTAAGTTGCAGTCGATTCAATCAAACTCCTTCACTCTCTACTATGATTTTGAATAGTTATAAGTTGAGGCGGAACATTCAGAGCTTCAATTTAGGTGGAATGGGTTTTAGTGCAAGATTTATTTCCATTGATCTTTCCAAGGATTTGTTACACGTTCATAAGCCCATTGACCTAGTCAAGATGCAATTTATTATGCCAGTTGTCCTCTTCTCCAGCCTATATTCCCTTTAGATTTAACATTTGTCTTTAATTCTAATCAAAGAAAAACATAGAAAAATTCCCCCAAATAATGGAACATTAGTTTGACATTCCCTTAAACTGTGTTTTCTTGAACATTTCCTTATCCATCACATTTAGTCTTGGACCTTCCTCACCATGAGATAGATTCTTCCAAACACCAACAACACCCTCTACTTATTGATGTTATGAGCTGAAAATAGTATTTTCTCATTGTTTTTATAAGTTCTGGAGCAACTTCTTTCGGGATTGCTTGATCCTAGTTCTTTGTCTTTACCACGGGAAAGGCAATTCCTTGCATTTCCAAAAATAAATAAGGCTTGCATATATCCTGGCCAAAATCTATATGTTTCTATGACAATACACATGCTTAAGTAGGTTTTTAGTACTTGGCTAACACAAATGGAATTTTGATTACAGTTGCATCATATGGTTTTCCACAAACCAAAACTTTCAGTTATGTCCTAGTTTTATGGTTCCTAACTTTACATACTCCATTGATATGTTCTTTAGGTAAGGACTAAATGCTCCACTCGTGACCTCCCCAATAGGTTTCTCTGAAGCATCCATTATCTCACTATGATTCCTTGAAGGTGAACCATTATAAATAATGCAACCCCACGCCTTGTAGGACCCTCCTCCAGTTGTTTTAGTATGACCTCAACACCAAGAAATATACACTCTATCCATCTTCCCTTTCCAATGGTCCAAGATATTCCAATAGGTAGAGACGAGCTTCAAGCCTCAAACTATCACAAGCACCTAGACCTGTCAAACTTACTTTTATTTCTCCCCCATTTAAGATAGCCTTAGTAAGATCCATTGCATGATCTAATGGAACAGATAGTTCAAAACCATAATTTCCTATATACGCTAAAGATATTTGAAGGAGGGATAGTTGTGTAATTTATACCATAAAATGTTCATCTTCATGCTCATGCATGGTTCTCTTCCAAAAGGATATGTATTGTTCTGAGTCTTCTTCTTGCAGTTTTTATCTAGGACTATCATTTTCTGTTCATAAGGAAAACTTAAACTATTGAAATGCTTGATCTGGAAAGACATTTTTTTACTGCTTCTTGGCTTATGTTATTGTATGAAAAAGAAATACCACACACACCAATATTCTCTACAAGGATTCCATTGTCACAACTCATGAATCCCAATGCTATGAATGAACTGAAGTGTCTATGAATTGCATGATGTAACATAACCATTGTGATGAAAATTACTAGATGTCCTTTCATAAAGGTTGTCTCCTTGAGTGATGTGCCAGCATCTATAGTGCATCCCAATGTTTCTCTAGATGAAATCTCATTCACTTGGTAATGTTTTTCAATGAACATAATTAAGAGATTTGAAAAGTCACCAAGCTCGTGTGTGTGTGTGCTTTCTTGGAATGGTCATATTCTTACAACTGGTGGCCTTTATGGTTTAATATTTAATCATGATGTCTGCACCCATGATTCCATTGTTCAAACATACAGAGGACGTGTGAAAGAAGTGTGTGGTTTGAAATGGTTTATGTAGATTGGCCAATAGTTTGCAAATGGAGGAAATGAAAATTTATTTCATGTTTGGGACAAGAGCATGTCATCCTCTAATGTTGCAGCTCAATATCTTCACCAAATAAAAGAATATTGTGCTGCAGTAATGGCCTTGGCATGGTTCCCTTTCCAAACCATTCTTTTGGAATCTCGTGGAATTAGTGGGAACCGTTGTATTAATTTTTGGAATACTCATACATGAGCCTACCTAAATACCATTGATACCCACTCTCGATTTTTTTTCATTATTATTGAATAAGCTCGAGCATGAGCTACTAAGTTCACATGGACTTAGCTAGAACCAATTGACCTTATGGAAATATCCATCTATAGTTAATATAGTAGAGTCTAGTCACACGTCTAGGGTACTGCATCTGGAAGAGGTATTCATTCTATTGATCTATTGCTAATTGGATTTTGTGATGACAGTGTTTGTTTTTTTGCTGAGAGCCTTTCTTTTGTTTTGTAGTTTTAGAGTCTAGGTGGGTACAACATCAACTGCAGGAGATGAGAATAACAGGTTTTTGCAAGTCTTTGGAGCTCCTAATACCTTAAATAGGACCAAGGTAAATATATGCTAGTTCTTTTAAGTTTAACATGTATCTCACACACATCCATCTGTTAAGTAGTTTTTCTACCTTGATGAATGAGCACAAGTATTATTTGTGACATAATAATAATTTATTTCCTTTTATGCATTTCTGTTGCATTCATGAAATGAGGCTTCTAAATATTATAAATTAAAAATATTTTTTCCCCTCCCAATTCATGTAGCTCAGTGGAAATCATAGGCTTAGGATGTTCTATTTCTTTTCTTATTATTAGGCACACACTTTTGTACCTAGTACTATGGGAGGAGAAGAAGCGTTATACACTATCTCCTATATAACCATGTGACCATGCCTATTTTCATGAGTTCATATCAGAATTCAAGTTTTGTTTTTTATTTGGAATAGGGGAAATGATTCTATGTTCTAGTAGGCCTATCCTATTCAATTTTTCTCTTGGGATAACAATTCTACTTTTTGTTATTCTTTATATGCAGATTATTGTCCAAGTATGAAAGGTGGAGTTGGACATGAAATATATGCATTAGTTGCTAGAGTATCGATGGGATGCTCTTACACTATGAGTAGGGACTAGGGAGCCTTGTGTTGACCTTTTTCCCACTCCAATTAGTTTCAATAATATGATGGGAGGTCTAGGCACAAAGTTGTCCAATTTGTTTAGGAAAAGTGAGAGTGTCACCTTAACTAGCCTCATATCCCTCCTCCATGGGCCCTGAATGATAAGCTCTTAACACTCACCCTTACTATCTTACAGAATGAGAATCCACATGACAATGTTAATCCAATTACTGATGGTCTGGGTCCCATTGTCCCATTCTCTGAGCTAGCTAATGATGGTTGTAGCCCACACCTAATGACAAAGATGAGCCTCCTCCAGCTACAGGTTCAGTCTTGGCTACAACTTAAGTAATTTTTTTGGATATGTGTGAACTCTTCTTTCCATTAATGGAAAGACTTTATGGTTATGTTTTTGTGCAAAGTGGTTTTTAAAAATTTTGTTTTTTTATTGTATGCGTGAGTGGAAATTTTGACAGGATTTATGCTCCTTGGTAGTTTTGATGGCTATTATGGCGTTTTAAGCTAAACTTTATCAGCTTGTGGTGGCTTCCAGACAACATGTTTTTTTTTGTACAAAATTCCAATATATAACTATTTTTATTAAAGTTAAAGGAAGCATTAAAAAAATACTACAGATATGAACATTTTGTAGAACTCTCAACCAATGGAGCCTTACCCTTATATTCCCTAATTGATGCCTGAGCCTCCTTAGGAGATTCATCCATTCTCTATACAACTTGTATCAACGGTATATTCATAATTTTAGATACAAATATTAGACATTTTTTATATCATGGTCTCTACTTTCAGGTCCATTTGCTTCACAAACTTATATCTTGGAAGGAAAAATGGACATTGGTTTAATGTATGCCTTAATTTTGAACCTTCCACAACCAAAACATTTCAGAGTTGCTCTTACATTTTGTGGCCATGGATTTACTGTGGCAAATCCTCTCACTTTTGATAGACTGGGTTGGCATAAATTTGGTTTCTTTGGTATTCTAAATCTGGAAATTAAGGAACTATTTTTCTGGTCTATCCCATATGTTTATTGTTGTTGTATATCCACATTTGCACTCATAAAAGCATATGCTATAGTTGCCTATCATACTCTCTTTATTTGTGAATTGGTGGTCAAGTAATGATCTGATGCATGGTTTGATAGGGGTTGGTATATTCTTTTTTCTCTCATAATAAATATTTGGTTCCTTGTTCAATTCAACCAGAAATTTAAAACTAAAATCAACAAAGATTATGGATTAATGGATGGATGGATCTAGATCAGTTTTAAAGCTTTCCTTGCATGAGATGTGATCATATTTATAACAACACCGATGGTTCCAAATTTATGTTCAATAACATGATCGTATAGTTGGCACAATTTACACAATTTCTCACTTTGGTGCTAAGAAATCATTGGGATTAAGGAATACTTATTGTTGATGAGCCTATGAATGGGAAAAATCTGAAATTTTTTATAATGTTGTATTCACAAGTGTATGATGTTTATGTTTCCTTTTACTATCAAATTTCATGTGCATCATGGTCTAAGATTTGAAGTGATCCACTACAACAGTGATCGATTTGTTTTTCTTTTTTCTTTTTTCTGGGTAGCCTATTGAATTTTTGGATACAAACAACACTTTAATCTTTTAATTCTCAGAATTTATTTGGCACATGGTTGAATGTGATGAGTTTAAATTTGTTGTTCCTAGACTAAATTTGAACATTGTTTTAGATATCATCTGTATTTCACATGTGGTATATGATTATGTCATGATACACACATTTCCAAAGGCATATCTTTCAAAACAATTTTCATATTGAAATTTGGAATTTGAGGTTTTTTCTATTGGTTTTCTTAAGAACTAAATTTGAGCATGGATATAATTAATTTTCATGGTAATGTTCGAGGACTTTGTGGGCTTGAACCTTCAGAACTAGCTCCCACTCCTACCTCAACACATTCAAATTGGTCATCTTGGACTAGTAGTGTGAGCTCCTTGTGAGCTTGGTTTAGGAACTTCTTGAGGTCTTTTAGACTTGTATTCTTTTTTTTAGTGAATTAAGTAGTATTGACCTAAGTTTAGCCCCTTCACCCTTTAATCCACTGATTTTGTCTTAGGTTGACATAGGGATTTCCCCCTAGGATAGGGTAGTATTTTCCTTAGTATGAAGATTGGGGCAAGGCCATCAAGGTGATAGTGGGTGGCTTGCCTGGTAGTACCTATAGGCTCTCCCACCGAGGTTAGGAGTTTATTTTATGCTCAAAAAAGGTTTTGTATCCTTGTTATTTATTATTACTATTGTCTAGCGATATATCTCTTGCTTTTTTGAGATTACTCATGGGAGTTGATTTTGAACTCCCACTATGTATTTGTATTGGTCGTACTTCTAAGTCCCATTGACCTACTATTGTGGTCATTCGTTGCACATTGCATATTATTTGATCACAATTTACAAAAAAATCTTCAGATTCGACAATTTAGGAACATCTTATGATGCACTTGAAGAGTCATTTCATAATCGATGAGTCAGTAATGAATAATCCATGTTAGAAGTGGTACAGAAAATATTTATCTATGTTGATCTTGAGAGAAGTGAAGGTTAGTATCAACATATATAGGAAATTTGTGGTGAATTATGATCAAAGTTGAAAGAGGATCAACCCATTCATGTTAGAAATCATCTCAATAAACCAAGATCATTGTTTTTTATGGGTAGGAAAAAAATAACCCTGTCAATTTTAAGAAGCAATGCCAATAGTATATACCTTGTTAACCTCTATTTTTCTGCCAAGCAAAAATAAAGGTTCTTTCTTGTGTTTGAAGATGTATTAAACATTATCCAACAGTGATAGACATTGCATGTGCTTCCCTTAATGGGATTAAAATGAGTGATAAGACTTTGATTGTGAACCATTCTATTGTTGGGTATAAATATACACAATGGCATAATAACCCTTTCTAAATCTACATCTCTTGTTGCTCATGCTTAATTATGGAAGTTTAACTAAGACTATCATCATCGTCATCATGGGATGACTTAGTTTCTTTCACTTTTCTTATCTCCTAAAGTTTTTTGCACATAAGAATACCTTCATATTAATAATGACCATGATATTAATATTTTTGTGCATGGATGTTGGTTCTAACATTTGTTTAAAGACCATTGTTTCTTGTTGTCAGATGCTCATAAGCCTATTTTTTACATCATGTACATATGTTTAGAATTTTGACAGTCTCTACTTGTGCTTCCCTTAATGGGATTAAAATGGGTGATAAGACTTTGATATTGAACCATTCTATTGTCGGGTATATATAT
Organism: Picea sitchensis; assembly: GCA_010110895.2. Lineage (NCBI taxonomy): Eukaryota > Viridiplantae > Streptophyta > Pinopsida > Pinales > Pinaceae > Picea > Picea sitchensis. The sequence continues at coordinate 37,013 of SNQJ01S0003657.1, read as the reverse complement.
ACACAATGGCATAATAACCCTTTCTAAATATACATCTCTTGTTTTTCACGCTTAATTATGGCAATTTAACTGAGACTATCATCATCGTCATCATGGAATGACTTAGTTTCTTTCACATTTCTTATCTCCTAAAGTTTTTTTCACATAAGAATACCTTCATATGAATAATGACCATGATATTAATATTTGTGTGCATGGATGTTGGTTCTAACATTTGTTTAAATACCATTGTTTCTTGTTGTCAGATGCTCATAAGCCTATTTTTTACATCATGTACATATGTTTGGAATTTTGACAGTCTCTACTTGTTGTTTTTACATCATGTATATATGTTTGTTCTTCTTGTTTGTAGTCTATTTAGATGACATTTAGATTTATATGTTCTAAAAATGTATTTATAATTTGGTCTTAGGTTGGGTAACTAGGTAGACATATTATGAATAATTTCTCTTAATTAAGTTATTTTTAGTTAAATATCCTATAGAAGGGGAACATGGAATTGAAAATATTTTTACACCAAGTGAAGCCCTACATGTCATTGTTGCAATGTAAAAATATCTAGTGTCATTGGTGTGTGGTAAACAAATATCTAGATGTCATTGGTGTGATATAGACAAAACTCTATCAATTTTTGTCTCATAGAAATCATTTTAATGAAATTTGGGGAACCCCTCTGAGGCAATTCTAAGAACATACCTTGAGGGGATTGGAATCCTGGTGGCCATTGAACCCACAACCCCCTTGGAAAATCACAATTGTTTTAGAATTGAATAGGTGAACCATGAAAAACACAATAAGAACCTTGAAAAACACAACCCTTGATGCTTACAACACTATTTGGAGGAGGGACAGACTATGTTTCTTTTCCAAACATGTAAAATAAGTATATTACAATTTAATGAATATATTTTCCTATTATTATATATGGTTTTATAATTTATCTAAAAAATCACCAAGAATTCATAATGTTTTATATTTTAGTAAAATATTCGCTCGATTTTACAAGATTTTATAATTCGGTGAAAGATTTGTCGGGGTTTTACAAGATTTTATAATCTAGTGAAAGATTCGCCAAGATTTTACAATATTATATAATTGACTAATAGATTTGCCAAAAAATTATATATACATATTATATTATTCATAACATAGCCTTCAATTTTTCCTATGTATCACGTGGATTCGCCTATTTATTATACATATAAATTTACGGGGGTTCTTAAAATCACCCTTGGTTCTAGGGGTTAGAAGTGGCTATCCCCCTAGGGTTTAAAACATGGTTTTCTTGATCTTGTGCTAGTAGCTCTTGAAGGGATAGGATGACACCTAGTGTTTATGAGGGGATAAACTCTAGGGTTTTCTCTCCTAGGAGGTTGACCTAGGCTTATGAGGTGATAATCCTATGCTAGACTTTCAAGTCTTATTTTTCCCTCGGTCTCCATTGAAGCGCTACATTAACTCCATATTCCTAATGAAAAGACATTGATATTGAGACCTCCAAGTACTTTCTTCAATAGTCTAAAGATACCCAAACGGATTTTTCTCGGACTTCACTCTCCACATTGAGATTCCTTTCCCTAAGTCCTCGCAGTCTTAATTGAGGGAAACCCCCTTCAATTGGAGGAAAGTTGTCTTGAATTGAAAGAGGGTTGGTGAGGTGACAATGGCCTTCCCTCTAAGTTACGCATGATTGCACTTGAGCTTTCAGAATTTAGCTCAACAATTGTGAGTTCGTGTGACAACACACCCGAGACATATCCTAGTGATCCTAAACCTCATTAGAAAAGACCCCCTTTACCATTGGAAGTTAGTCCTCTTCCTCAAACAACCTTGTCTAAGACAGATGATATAGATTTAAATATTGATATGGTTAGTATCTTAACAAAGGTTAAGGTACCTATCCCTCTCAGTATTGATATTGTATTTTTTTTTTTTAAATACCTACAACACAGTCGCTATTGTGACGTCTTGGAGTGTCGCTCCCATAGCAACCATGTCAGCGCCGATACCTCTTAACGTTTCTCTTGCCACATCTAACACGTCTCTCTTGCCAGTTACAAGACGTCTCTCTTTCCACCTCCAAGACGTCGCTCATGCCACCTCCAAGAGTGTTGCTCCCATAGCAACCACGCCGGAGCTAACACCTCTTAACGTCGCTCTTGCTACCTCTAAGATGTCTCTCTTGCCACCTCGAAGACGTCACTCTTGCCATATCCAAGATGTCACTCTTGCCACGTCCAAGACGTCGCTCTTGCCATGTCCAAGACATCGCTCTTTCCACATCCAAGACGTCTCTCTTGAAACGTCCAAGATGTCGCTCTTTCCACGTCCAAGACGTCTCTCTTGCCACATCTGAGACGTCGCTCTTGCCATGTCCAAGACGTCGGTATTACGACAGCTATAAGGGGTTTGGACAGTCAAATCTGAGATGACACGTGTCCGCATGAAACGTCACAATAAAGACAAAATCTATGTCGTCGGAAAAGTGATGTCATGTGAAAAAACATTTGAGGGGGTACGTTGTTTGTCATTTTCTCGACAATATAAAGTGGAAGTTGCGTCGAACGCGTCGTTGGAATTTGACCCAAATGTATTAGTGATTAGATCCATTTATAAACCTTTTTCTGCATAATCTAAAGAAATTATTTGCGGATTTGAGATCCTCTCAAGAAAATACCTAATTTCAAAAAATAAATCATTTCAATTAGAGTATGAGAAGTGAAGATATCATCGATTTAAAATAAGTTATTTCAGTGGTTTTCAGTGATGATTGTGAGTATTATAGAGCAAATATCTTTTTAAAAAGTACCTAGATTGCTGCCAAATCAATGAAAGTAGATGAAAAATGGTTGTGAAATTTCATAATTATGATCATAATAGAGATTCCAATCAATATTGAAGGATTTATGGTTATTTCAAATTTTCTTCCTCAAAACCCTAGCCACACAAAGTAGCTCCACTGAAAAGTAAGTTATTTCTTCAAAGCCATGGTTCTATTTTAGGATTATAGCAAGGAATATGTATTTTACGAGAAACATTGATGGTCCTAGTATTGTATAATTCATAAAGGATTGTAACAAATGAGCTCCAATCATATGGAAAATCTATCTATGTTTTGCATACTCAAGATCTTGAGTATGGATAAATATGTTTTGCATTCACATTTTCATGTTCTCGATATGGACACTGTGGATATTATTTTGGTATATCCTTGGATGGAATCAATGGGTAAAATTAATATCAATGCGCAAAATAAGTTTATAAAGTTTTGGTACAAAAAAGGTGTTGGGGATTGGGTGTAACCTGATATGAAACAGACAAACAAAATTGTAGATAATCAAAGAGGAAATCATTTTTCAAAGATGGAAGGTGGTTTCTAAAGACACTGATACAACACTTAAGCACAATGCATTGTGATCAGAACATCACAATGCATGTTGGACATCTTGTACACAACAACGATATCGCCATGATGAAAATAACCCATTGGGTTTTCTATTTATAGCTTCAAGATCTAGCCAACTTCCTTGAAATAAGGAGGATCTTGTCCACATATAATCGTCGGTTGTTAAAGTTGACTCCATCAAATCCACGCTATCAAGTCGACTCTACAATGATGCTCGAAACAACTTTCCATGCATCCAAATCATAGTCTATTTCTCAATTGGTTGATCCACCGATCGAGTGTCTTCGACTGTTGGTCGATTGTCCGACCGACAGACTTGTCATATACTCGACCAACTAATGTAGATATATGGTCAATCAATTGACCAACTATTTCTAGATATAGGTCAACCACCCGACTGACTAATTCCAGGAGAAGTGTAATTAACCATCATAACTTGATGTTCTAACACCCCCCTCAATCAGCACATGAGATTCAAAAGGTGAAATTGCATTAGTGAGACACCCCCCATAATTATAGCTTCCTGAATCCCAAGCATTGTACAAATCTTGATAAATCTAGATTTAGATAAAGGCTTAGTGAATATATTAGCTACCTGATCATCTTTTCTGCAATAGACAAGAGAGACAACATTCTCATGAACCAATTATCTCAAGTAGTGAGCACGGAGCTCAAAATTCTTCATCTTACTATGGGAAATAGGGTTGTCAGCAACTTGAATGACATGTTGATTGTCACAGTAGATTGTAGTCGAGGTCTGAACAAGAAATCAAAGTTCACCCAGAAGTTGACAAATCCATACTTCCTCTATACTTGTATGAATAGGGCCATGATATTATGCTTTTGTAGTCGACAAGGATATTACTTTTTGTTTCTTGCACAACCAAACCAAAAATCGAACGTTGAAGTGAAACATATAGCCATAATTGGACTTCTGATCATCACTATCGCCAACGCTTCAAACCAGTTTAGAATCTGTCACAAACTAGGAGGTTGTTCAATGAAAAAATCTTCAGATAGGTCTCCATGAAGAAAATCACTCTTCACATCCATTTGATGGATATGCCATCCAAATCGAGCAGCAATGGAAATAATCAATCGAATAGAGTTCCTCTTCACAACAAGAGCAAAGGTGCTAGTGTAGTCAATGCCTTCTTGTTGATAAAATCCCTTCGCAACAAAGAAAGATTTATGATGCTCAACAATTCCTTCAGAGGTAAATTTGGTCCTGTAGACCCATCGACACTTCACAACATTCTATCCTTATGGTCAGAGAAGTAATTAACAAGTGTGATTCTTCGACAAATAATCCAATTCTATTTGCATAGCTTACTCCCATGCGGGTTGACCTTGGGCATCTGAGTAAGTAATAGGATCAAAATGTTTGATTACATGAGTCATCAATGCAATGCTAACATGTTTCTTTTGACTTCAAGTTTGTCTTCCTAAATATATATCACCAACAGTAGGTCTAACAACATCAATGGTCTTGACAGCCCATCAAGGTAGACAAGAAAGGGGTTAATTGTTGTTCACTTTAGAAGGTCGATCAAAAGTTAGAAAAATTCCAGTCCAAGGAGATGGCGGACCAGTCAAAACATATATTGATAGACTAATAAACTTGAAGGTCGACACCTCTAGTCGAAACAAAATCCTAGTCGAGGAACTCAAAAATGGAATAAGAGAACCAGAGTCGAAAACAACATCAAGGTGATCATCCTGTAACAATCCAGAAGAGGCATTCAACAAATTGGTGCTAGAAGACTTCTCATAAAACCATACATTTCATTTGATAATTAGTTTCTGTTTGATAGGATCAAACATTTGATAGGATTTAGACTCTTCAAAGTAACCCATCTTGATGCAAGCATGAATCTTTGCATTTAAATTCTTTTTGCAATCATCGGAAATATGAGCCCATGAAACACATCCAAACAGATGGAGGTGCTGAATGAGGGCTTATTTCCACACCATAATTTCACTGGATTCACCAAAGGAATATTTTGAGTCAATATGCAATTGAGAAGATAGTTTGCATAATAGACAACTTCAACCTAGAAGCAAGGAGGCAAATATTTGGCCTACAAAAGACATCTAGCCATTTTGAATAACATATGATTATTGTGTTCTGCAATGCTATTCTATTGAGGTGCATGAGGAACCAACTGTTATCATTCGATACCAAATCGAACCATGTATTTTTCAAAAGGTCGATTTACATACTCACCACCATTGTCTCATCTAAGACACTTGATGAGTCGGCTTCATTTATTTTCAACAAAGGCTTTAAATTCTTTGAACTTTTGAAATGCAAGATTCTTATTCTTCAGCAAATAAACCCAAGTGAAATGAGAGAGATCATCAATGAAAGTCAAGATATAACTTTCACCTATGAGGGAATGTATATTGATGCAATGAAGATCATTCTGAACTAGCTACATAAGGTTCTATGCTCATCATGATTTTCCAGAGTCAAAGGGTTCTTGATGATGCTTTCCAAGCACACATCCTTTTATGACTCCATCAAAGGGAAACAATTTAGGTAGAACAACAACCATATTTTGAGTTTCCATCAACTACAAACTTCAAAAATTTAGGTGTCCAAGTTGTTCATTCCAAGTTCAACTTCATTCATCAGTGTGAACAACAAGAGATGTTGGTTCAGATTCGGTTCAAGTCGAGTCATATAATTTATACAAATTGTCCTTCAAGTCAAGAAACCCTTCAATGACAATCAAACTACCTTTATTCAAATCTCAAAAAAAGAACTGATCTGACCAAAAATCCACAATTTTACAAGTCTTTGTTAACTAAGAAACAAACAACAGATTGGAAGTAAGGTTTGGTACATAATAAATTTCAACAATTATCCCATGTCAATAGGAAACATCACCATGCCCAACAATATCAAGAGCAAACTCATCAATAACATAAATCTTCCTCTCCTTAACTTCATTCAAGGAGGTGAACAAGGAAGCATCCTTAGCCATATGATGAGTGCACCCAGAGTCGACTACCCATTCGTTCTTTGTAGAATGAGAAAACAAGGCTTGAGAAGTTCTGACTTGGAAGGTGAAATTATCAACAGGTTGACGAACAACAAATGCATCTCCTTTAAGGAATTTAACCTTATCTTATAAATAGTCTCTCTTCTTGTAGAAAACCTTCTCCACATATTTAGTTTTCCCATAGTAAAAACATGTCTTCTTATTTTTAATTTGATGGGGTGCATCTATATGTCCTTTAGGTTTCTGGTCGAGGCATCCAGGTCTCTGTATAGAGGTATCAAACTGTCCTCTTTCTTTGTGATTCGATTTTCCCTTTCACTTGAACAAGTGTTCTTGATGTTTACCACCAAGATTTACTTCGTTAAGAAATATGTGTTGATGAGTGATTGGAAGACCACAAAAAGATTCAAATGTTTAATCCTTACAATATTCTTTACATGCCTGCCAATTGGTGCACAAACTCAAAACGAACACATCAAATGGTGTTCTCAAATTCATCAGGACCATATCGATTACTGGTCTATGTTTCTTCTAATAATTATTTCCACATTCTCCCAATTTCAACTGCAGTTCCTTCACACACACCAAATAGTCCTCTATTCTGCCAAAAGAATGAGGATCCAAAGAGATCAACTCTTTCTCAAATTGCATGATGTGTCTTTCATTGAATTTTTCGAACAACGACCTTAGCTTCTTCCAAACTTGATGAGGGCAGGCGATTTCACTTATGTGAAACCGAATCTCCTTCTTTCCATCAACAACGAAATTTGTATGATCATCTATTGGATATGGAATCATAGTCTTCGTATAATGCCACAATCATTTACTCTTCAATAGGGTTTCCATGTCTAGTTCCCATACTTTATAATTTGATCCATTCATAATTATGAGATCAATCTTCAAAGCCATCTTCGATATCTAGATAGATCAGATCAAACCTATTTCCACAAGTTACAATCTGCAAATCACCGGCCCAGAGTCAATCACACAACAAATCAGACTCAACAACATTTGAAAACAATAGGCAAAATTTCAAACCATCGGCTTTGATACCATGTTGGGGATTGGGTGTAACCTTATATGAAATAGGCAAACAAAACTAGATATAATCAAAGAGGAAACAATTTTTCAAAGACAAAAGGTGGTGTCTAAATACATTGTTACAACACTTAATCACATCACATTGTGATTAGAACATCACAATGCATATTGGACATCTTGTACACAATAATGATATCACCATGATGATAATGACCCATCAGGTCTATTATTTATAGCTTCAAGATCTAACCAACTTGCGTGAAATCGAGAGGATCTTGTCTACATATAATCATCAGTTGTTAGAGTTGACCCCATAAAATCCACATTGTTAAGTTGGCTTGATAAGGATGCTCGACCCAACCATCCATGCATCCAACTCATAGTTGATTTCTTAGTTAGTCTATCCACCGACCGACTGCCTTCAACTATTGGTCGAATGTCCAATTGACAGAATTTTCGACTACCCAACAGACTGATGTAGATATATGGTCAATAGCTCGATCGACTATTTCCAGATATAGGTTGACCACTAACTAATTGATTCCAGGAGAAGTGTGATGAACCATCAGAACTTAATGTTCCAACAAAAGGAAAATTACATTACATGATATTTCTCTCACTAAGCAACAAGGACCTAAGGTGGCACATGAATAATTATTTGCAAGGAAAGTAATTACTAACCTACAAACACATCAGAAGAATATTCCAAGGCTAATATAAAGAAGAGTATATAGAACCACTTGAAGAAGAGTCGTAGAAAGGGCTTAAAAATGAAGAAGAATCTATAGAATTGAATTTCTCAAAGGAATCATAAGTTGAAGAGTCAAATAAAAAAGAAACAACAACTAAGGTTGTTGCATACCATTTCCCACACCACCCTAAGAAACAACAATCATAAAGGCAAGGTCATGAGCATCAATAGCACCAATATGGACCTACATGGAAGTAGAACAACATATAATACAAAGGTACATGAAGGAATAAAAGTAATGAAGTGGGATATCAAAATAGCACAAATATAGTAGGATGCCACAGGATAAACCATATTCAAGGTCACGGTGGCCAAGAAATAGTTGGACCCCATGTTCACCTTTCACTCGGATGGATGGATGCTTGTGTTTGGTACCAGCTGATCAATATCATATTATATGGATTCCAGTCATGCTTCAGGTATGAAACATACGAAGGGGGATGTAATGTAATGTACCTAGTGAGGATAATATGGGGTACCTAGGGTGGTATCCAAGGGGAATAATTAATGTAATATGGCCATAATCATGGAATATGGCCCACTTGGTAGTTGGTGGATAATAAATAGGCCTACTAGGTAGTTAAAGGAAAGGGATATAATAATGAGGGCTAGTGGGCATACACCCCTATGAATACTCATGAGAAATATAAATACACATGAGTATCATTGTATTGAGATAAGTTGTATGTTGAGGATTGTATTGTAGAAGCATACTTGTGGAGTGATTCCTTCCATAAGGAGCACTTGATGGCATTACCCTAAGGGTATTTTTTCTATATTCTTGTGTTGTCTATTGTGTATATGCATTTTATTATTCTTGATTTAAGAGTTTATGTTTTATATTTTATCTACTAAGGTTTACTAAAATTTATGTGAAGTGAAGAAAACCCTTAGAACTTGGTACATGCCAATAGATGAATTCTTTAGTAAAATCTAGATTCAATAAAGGAATATTGAAACTTAATATATTTTATCTCATTGTACAATGGTTAAAATGGATAAATTACACATAAAGGAATGTATTAACTGTATAAATAAGATCTAGAATCATTGTAATTATTAAACATGAAAAGTATTGAAATAGTAGTTATGCACCAAATTTACATATGATGGAATGATATTGAATCTTAATGTATTTTATCTCATTTTACAATGGTTGAAATGGAAAAATTACACATAATGGAATGCATTAAATGTATAAATAAGATTTGCTAATAGTAATTATTGAATATAAAAGGTACTATAATAGTAAATATGCAACAAATCTATATATCATGACATGCTAAGTTTTTGGAGGTTATTTTCTAATTGGCTAGTGATGGTTAAGTTGATGGATGGTGAGAACAGTTCAACCACGGTAGTATGCCCCACATGTATGGCTTGAGTTTTAAAGAGATAAGATCGAGTGCTTGTTGTGGCTCTTTCTTTTCTAAACACCTCTCTTGGTATCACTTGGACATTTTGTCAATGATCATTAGATTGACTAAATTTCCACTCTCAATTTTTTTTGAATCCCTATGACATGCTAACAAAGCATAAGAAATCCATAATAGTCATATACAGAGGTAAGAGTATATTCCATTAACTAAATAGGTAGTAGGGGATTGATTTCTCATCTAGGTTGGGGTTTATAATTTTGATCTATATTTCTCAACGTTTCACACCTTATTGGGGTTGTACTAACCCACCACCTCTCCTGTGGAAAAATGATATGGTAAAATAGTTCATGAAGTGCCCCAACACTATCTTTTAATTTAACCTTCTTGGGAAGAAAAATGGAATATCATTATTGTTGGGAGAGTGGTAAAAAAACATGTACCATATATCCTTCTAAGCATGAATTTACTAATGGATACCCCATTCAATAGAAAATGAATATACAATCACTACTTATGCAGGTATTCATCATCGCTACATTTTTTGTTGCCTAATGCCCTTTCAATAAACTTACTAGAAGAGGAAAACATGCTCTTGATGATTGCCAAATTAGTAAGATGGAGAAATATGTAATCATTTTTTTTATTTTGTGGTAGTAAAATGTGTTAATTATATAATGTGATCTACATATATCACATCTATATTGTGTGGAAGTGCAACTATGTGGATATCATGTCTATACTAGTGTGACAAGTGGCTATCTTATCAGGTTTGCATTGTAGGTCGGTTAAGAGGTTGTGTGTTGCTTGGATGGCTATGAAGCATTGTAGCTGCCATTTCTTTGCAAATGGAAGTCTCATTTATGTGAACAATGGTAGCAAGTGAGATGTTTGTTAAGTTTGCTTGAACAATGGTTGTGGGTAATTTGTAGGGTGGTCGACTTTTATTTTGTTACTATCTCCACTCGATGACACATGAGTAGTAATGTGAATTGGCCATACATTATGGGAGGTACTTATAAACAAACACTTTGTTATTCTTCTTGGAGGTTAAGTGTTTGTTGCAATTCTTTATGTTGTAAACACTTTTTTTGATTGATAATTAAAAACCACAATGAAGAAAGTTGGAAATCTTTGAAAATCACGTTGTTATTACATTTGTGTGAAGAAAACACCAACCATAAGAAAAATATTTAATAAAACATCAAAAATAAAACACCAAAAACCGTTGATCACCTTGTTGTTGTGTATCTTAAAAAAAATACCAACAATAATAAAAATATTGAATGCTAAAAGGTTTAGAACTCCATTGGTCACCTCTTACCTACAATATTACCTAGAGAAACCATGGTGGTTTCTCATTGGTTCTCTGCCCTTCACAACATTAATATATTCTTATTTGGTTTATTTATGCTAATGTAATAACCAAATGCAAGAGATTATTGAAGTTTGAGCTCACACTTACTGAATACATGGCTTGGTTTCAACTTTTCAAAGTAACAAAAAACCTTAAAATTCAATGTTAAGACAAATATATACCTGAAATTGGAAACGAAGACAAATTGCTATAATGGAATTTCCTCTTCCCCTATGTAAAAAATAATGCTTTAAACATAGCTTTTTCTATTTAACAATCACAATGAAAAAAAAAAAACACACTCAAACTTTGCAACCATTATTTCAGCGTCCAAAAAATTGCAACTTCATCGAGCGCCATTTGTCCTATGCAGGTTATATGGGTCCCCTCTATCTTGTCTCCTTTGTCATCTCTCCTCTCCAGATGGTGGTCTCCTTTGCTAGTTAGCCTACAATACATAGAGGTGAGGTCTGATTCATGTTGGGCTAGGGTAGACCTAAGGTTTGAGGAGAGGCCTGATTCATGATGGGATAGGGTAGGTCTAGTTCACACACGTAGTGCAAAATTCATTTGTTTTGTTAAAAAAAAATTGAATTGGTCTGTGTGTTTTGAATAGATAATTGTGGCATGCCTAACAATTAGGGGTAATTGGTATAATTAGGGAAAGGGGAAAATAGTAAAAGGAAACATGACAATGTTTAAGATAAGACAAAGATGATGATGAGGATGACAATGACAATGACAATAATGATGATGATGATGATGACAAGGAGGAGGAGGAGAAGGAAGAGGAGGAGGATGACACTTATGATGACGATGATGCCAAGAATGACAATCATGATAACAATAATGGTGTGGTGATGATGATGGTGGTGGTGATGACAATGATGATGAAGACAATGTCAAAGTTTAAGATGATGCAGATTATGGTGATGACAATAATTATGAGGATGAGGAGGAGGATGATGGGGATGAGGACAAGGAMAATGAYGACAATAATGATGAACAATGTGATGATGATCATGAGAATAATGACAATGATGATCACTTATTGATGGATGCTTAATGTGTACAATGAACCATTGAACCATACAACAATTATTTTTGAGTCTCCATAGAGATTCAAATATTGAAATCCATTCTCCCATGCTAAATCTAGTAGCGTGTTGGTTGCAATAGGTCCTACTTTGTTGTTGGTTGTAATGCCAATCCTAATTTGAATGTGAGTTTTTCTAGATTTCATATTTTCAAGTTGATTTTTGCACAAACGAGTTGAGTAATGAAATATTTGCATTGTGTTTGTTATATTCCCTACAACCCAATATCTTATGAGGTAAACCATTGTTGATTCCTATTTGTGGGGATGATTTCCACTTGATTCTGTGTAATAAGATGTATTTTCCTAACTATATCCTTCAATTAAAGGGGCATATTATAATAGGGATCTTCTCCAATCCACCTTTATAATCCCATTTTGACCTTAAATCCATCCCCCACCTACTAGCAAAGATGGGTAGTGATGATGTCCCAATTTCATAGCTCAAGTGGTTGGGTAGTATGTTAGTTATCCTCCCCACCCGGGTTCAATCCTCAAAGTGGACATGTTGGACCATTGAGATAAGGCTAGAAGGGTAGGCACCCCATGGAATAGAAGTTCACACCCCTTGTTGGTGTGATTTGGGACATCTTGGCCCTGACTAATTCATAAGTTTCCTGCTAGGCACTAGCCTATAGGTTATAGTGACATCCAACTGGATTTGAACCTGGGCCTCACCCATATAATTTTGGCAAGCTACCAATTCCTTTAGATCTACAAAAAAAATGGTTAGTGATGATATATGTTAGGGGTTAAGTGGGTTAAAATTAGTGATTAATGGGTTATTCGTTGGGGGATAAGGGGTTAGGGTGTTTGTGTGTTAGTAGGTTACTAGTAAATCTTAGTCAAACATATTCAACCATAGTCGACAATGGTCAATCATAGTCAACAGTCCACAACTATAGTTAATCATAGTTAAATATAAGCGATCATAGTCAATGATGATCAACCATAATCATTGACCATAGGTTGGGGGTTAGTGGGTAGTTTGGGGTCAAGGCATTAGGAGTTTAGTACATGAGGAATTAAGGGTTATTTTTTCAATTATGCTTTTACTTTTTGTATTTCATGCATGTATTAGTAATTATCAATATATCATATTAATTATTTTAATATTATTTATTAGTTGTATATAATTAACTGTTGATATATCATATCATTATAGACTTAAAAAAACTCCATGTCACCATTTAAACAAATATGGGTTATGATTTAGCATATTGGTTATAATCACAAATACTAATGTTAATGTTATTTGTGGTGCAATAGTGTCTTCTTTACACATTATAATATGTGCTATTGTGGTTGTAGTTGTTAATGTGTAAATGTATCTAAAAGTAACCAATAAATACAAGAAAGATAAATTCAATAGGTTGTTTAGAAAAAATAAATATTTATGTGAAAAAACACTCAAATTGTTGTAATGCACATGTACTATAACCAATATTTAATTAATCTGGTAATCAACATATAATTGTATTTATAGCATATAAATTTTAATTATAATTAATTATATAATTTAGTATATAATAATTTATAATAATTAATTATGATATATTTAATTTATGGTGTTGGCTAGTTGTTCTATGAAATGGTTTTTTCGCCGGAATTTGGTGATATAAATTTACACAAAACACTATTTTTCGTTGTTCAAAATCCATTTCTGAATGCATAAATAGATTTAGCATGCTGAAAAACTCTCAAGACACTCAGATTCTACAGAAATAATCACTCAAATCTACGAACCCAATAATTTTTCGCCAGATTTCAAGCAAATATCCCCGAAAAAAATCATCATTTCGTAGAATCTTTAGCCTATGACTTTAATTTATAACTAAGCTAAATTATCAACTACACAATTAAAACTTATATAATTATATTTAAGTAGTTATCATAGCATAGTTAATGATCGAATCAAAGTGGATATGGAAACATTTATAATCATTCCATATCTCAAGGCTCTATGAAGTCATTGGGATTCTATAGAAAATTCTTTAACATTGTTAAGATATTATATCCCATTTAGATTATTTGTTAAGAAAATATATCGAGTCAAAGCAATTTGAACATGCATTTGATATTTTGGAGAATAAATTAGTTAACATCCTTATTATGCTACCTCCTATAGTATATAGTCTTTATTAGGCATTGATTGTCATATTAGTTTCCTTTGAAGTATATAGTGTTTATTAGGTTTTGATTGTCATATTAGTTTCCTTTGTTTTAAAATTTTATGTAGGAAACCTAATGTTAGATATAAGAAACAACAAAAAATATTTTTTAATATACAAAATAATGTATTTTTTTAACACTTCATTGGTTGATGAGTTTGAAGTGTTATTGGAACCTTCACATGGTTCAAGAATTTAAATTAATTTGACAGTTAATATTATGTCTTGCTAATATCTTTGAGGTTGGTAAAATTATTGGTATATCTTCCTTCTGCTGATATTCTTATGTACTATTGTCAATATGCTTACAGACTGTCGCAACCACTACATTGTGATTCAACTCAAGTCTCCATCATTTGTAGAGGATTTCCCACATAAATCGCCACAATCTCCTGCTTCAAGACATCCACATTATCCCTTTGTGGAACATCCGTCACCATCAACTGCCCTGTGACTTCATCATGAACATTTGAAGTCTTATTCTAGGAGCGACAACGAAGTCTTTGGAAACACCACCTTAGTATTTTATCCAATGTCATACCATTATGTAAATTCCCTAATCAGTGATGCAGTCAATGCATCTATGATCAATGATGTAGTCGAGGATTTGAGGTCTGTATCAGGTTAGAACTTATCCTCACTACCTAGCCATCTCCTCACCACCTCGCCATATCCTCACTGTCTAGACACATCCTCATCTTCTATTACAGAAGTGCCTAAATCATGCAAAGGAAATAAGGTAGGGTTGTTTTCAACATCTTCTAGCCAGAAAATATTGGTGCAAGGTTGTAATGATCCCAAGCCAAATTCTTTCTTGGAATCACTAACTACTATTAATTTATTGAGTTTCTAAGTGCATACAAGATTCATCAACACATGGAGATCACAATATATTCAAAA
>SNQJ01S0003656.1:684615-705732 GCA_010110895.2 Picea sitchensis | reverse complement strand
TTCTTCTCTAGGTATATCTCAATTGATTATCAACCTTGATTTTCAAATCGTGGTCCATCAACTAAACCGTGAATAGGTTGTTTGTAATCCAATTTTTCTACGTCTCCATTTAAGGGTTCGTCGTCTCGAAAAATATTTTGAATTTCTATAACATAGACATATATCGAGAGAACTTAACACAACTACAGATTCTATGTTATATTGGTATATTATAGATAAACATTTGGGACATAAAGAAAAAAATATCACACACACACACACACACACACACACACACACACACACACAATATAAGTATCCACCGTAAAACTCGTATATACATAGAGTACAAATAATGAAAGTTTTGTTAAAATACATCATCCAAAAAGAACATAGTAGAGAAAAATGTGGGCCTTTATGCCCATATAATCATCATAAAAGACTAAAAGTGTCTGGAGACTCTACTTGTCTCCCTGCACCACATTCTTCTCAACATAGCACACAATTGTTCCCACTACTTGTCGTAGCAAATGGCTAACACCTTTAGGTACCCAAACTATATATCTCTGAATATGTAAGGGTACATCTTGTATCCTCACGGAAGGAACGCCCATGGTCAAACCACATAGGTTCCTCTACACCTCTCGGAGTCCTCCTACTCTAACATCAACTTCTACTGCTTCCTGAGCATCTCCACAATGCCCTAGTGCTGACATCTCTGCTGGACATAATGGACCTTTGTCTACATGATGAAAAACAAATGACTTAGATCCCTCACCGTACAACAAAAAAAAACATATAAAAACAAGAAATATTGTTACAAGGTTATGATCTTTCGTGCCTGATGCATTCCATTGTGTCTCCTTAGGAAGCACTAAATATGCATTGCCCCTAAAGTCAACCCCAATATATGGGAAATCCTCTATAACCACAAGTTGTCTCCTCCACCATGCAAAGAATTTAGCAGTAAAATGAAAGGTTGAGGGTTTGTTTACCAATCTAGGTGAAAGACTCGTCCACCGCTCCATACGGGGCTCAGTCACGAGGTGTGCTATCAATAAAATCTGTGGTTGCATATGTGGAACTCTCTCTAGGAAAAATGAAACTAAGAAATATTTGTACCCAAATTGCTTATGCCTTCATGTTCGACACTTAGAAATATTCTCTTTGATATTCCTTAAAAACACTGCACTCCAATTAAAAATTCTATGCTCCAAGCACTGAATAGCATATGATATATGAGACTTGGAAGCAATGTGAGCATTGGTACTTCCTGCTAGTTTTGTGATAGTGAAGAGAATGGATCGTAGAGATAGTTCCATCACATATTTAATAACAATCCTCCCTCCTACCAAGCGTGACCTTGGTACACAATACTGGGCAACATATGCATGTGTTGGCCATGGAGTGGACCGATTCCCAGACAAAAGAATAGGTGCTCCCCTCCTCGAGAGCCCTGTCAGGAAATACACATCGTCCATGTCGATCTCAAGCATGTGTGATCCTATCCGGAACACTTGTTTGTCGTTATTTCATAACTCGATCAGATACTCGAGTAAAATGACTTCTTTTTTCATATTTTGTAGCTTGAAGTACTTTAGCAAGCAACAATTTCGTAGAGATGCTTGATGGGATCTTAAATTTGATTCTTTCTTCCACTTTATTTCACTATTATGTTATCACATTTAACCATAAACCATCACATTTACTTTAAAATGTTGGTCTTTTATTTAAATCCTTTGATTAAAAGCAATAAAAGTAAATGATGTGAATTCGTGCTTAATTTATTATTCTTAGTGTATTTTATATGGTTTTATTAATGATAAACTAATTCCTGATATTTTCAGAGATAGGTGTTTCCATAAATTGGATAATGATCAAATGGATTGATATTCCAACACTCATTCCGACACTCGTTCCCATATTTTTGCACAAGAGAGCCAACTCGAAATTACATATCAGGTGAATCTGGCCCTTCATCTGATAGCTTGAATTTATATCAGACAGATCCGGACCTTCATCTGGCCCTTAATTTGGCAACCTGAATGTTCAACAGACATATCTGGACCTCCATTCAACCCTTATTACAGAACTCAACGCGAAACACATTTGGTCGTTAGCATACTTGCAGGCATTTTCGAGAAAATCTAGAACATGGGTTTTTTACCCATTATTGCCCTCTTGCTATGGATCTTATTGTATTTCAATTTAGACAGTTAAATCTAGCTCCTATATTCGAGATACAATGTTAAGACTCATTGTCTATTAATAGAACAATTAAACGATTTTCTGGTTTTGAGAGAGAGTCGACCCTTTCAGTGGTGGACTTCTCAGACTCTATATATACCTGAAGCCACATAATACAAAGGGGGATTACCATGATGAGATAATTGTTGTACATTGTTAAAATGTATCAGTGTTATGTATTTCTGATTTTAATATAATCTGAGTTGATGTGCTGAAAATCGTGTTTGTTTTATAAGTTAGAGTACCACGACTACTTGGGGTGCCCACCAGTGGTCTGTGCATTTTTATCTTACTATATATTCACATTTATATAACTTCTCTTTTGCAAGTTACTCTTTCGTATTGTGTTTCAATTATAGATGTATTTCTTTTAACTGTGTTGTAAATATATATACTCTCCTTTGATTACTTAGACTGTGCTTACTTAACTGTGTTCTAGGTATGTATATTTTCAGTTTTGATTACAAAAATTGTGTTTTAAAGTGTGTGTATCTCATTTGCAGGTTGATATTTTAAAATTGCGCATATCAATTGTTCATAATCCATTATATTGTGTTTTAAGATAACTCCTACAGGACTGTGTAATCATTACGTCTCTGTTGAGACATTTCCAGTTCAAGTATGACCGCATTACTTTTGATTTTAAATCCTTTTTGGTAATTAGTTCATCAATCTAACTGGTTATAAGAACATGTGTTTAGTATATTGATATTCCTTGAATTGCAAAGTTTTAAGTAGATTGTTTTGTTTCTACTTTAATTTTTTTTCTAGAAATCAATGTGCTAATATGAATTGAGTAAATGAATCACGAAGTTGGATTTCCAAGTAAAAAGAGTAATTAGAATAATAATCTTTCATGCCTAGTCTCATATTTTGCATAATATATTCTTGCACTAGTTTGTTATTCTGATATCGGTTTTCAATTTTTCCCTTGTACTGATTTTCGCACCTTATTTTTCTCGCATCTTAAATTTGCCAATATCTTTAAATTACCAATGGATATATTAATGACCTAACTCGCAAGATATGATCACTACATATCGGGTTTCTTCCATAGGTGATGAGTTGTTCTAGTTTGTTTAATCTCTTTATTATTTGAGTGTGTTGTCGACATTAAATTAGACTGCTAGATTAGAGCTCTAGACCCACACATAAAGTTACAACACCTCGAAGCTTACGAGCCCCAGGTTGACAATTTAATATCGAAATAGATAGCATGTATTTCACTCGACATTTTTGGCATCGTTTCCGGGGAGTTTCTAAAAGGATTAGAGCTTAGGTAGGTAGGTTTCCTTTAATTACACAATAAGGAGGAGGAGAAACTTTAAGACGAGATGTAAGAACTTGCGCATCCATTTTAATGGGTTGCTCCAAATCCTTGTCGTTCCCTTTCCACAAGAGTGTTTACTTTTTTTTCAAGTTTGTTTATTTTTCTTAGTGTGTTTACTTTCTTGCAATTTACTTTCCCGCAAGCGTGTTTATTTTCTTGCAAAAATGTGTTTTATCTTTCTGCAAAGTGTGTTTACTTTCCTACAATTTATTTTTCCTGCCAGTGTGCTTTATTTTATTTATTTTACACAAGTTTTGTTTTTTTCATGCAAGTGTGCTTCCCTTTCGAAAAGTGTGTTTATTTTTCTTGTCAGTGTGTTTACTTTCATACACGTGTGAGTTTGATTTTGTTCCTGCAATCTGTTTTATTTTATGCTTTGATTTATTTCCTGCAAGTGTGATTTATTTTATGCAAGCGTAGTGTGTTTGGGTTGCGCAAATCTTCTTTAAGTATGTATTTCAATTTTTTAGGTAGTTTTGATTAAAATCTTAAAAATATAATAACAATTTTTTTTGGGTGTTGTAAGAACCCCAGACACTAATCCATGTGTGAGGTAGGACCCATCAACCAACATAATGTATTCAAAGGTGACCATTAGCTTGGAAAAAATCTCTCAAATCTTAACAACAACCGGAATTTCTCCTTCTTAGGAAGAACATATTTTGGCAGCAGCCAAAAATTTATCTACCTCTCTGGAAATACTAGAAGGACCAAAGTTCCATGAGATACAAAAAGGTTCTCTTTGCCAAACTATGGAGGAAGGTGAAAAAATGGAGACTACATGAGATGGAGAGCAACCATTAAGACCTAAAATTGAGGAGTTCTTAACAAATCCTTTATCTACTTAAGAAACCAATCATCCAGAAGAAGAGGATCTGCATGGCATGATGAAGGAGGGCATATAAATTAGTGTTGATGAACATCAATATTACATCGAAGTTTGGTTTCAAGAGGTCATCAGCCTGTAATACCATTCTCTTCTTCAACACTTTCTGATGCCAAAACAAGTAGGTTGGTTGTTTCTTCATATACAGGTAATCCCTGTGCTAACTTTTTCGTATTTGGATATGGGTATGTTTCTTATTCTTCTTCGTACATGATTACATTGGAAATGTTCTTACACTTCAATAAATATTTTCTTTTCTTTTTGGGTAGAGTAGGATAATGAATAAAATCGACATCATGTTTAGTATCAAGTTAATGCATCATCTCTTTGTTTTTCTTTTTCAATAAAGGAACTAAGATAAAGATAGTATTGATAGTTTAATACTAGAAACCAAAACAATTATGTATCTATATTTCCCTTATTACATGCATATTTCAGACCATTAATAATAACAATATCTTGAATGCCAATATTTAAAGCACTACGAGGATTTAATAAAACCTTAAGGTCTTCATAATAATACCCCTAGGTAACTTGTACATCCCAAGATTCATACCAAAGCTAGTTATTCAAGCATATTTACCAAATAGTAGCATGAGAGTGAATGAGACTTCTACTTATGAGGGAACACTACTACAATCTTATATGAAGAAGATAGACTTAGGGACTAGCGACACCTTTAAGTCATTCTCTTATGGCCTCATCCACTACACATTAAGTAAATTTGACAATGATATGTCTTTGGACTAATATAAATGCATAAGTCTATTTTTCATGAGAACAATCTTTTATGGGAAAATTATAGAGTTTCATCCTACCCATATACCATCCCATTCCGTAAAAGGGTTTTCAAAGTTTCCTCCCTGTCTCATTGCAAAATAAATACATACATACAAATCTTAAGGGTGGTGGTAAATGTTGTTTTTGGATGTAAGAGGTTAACCTATCGGGATACTGAACAGATCTACTGGCAGCGGGTATCGGCCTGTGGTATGAGTAGGCAAACCCATTGAGGTATTGAACAAGCTCGTTGGAAATGGGGCATTCTTCCTAAAAGAGGATATTTATTAGATATCAAAGTTACCCCATCGAGGTACTGAAAAGTCTTGCTGTCAATGGGTTCTAACTTTGATGTATTTGACTATGCCTAATATATATTTGTCTGTATAAACAATATACTTGTCTAAATCCTTAAGAAGAAGCATGCATGGTTGAATAGAAGGGATAAATAAATCTCATCTAATTTCCATTTGAGAATGTACGTAAGATGATCTTAAGACCCTGTCATTTAATTCATACTATATCTAGGATGTCACTATCCTAGAAGTGGGACCCATAATTTTAGCAGTTTAATGAACTCAAATGCAAACGTTATCAATCTTACTTGAATGACAATAAGCCTTTAAAAATGAAATAGGGATGATTGGTTTTCTAAGGGTTTTTCCATGTATTAAAGACCATTTATACCCTCATGTTTTCCTGTTTAAGGAAAAAATCCCCAATCATAATTTATATGGTCCTCATAAGCATACACTGATAAAATTGTATGTATGGGCTATTTCAATTCCAAAATTTATAAGTGTTTTAGTCTACTCATTCCATAGCATTAATACTTATTTTTCTAAGTTCTATTTTTTTTTAGTATAATAATGTTGGATTCCTTCTGATGAATATTGCCTACAGTTGTTGTTGAAAGTACAGAGTTTTTTAAATGAATAAAATGTTAGTTCCAATTTATTCACGGCATGATGATGTGCCATATCTTCGGTCGGGGGCATGATGGGCTCTTAAATTTGACTCTTTATTCCACCTTATTTCACTATTATGTCATCACATTTAACCATAAACCATCACATTTACTTTAAAATGTTGGTATTTTATTTAAATCCTTTGATTAAAAGCAATAAAAGTAAATGATGTGAGTTCATTCTTAATTTATTATTCTTAGTGTATTTTATATGTTTTTATTAATGATAAACTAATTCCTGATATTGTGGGAGATAGGTGTTTTCATACATTGGATCATGATCAAATGGCTTGACATTCCAACATCCATTCTGACACTCGTTCCCATATTTTTTCACAAGAGAGCCAACTCGAAATTACATATCAGGCAAATCCATCCCTTCATTCGGTAGCCCAAATTTATATCAGATAGATTTGGACCTTCATTTGACCCTTAATCCGATAGCCCAAATGTCCAGAAGAAAGATTTGGACCTCCATCCGACCCTTATTACGAAACAAAGAGCGCAACATATTTGGCTATTAGCATACTTGTGGGTGTTTTCGGGAAAAACTGGAACATGTGTTTTTTACCCATTATTGCCCTCTTGTTATGGCTCCTATTGTATTTTGATATAGTCAGTTAAATCTAGGTTCTATATTCAAGCTACGATTTTAAGACTCATTGTCTATTAATAGAACAATTAAACGATTTTCTAGTTTTGAGAGAGAGTCAACCCTTTCAGTGGTCGACCTCTCAGACTTTACATACATCTGAAGCACATAACACAAAGGGGGGTTACCATGATGAGATAATTGTTGTACACTGTTAAAATGTATCACTATTATGTATTTCTGATTTTAATATAATCTGAGTTGATGTACTGAAAATCGTGTTTGTTTTATAAGTTGGAGTACCATGATTACTTGGGGGTCCCATCAGTAGTCTGTGCATTTTTATATTAATATATATTCAGATTTATATAACTTCTCTTTTGCAGGTTTCTCATTTGTACTGTGTTTCAATTATAGATGTCTTTCTTTTAATTGTGTTGTAAATATATATACTCTCCTTTGATTACTTACAATGTGCTTACTTAACTGTGTTCCGGGTATGCATATTTTCCTTTTTTATTACAGAAACTTTGTTTTAAAGTTTATGTATCTCTTTTGTAGGTTGATCATTTAAAAATTGCACATATCAATTATTCATAATCCATTAGATTGTGTTTTAAGCTAGCTCCTACAATACTGTGTAATCATTACATCTCTATTGAGACATTTCCAGTTCACGTATGACAACATGATTTCTAATTTTAAATCCTTTTTGGTAATTAGCTCATCAGTCTAACTAGTTATAAGAACACATGTTTAGTATATTGGTATTCCTTGAATGATAAAGTTTCAGTAGATTGTTTTGTTTCTACTTTACATTTTTCTGTACAAATCAATGTGCTAATCTAAATTGAGTAAATGAATCATAGTGTTGGATTTCCAAGTAAAAAGAGTAATTAGAATAGTAATCTTTCATGCCTAGTCTCATATTTTGCATAATAGATTCTTGCACTAGTTTTTTATTCCAACACCGGTTTTCGATTTTTCCCTTGTATTGATTTTCGCACCTTAGTTTTCTCACATCTTAAATTTTCCAATAGCTTTAAATCACCAACATATAGATTAATAACCTAACTCGCGAGATATGATCACTCCATATCGGGTTTCTTCCATAGGTGACGAGTTTTTATAGTTTGTTTAATCTCTTTATTGTTTGAGTGTGTTTCCGACATTAACTTAGACTTCTAGATTAGAGCTCTAGACCTGCACATACAATGCCAACACCTCGAAGCTTACAAGCCATGGGTTGACAATTTAATGTCGAAATAGATAACATGTATTTCACTTGATACTGCCCTCACTTGAGGGTCTTGTAAGGAAGCCATATCATCGAATTCATGTTCTCATTCTTTCCACTCAATCATGATTGACTATGTGTAAACCTACAAATTCATGAAATAATCACATTAGTTAAGCTTTCCAAGAAAAGAATTTCCTTTTTACAGCCTAAAAAACCAAATAAAAATTAAATTTTGCGCTCAACGCTTCTTGGAGGGAAAGAATAGAGCGCTAGTGCTCCCCAAGCAAACATACCAGGGTGTTGAAATCTCGATCGACGCCCCCCTCGATTACTTAAGGGAGCTTCGATCCTGTTTGACGCTCTAGAGTTTTCCAAGGAGCCCAAGCTCATAAATTAAAGGCTGAAATGAGATTAAAAAACATGTGAATGATTGAGAAATATTAGAGAACCAACTTGATCCAGATGTAATCACAAATGGTCACCTATAACTCTCGCAATCAATGCCCGAAAATCACTCTAAAAGGGGAAAAAATAAAATAAAAAGGAGAATAGTAAAAAAAAATGTGAGAATGACTTCTTTTTCCCTAATTGATTTTTAATATGTCCAAATTAAGTCATTTACATCCCTTTTTCACATTTATCAAAGTTTATTTTTGAGTTTTTTGTCATTTTTAAAGAAACTGCTAACATTTTTGCCCGTAACAACTTGATTATGTAGGAAATTACGAAGCAAAGATTTTTGATGACCTTGTGATGCTATTGAGAAAACTTCGTCATACTTCATGCTCATTAAAATATGAAGAGACGTATGTTGAGCGGTGGGTTATCACTTTTTCGGTCCCAACACACTAACTACGAAAAACAAACACTCTAGTCAATCTCGACTAGAAGAGTTCTTTGTCGTGTCGTTTTATACTTTTTTGGGCCTCAGAGACTAAAATCACGAAAAAGGACAACCCAGATTATTGTTTAAGTTATTTTCAAACCCCCTAAACATGAAAAACAATCGAGTTTTTGTTCCCTAGACTCACAAAATTACACACTGAAGGGCCCATCTGGGGACGAACGCTTACTTCTTCCAATTCGTTAAATAAAGGAAGAGTAACTTACCGAAGGTGAGTTATATCGAGCATGTGTTATCCTCCTCGAGCTTATTAAATAAAAAATAGGTACTCATCTATCTAGATGGGGGAAAATTGAAGGAATTGGGTCAAGTTTCTTGAAAACTTTTTCAGGCAGCTCTTGTAGTCTCCCTTGAACATGGCACTTGTTTTCACTTTTACTGTACACTTGGATAATCCATTAAGCCTCCACATTGAACCAATCCTATGATTCTTTCTACTCCTTTGAACCATCCAAAGAATGCCTCAGTACTCCCTACATTATGCTTTGGTCCACTCTGATTCTATGCTGCCAAGTCTTACATCATGCCCCAATGTTCAAGGGAAGTCTCCGCCTCAAAATAAAACCATCCACAAAGCTACTAGTTTTCATACCCATGTCAGTCTGTTTTCATCTACTATATCTTATCACCTTCCTATGACAAGTTTTGTGTCGATTGATGGGGGATACATCAATGCCCTCCTTCGATGAGTCTTTTCCTATCGACTTCAACAAATTATCTAGGAAATAGACTTAGGAACACATCAGTACCTTGGGACCTGCATGCCTCAATGGCATGCCTCCTCGCATTGGGTAGTGGGTATTCATCAATGAACCCTGACCAACTAATTCCATGAATGCTCAACTTCAACTCATTTTTTCACATTCATTGGATTGTACTTTAAAAGTACCTTGAAAATCATCGACATCAATGGTGATTTATCTCACACTTTTTAACGGTATACCTCAATGAGTGGTAATCAAGTGGTTTATGTCATGTTAAACATCAAATCATCTATTCACATGGACATAATCATACTGTTATAGGATCGGGACGAAGACCCTGGGTTGAGTATTCATCTACATATACACGTTACCCAGGTTGCAATGGCGACTATCTGATTGATATACTTGTTTTAACATATATCCAATTTGTATTGGTCTGTGGCTATGTTCTTATCACATTGTAGCTCCACTATGTATTATTTCGTGACTGTGATCAAGTCAAGTCATAGAGAGATGGATCCACATTGTATCTCTAGTGGAAATCTTCTTCGTCAATATCATCATGGATCCGCAGTGTATTTTTGGCGGCCATACTTTGAGTCATTTGTATTCTGAGCATATGTATGCCTTCCTCAGGAATGGCACACATATTCAAATTTTTTTATGGTTCTCTGCAGCTTATAACAGGTTCTCCAATTCCATACCCTTGCTTCGAAGAATCTACAAAGTGTTTCGACCATCAACATTGGTTTTCTGACTTCACACTTTGGGGGGCAACATGTTACAAATAAAATTTCCTCACTTCAATAGTGTTGTGTTTTCATTGTTGCAAGTGTCATAAGTGTTGCACTTTTTTTGCAAGTGTCATAAGTGTTTCATTTATTTCCCTAAATGTCGCATCATGAATGACACCATGAAAACATTTGCTATAACCCCTAAACATGTTAGAAGATGAAGCCCCATCATCTGATAGTCGGAACAAATGTTTTTTGGGGGAATTATTTATCTTGGTAATTTTTTGGAAGATCATATCTCCCCTACTCATACACAGGAAGCGCTAGCACTCCTTTTCCATCTCAGGGGGAGCGTTGTAGCGCTCTATTGCCCATTCTAAGGGAGCGTTGAGTTGGTTGAGGAAATCTTGGAAGAAATCCCATTTTCTTCTAAAGACAACTACGGATGGATCAAGTTGGTTTGGATTGAATCTAACTCCAGGGATACATCTAAGGAATATATCACAACCATTGGATCCATATCCTCAAACTAATTCCAAATATACCCAAGGTAGTTAAGTCTCTCAAAGCCTATAAATGGAGGCATTCCCATGGAGAAAAGGAGGAGAAAATAGGCAAGCATTGCTATTTTTACTGTGGATATTTCGAGTAAGGGTTGGACGAGGAGGACTTGAAGAGGCTGTCGCAACATCATATGAAGATTCTAAGTTTCCTTTTGAATTTCTCATTTAATATACTTGGCCTATTTCCTTCAAGTATGTGGTTTCACATGATTGTCTATGTTTAATTAGATTTTCATAGATGAATTTTCTTTGTATAATCCATTAGAGTAGAAGGAAGTCTCTTGTTTCCTTTTGTTCATTACAAATATTGATTTTCTCGAGGAATTGGATCAAGTTTTTGGATAGAAGCGGCTGGGACAAATATCGTAAATAGAGTACATCCTAATTTACCTTCTTCTCTCTTTTTTCGATAAGAAAAATGAGTTTATAGGAATGGTAGTGTCCAAATGATTGTTTCTATCTTGGTATAGGGGTCAATAATCCAAGGTAAAGTTCACCTGTCTGCAGGGGAATATTTCCGTAACAAAAATATTCATGAAATATTTCAACTTTAGTTCAAAACTTTTATTGTCATTTAAATTTATTAGGAGAAATATAAGAGATTTTATAAAACCCCCAAAACAAATCACTACATTGTATTTCTTAATACAACAATTACATGACATGGTAATGAATACTCATGGGATATTTGAACTGAATACATAATGTTTTTGATCATTTAAATTTATTTGGAAAAATACAAGAACTTATCCGAAAACTTGTAATGACTACAATACAAAAGTACAATGTAAGCATTGGTAGAAAATCCATGAATGAAACAAATCACACAAATATATTGATTCTCGACTTTTGGACCACAAAAAAACAAATCAATTTTAATAATTTCAATCAATTCACACTAAGGACACATTCGATATTACGTTGCTTCTTATGATGCTACGTCGAATTTATCAACATAATTATTTTAAGCCCAAATGTTTCAAGTTCTTGAATAGAATTTCAAAATGCATCTCAATTGAGATTGAAATTACAAAGCAACCAATGTTGAGTTGATCACTTGAGAATTTAAAAGCTATTGAAATATTTTCAACATATCATGAAGTTGGGCCAAGATAAAGCCATGGATGGTTCTTTCTAGTGAAAATCTATAGAATCTGCTCTAAATGGAATGATGCTGCTATACCAATAATCCTTATCCATTGTAGTCCAGGGAATCATAGGGATGCATTCAAGTAGAGAGCTACATTATAGGATGAATATTAGGGACACACATGTACTCATGAAAGAAGAGAGAAGTATTTGGGAAGGTAAACCAACCACTTTAGTATTCTTCATGAGTATTTACACAATAGGAAGATGGTCTGAGTGGTTGTACCCATTCCAACTAATCCTTTGTTAGTCTCTCTTTGTACTTTATTACACATACATTCATATATTCATTATACAAATGTCTAGTAAATAATTTATGATGACAATTACAAGAGCCTAAGAGGCCTCCCAACATCTCCCCCACACTCCTCCTCCTGAGCAAGTGTGTAACAACATCTCAGGTCTCTATTGCTATAGAAGTATCCTTACTGTGCATAGGTAAATCAGCCACAACAACTGCCAACTATATGGGAAGATATACATATAAAAGGTTTACCATGGATGGTTTTTTATGGATATGAACGACTAAATATCACATATCCCAACTCCTTGATCTCCATTCTTTCAACATTCTCTATTAGTATAAGGGCTCCCATTGTTGTCTCAATCCAATTACAAAGTATACTCCTCACATGAACCATCAGGGTGCACTCTATTGCAACTCCAATGATTTGTTTCTCATGGGGGATCTTTCTATGGAATCAATGAGAGTTTGTGGCATCAACCAATCCTACCATTCCTTTGATTTAGTTGTCATGACCTAGAGGACTATTTTTCAACTCTTCTACCAAGGGGCTCAATCAATTCAAATGTTCTTGTGTCATCATATTATCTTTTAAGCTCTTATGTGTGTGTTTTTCATTTGATGTCTCTTTCTTGAATGCATTATTTTCTTCTTCTACTGCTTGGTTTCTCTTGGATACTCTCAATGGATCATGCTCTGTGTCAAATTTAATTCTTTGTTGCTCTGCTACTATCAATCATGGTTGTTTCTTTCTATGTTGTCAGGTCTCTGAGAATATATAGTCTTCATATCAAATTTCATGAAGGATGGATAACTGACTCTACTACACATGCATGACTTCAAAGGACTTGACTATAACAAGGAAAAGACTCTATAGTTAGTAAAATATGAAAAGCATTGTTTGCAGAGATTGATTTCATGTCATCGACTAGGAATCAACTTATGTCGATGAGGAACCAATATCGTCAGCTAAAGACCGACTTACATTACATTTGAAGAGAGGGCCATCTTCCTTGAAAAGACACGTTTAACCCCCTCCTTTTTTCTTCAATACATATTTTTCAATATATCTTGAAATTGAAACAATTGACAACATAATGACTCATATTTTACATCTTGAAATTGATGCAATTGGCAATACAATGTTTTTTTCTTTTTTGAATAACTAGATTACAGACTCATCTTGACACTGACCGGATTATAGACTCGACCCGACTATTATATTGACTAAAAACTAGACTAAACGTCGACTACAAACTCGACTTGACTAGATTAAACTATGATTTGACTTTACTTGATTATGGGTCAACTTGACTAACTCTATAGATTGGACTATATCCTTCATGTAATTCTTTTATACATATGAGTCCCTTTACATTGATTCCCATTAAATCCTTTCAATGTTCTTAACATACTCTTAGACCCATGATACATTTCTTCAACTCCATGGACTTAAGACTATAGCTACTTTTTAGACATTTGAATTCACGGATATACAAATTATGCAACCATATCTCCACCTTATGCACTCTCTATTAACAACTGAATATTTAATAATAATAAAAAAATGCATGCATCCCAAAATAATATGAGTGCATGTAACCATTCAAACAATATTGCAAGGATTCTCGTTTGTCAGCTCATTGAGTTAAACTTTTAGTTTAACTACTACGACTTGACCATACACTTTTAAAGTCAAGAATGATCTTGAGGTGAACCACTCTAATTACACTTGGGGCAATGACTTCCACATCTATTTGCGCCTACTTGTTACACTCTATGCTTCCCCAAGTGTTTATGTGTTGCCTAACATTCATCACGAATCAACAAAATTTTATGAGTAAGTCCCATTACAATGCGAGAATGTGGAGTTTCAACCGCATTAAGGTGGCAATATTCTTCCTGGGAATAATCAATAGTATAAAACACACACCCCCATAATGTCAAACATAAATATCGTTGTCCCCAATACGCAAGGAGCATATCAATTTTCAATGGATCGATCTCATTGAAATATGGAAAATCATCCATGCCAAAGTAAGTATATAGTCGACAATCAAATAAATTGTGCTTAGTTGACACCAAAAAGAGAACCATGAGTGTCACTTCAATAACCCCATGTCATGGGTAGATCTTCCCTCATGAATGATATGCGGTCAATCATCCCTATCGAAACAATATCGTTTCATCTCCCTATTACGTTGACGTATCTAACCACAATAGTTGATCGCTCTCTTCTTTATGTACTAACTCTTTTATATAAGGGTGTAGTTTATGGAACAATGATATTTACAAGCCTTTTCTACATGGAAAATTTTCCAAAAGAATGCTTCCTCTTCAGAGCACATAGAATTAATCATTTGAATGAACATCATGGCATTGCCTAGACAAACACACATGACACCATAGAAAACTACGAAATGGTCATTCAATAGTGTGATGGCCTGGGCAACATTAACAACAAACAGTTACCATTTGAACAACTTAATAAGTATTTCCAAAAGAAGGGCGTTCATCCTACACACTTTATAAACATTGGTGATTTGTATTTTATTTAATGCCTCTGGAAGCTTGGGTATGGGTAATATTGATCCATAATTATATCCACTAAGTAGTTCAATGAAAGTGATATTGCATGCAAAATTGATAGTGTACCAAGAAAATAATGATAGATCCATTAGTAACTCATTCTTTTTTTATATTTATCTGGTCTACAAACTTGGTAGGGAAGGTCTAAATTTTATCTTAATTGTTGATTACTCAACACATGCTAACATCTCCAATGACTTTTTAGGGTTTTAAAATGTATATTTTAACCTTGTACAATTAATTACCGCAGATAAATTCTTAATAAAAATAGAAAAGATCCAATGACACACACATTACACCTAGATTTTTACCTTGGAATCCCAAACTAGGAAAACCAACAACATGTTTAGAGTCACACCTCTAATATTATATTCACCATATTTCTTCAATGTTTACAATACAATATATATCAGATCCCGCGACATCTAAAACCCCTAATCCATTGACCCGGATTAGTCAACAACCCTAATTCCTTAGCCATAATTAGAAAACCATCAACGAAAACCATGTGCCAAAAAAACGCCAAAAATGGATGCAAAAAACCACCAAATTGATCTCATATCAGTGTACATTACATGAGATCAATTTTTCAAAGAATATAACACATACCCAACATTCTCCCACTTTTTTTTTTCTTTGCATACAAGGGGTTACAATTTTACATAGTCAACAATCCAGGGCAAAAATGCCCATAGATCCTCTACACCAAAATAACTTATTAGTGTTCACAGATTTTGTTAATGAATACGTAACATTCTCCAAAGTGTACACCTTCATCAGAAACACCTTCTTGTCTTCAATCTTGTCTCTCACAAAGTGATACTGAACATTAATATGATTTTTCTTTGAATGATAAGTTGGTTTCTTCGCCAAGAAGATTGCACTCTGATTATCACAATCTATCCTTACAGTTTGTTGT
The DNA here is from genome assembly GCA_010110895.2 of Picea sitchensis. NCBI lineage: Eukaryota > Viridiplantae > Streptophyta > Pinopsida > Pinales > Pinaceae > Picea > Picea sitchensis. Next base: position 689,905 of record SNQJ01S0003656.1, on the reverse strand, counting down.
ACCAAACCAATACCTAAACACAATATTTGTAACCATATTGCTTCCCCCCTTTCATGAGGGGATTCCATGTATTCAAATTCTGTAGTTGAGAGTGCCACTACAACCCGTATTTTGCTCATCTAACTAATTGCTCCTCCAAATAGGTTAAACACATACATGCTTGTAAATCTTATGTGATCTAGATCTCCAACTGAGTCTGCATCAACAAACCCATGTATTTACAACACTTTGTCCAATCCTGGTCTTCCTTGGTAGCACAATCCATAACTAGTAGTGCTACACAAATACCTGAAAACCTTATTTACTATTGTCCAATGTTATTTTGTTGGTTTTGACATACACTTGCTCAAAACTCCCACTGCATGTGCAATTTCTGGTCTAGTACAGACCATTGCATGCATCAAACTGCCAACTACATTGGCATATGGAACATGAGAAATGTACTCTTCCTCTTCCTATGTCTTTGGACACTGATTTGCATATAACTTTACACATGCAGGAATAAGAACTTTGACCACTTTACATTCCTTCATATTAAACCTCTACAATGTTGTCGTGACATATTTCCTCTCATTTGATTGGAGTTTCATGTTTTCCCGATCTTGTTTAATTTTCATGCCCAAAATGAAATGTTCATCACTGATATCCTTCATGTCAAACTTAGAGGACAACTGAGTTTTCACATCTTGGATAATCTCCTTGTCGTTTCCTATCAACAACATATCATCTGCATACAAGACCAAATAAATAAGATGATCATCAATTAATTTGAAATACACACAATGATATGCTTTGTTCCTTTTGAAGCCAAGTCCCAACATATAAGTATCAAAATTTTGATAGCACATCCTTGGTGATTGATTTAATCCATACATGGAATTTTTCAGCGTGCATACCAACTTTTATGTTCCCTTTACAACAAAGAATTTTGATTTCTTCATGTAGATTTCTTCTTCTAAATTCCCATGTAGGAATGTTGTCTTCACATCCTTTTGTTTTACTTCAAAATAAAAGCAACAACAATGGATAAAATAAATCTATTTGAAGTTAACTTGGCAATAGAAGAAAAAAACTCACCAAAGTCAGTTCCCTCTACCTGNTAAATTCCCATGTAGGAATGTTGTCTTCACATCCTTTTGTTTTACTTCAAAATAAAAGCAACAACAATGGATAAAATAAATCTATTTGAAGTTAACTTGGCAATAGAAGAAAAAAACTCACCAAAGTCAGTTCCCTCTACCTGTGAATAACCTTTTGCAACTAATTGATCTTTGAATTTCTCCACTTTGTCTTCTGCATTCAACTTCTTCTTAAACACCCATTTTCTACCAATGGGATTTATTCTAGTCAACAACTCCAATAGATCCCAAGGATGCCATTTCTTCAACCATGGCATTTTTCTAGAGTTTTCCATCATCTGAATCCACTGTCTCTCTAACAGTTCTAGGATCATTATCAGTAATAGACAAGGAACAATTTGAATGGAAATAAGGTGGAGTATACCTTTTTTATTTCTTTCTTTCCTGAACTGATCTCCTCAATAGTGGAGTATGATGATATTCTTCTTCTGGTTCTTGTTCTTATGTAGAGTTTGATTCATTATCCTTCAACTCAAAGTCTATTTTCTTTGGTTCTTCCTTCCTTGGTAGGACTTCTAGTTTGACAACATATTTGATTTCTCTAAATACCACATCTCATATATACACTACCTTCTTATTTTTTGGGTTGCAAAGATTATAACCTTTCAGACTCTCTTTATACCCAATAAAGATACACTTTTCAACATTTTTATCTAGCTTACTACAATTTTCCTTTGGAACGTGAACATAGGAATCACAACCAAAAAACTTGAGATGTGAGAGAGGGTTTCTTACCAGTCCATACCTCATGTGGAGTCTTTCATCTAGTGTTGATGAGGGTGATCAATTGATTGGGTAACATGCACTTCCCATTGCCTCTACCCATAATTATTGTCTTAACTTAACACCATTGAGCATGCACCTTGATTTTTCCATCAACTTCTTGTGCATCCTTTCTGCAACTCCATTTTGTTGAGGTTTATATGGATTAGTCTTCTTTATTTCTATACTACACTTCTTACATAATTCTTTGAATTCATTTCGGTATAACTCTCCACCATTATCTATCCTCAACACCTTAATTATTTTCTCTGTTTGATTCTCCACAAGAGCCTTAAACTATTTAAACCTATCAAAGACTTCAAATTTATTCATGAGGAAATATATCCATGTATTCCTTGAGAATTCATCTATAAATGAGACAAAGTACACATATTTTCCCAGTGATGGAACTGACACGGGTCCAAACAAATCACTACGCACCAATTGTAAAATTCCCTCTGCCCTCATTGCACCAAAGGGGAATCTTACCTAATTATGCTTCCCATATACACAATGTTAACATAAATCAAAATCTAGAGAGTATTTATACATACCTTCAACCATACCTTTATCATGTAGTAGTTGAAATCCCTTTTCTCTGATATGCCTCAGTCTTTGATGCCACAACATAGCGTTTTCTCCAGAGACTATAGGATTTTTTTCTTCTTCATCTCTAATCTCAGGAACAATGGAACTATTACACCCATCACTAATAGTGATTCCCTACAACTTATACATAGTTCTATTCCAAACTCCCTTCAACAACACCATTTCTCCTTGAACCATCCTGTAGATTACTTTCTCAAACACTGTTTTTACCCATGCATCATCTATTTTTCTTAAATAAATCAAATTTCTTCTAATCCTTCCATCCATGAGCTTCAACTTGAATTTTCCTTGTCCTATGATTTTGGCTGTCGAGTCATCACCTAGGAAAACACCATCTCCATCATACCTTTCATATTCACAGAACAACTCCCTATGGGGACTCATATGAAAGGATGTGCCTGAGTAAACCATGCATGCCTCATGATCTGCATGTGTGCTTGAAGAAGCCAATTACACATCACTTTCTTTTTCTACAGAGGTTTTTGGTTCTGTATAAGGAGCATCTTCAGATCCCTTCCCTCTATCAACACTTTTGGATTTTTCCTTATTTTCCACATCACCAGTATACCTTTACAAAATTTCCAGGATATTTAGATCGTCCCTTAGATTTATAAGTTCCACTCGAGGACTTATATATATTTCTTTCCTAGGAGCGTCCTCTTGCAAATAATGCACCTGTGCTTTATCCTTCCATGTTCTTCCATCTCATCTCCTCCTCCAACAAGGATGAGATCACATCATCAAAACTTAAGGTAGTTTTATTACTACCCGTGGACACAACTAGACTATCCCATGATTGTGGTAAAGAGAATAATAAATTGATACACTTATCTTCATCAGAAATCTTAAAATCAACAGATAATAACTGACTTACCACTATATTGAAGGCGTTTAGATGCTCTGTCATTGAGTCTCCATCTTTCATATTTACGTTATACAACTTATTCTTTAGGAAAAACTTGTTCACTAGGGATTTATACTGATACAAAGTCCCCAACTTATTTCATAAATCCTTGGCTATAGCTTCCCCCAACACATTCAATAATACTGAATCTGAGAGACACAACCGAATTTTTCTCTTCGCCTTCCAATCTAACTTTACCCAATCTTTTGCTAACATTCATGTAGGTGCAGTACCTAGATCCACATCAATCCAATGATTTTTTTCCACCAAAAAATATTATATGTTGAGCTTCCACAACTCAAAATTTTTTCCATTAAATTTCTCTATCTCTATTTTCAAACTGCTCACCATTTCTTTTCACCTGAAGAATCAATACTATATATCTCCCACTGTAACAAGGCTTATCACAAACCCGAGCCAAACCCTTAGCCACAAATATGTCCCCCTAAAGACAATAAAAACTCTGATACCAAATGTATATTTTCACCTTGTACAATTAATTACTACAAATAAATTCTTAATAAAAAATAAAAAAATACATTGGCATATACACGCATTACACAGATTTTTACCTTGGAAACCCAAACTGGGAAAATTGACCACTTGTTTAGAGCCACACCTCTAATATTCTATTTATCATATTTCTTAATTGTTTATAATACACCATATATAGGATCCTGTGACATCCAAAACCCCTAACCCATTGACCTGATTAGTCAACAACCCTAATTCCTTAACCATAATTAGAAAACCATCAACAATAACCATGTGCCCAAAAAACCGCCAAAAACATTTCCAAAGAATATCAGTGTACAATCCATGAGATCAATTTTGCGAAGAATATAACACATACCCAACATTTTTAACTCTTATATGAATGGAACCAAAACCTATAACGTGTTGGAAGGACAAAATGAACATGTATGCCATCCTTATATACTTTATGAACATCAGGGTATTCTTCTCAAAACCTTGAGAATTATTTCTTACTCATGTACATCAATGGAATTGCATTTAAGATACTCGACTTGCAACAATTCTCATAACTAAACCAAAGTTTTTTCAATATCAATAACCAACGTCTTTTGCAACCCATATTTAATGTAAAAAAAATAGTCAACAACCATACCAAAGCCAATGTTTTACTCATGGTTTGTAGATCAAACTTGATATTCCATGACATATCTTACAGAGTCGACGATCATGCATGAGTGATCATTCGAACTTGCAGGTCTTCTTCAGTGTGGCTCTCAACCACAAGGAAAAATACCACTCTAAGATATTCTTCGACATACACTTCTTTATTTCCATGGACATCTCAAATAATTCCATAAGCATATCAAGCAAATCTTCCATCCAATATCAAAGTTCCAGTTCAATTCACACAACAACGAAATCAAATTTTTTTAGTATAGGAAATCAAAGGGATGCTCAAGAAGAGAGCTACATTATAGGAAGAATATTAGGGACACACACCCACTAATGAAATAAGAGAGAAGTATTTGGGAAGGTTAACCAACCACTTTAATATTCCTTGTTCATGATAATTTATACAATAAGAATATGGTTGGAGCGTTTGTACCCGCTCCAACTAATCCTTTGTTAGGATCTCTTTGTATGTTATTACATGTATGTTCATATATTCACTACACTAATTTCTAGTGTATAATGTATGATGACAATTATAAGGGCCTAAGTAGCCTCCCAACATTATCCTTTTAAATATATGAAATTACAAAGCAACTAGTGTTAAGTTGACCACTCGATAATTTAAAAGATAATGAAAGATTGTAAACACATCATGAAGTCAGTGTTGATGTTTGGACAACATCCGGAAGACATTCTCTAAAGATAATAATTAATAATATAATTATTA
>SNQJ01S0003656.1:653460-664242 GCA_010110895.2 Picea sitchensis | reverse complement strand
AAGATAAATCAATTACTATGATATAATAATACAAAATCAAATTGAAAAAATAAGAAAATATTTTAAAAAATTCAAAAAAACAAAACAGATGTCATGAATAAATAAATGTGTATTAAATACATGAAAATAATAAGATTTTTAAAAATTCAAAAAACAAAATATACAGTGTTATGAATAAATAAATGTTCATTAAATACACAAAAAATCACAAATATAAATTAAATTGTAAAATTTATGTATACTTTAAATTAGATAAGAAATCAATTTCTTCAAGAAAAAATAATTAAAAAAAAAATAAAAAAACAAATTGTTTGAAAGAAATTCATGAGGATGGAAAGAGTCCTTTTATTCTTGACTTCTTGATAAGAGTGTGCTAAAAATAGATAAAAATATTATTAGGAAATATAAATCATAAGGAAACATAGAGACATTTGGAATGTAAACTAAAATAATTGTAAAATGGTAAAATTAGATGATTGGGTAATTATAATGATAGAGAGAAATTTTTAAAAAATAAACAAAACAATTTTTTGTATATAGGAGCATGGGTAAGTGGAGAGTTATTCATTTCAATGATTCCTAATTTTTATTAAAGTTTAGAATCTATACCAAATTTCTTTTAAGGTTGCAAATAATTTTATTTTATTTAATAATATATAGATTATTATATACCAAACTTGTAAAATGGCTTTTCTTGTGATGAAAACATAATATACATTTTATTCGTAATATTACAAAACCTAAAAAGATGTGCTTGTGATGAGGACGTAATATACATTTTATTCATTAACATCACTTTATCTAAATAAACCTAAGATGTTCAAATATAGTGAATTAATTGAAAGTATCCAATGTGTTTTAATATGAATTATAAGCTCTTAAGTTTTTTCAAATAATTTAAATTATCAAAAACATTATGTATTAATTTCAAATCTCCCATGAGTTTTCATTACCAATCCATGTAATTGTTTTATTAATAAATATAATGTAGTAATTTGTTGCATTAAGAAACATAAATGACAAAAAATGTTTTGGATTAAAGTTAAATATTTCATGAATATTTGTTACCATTTCATGCAGTTGTTGTAATAAGAATGTATTAAGAAATATAATGATGATTTTTTTAATGGTTTCAAGTTTAACAAATGACAAAACTTGATTTATAAAGATCAAAACTAATTTTCTAACATTTTAGGTTTAAAGAACAAAATAAATATCATCATTATTAGGATAAATTCTCACGATGTACATAATGTACATAGTGACAATGGTCAGTAGGATAACCTAAAAATGTCTTGGGATGAGCAAATTTATAGACTATGTGGAGATTTTATGCTTTTGACCCACTAAGCTTTGTTGCATTCCCAGATTATCCTCACGACTTACTTGCATGTAAATGGCTTAAATGCTTACCTTTGTTTGCAAGAAGGTCAGACGAATCAGTTGAGGACCACTTGGCTGCTTTTTCAAAATTGTTGGATGATTTTGAGGTGGAACATGAGGATGTGGTGATGAGGATGTTTGTGTCGACCCTTGAGGGGGAGGCACGAACATGGTACAAATCCCTTTCGGATGCCTCCATTGATGGATGGGATTCGTTCCAAGAGAAGTTCACTGAAATATGGGCAAATAAGCCATACAATTCTTCTTAATTAATGCTTTTACTCATATTAAAAAGAATGGGGATGAAATTGTCACTAATTTTAATGCTCATTTTTCTAAAAATTATTTCTTCTTACTATAAGGCCTAATGATGCTTGTGCTTTGATTTTTTATCTTGAGGAATTTGATGGCATTTTGGGTATTTTTCTCATGAATAAGGAACCTTGAACTCTTGAAGAGGCCCAGACTATTGATATTAAGTTGGAGAGAGATTTTGTGGTAGCCAATGGCTTCATTATGATCCATGAATTTCAACTACCGATTGTTACAGAAGTGCAAGAAATATATGTTAATGAAGATAACCTGCACCGTATCAAGTCCCTAGAGATGAATAGGAGGGTGATAGCCCGATTTTAGATGATCCAGAACCAATGGTTGCACCATTTGAGCCACATGCAAAGTTCCAAGAAGATAAAGGTAAAGATTTGAATACTTAATAGTTTTCATTGGTTCCTCCCATTAGTGAAGACGAAAAATTTCAAGAGGATGGAAAGTTTCAAGAGGAGGAACCATAGATTAACCAAGTAAAGATCATTCAACACAGGATTTCATCCTTTCCTATCATAGAACTGGTCTAGGAACAACTTGACTAGACACCATTACAACAGGAGGAGCCACTTTTGGTTCCACCAGAGGATGATATCCCTTGCACTTTACCTATGGTCCTGCAACTAGATCTTGTTCCTTTGCAGGATCCTATGACTGATCAGAGCTTGGATATCATAGTTCATCATGACCCGATTGAGCTCAGAATGATAGAGGTATTTCAGCAGGATGATTCGAAGAGTTTTGGCTCTCATGCATTCACGTTTCCTACTATTGAAATAGCATATTCTATATCCCAATCAACATCCTTCAATCAACTAGCGGCCTTCAGTTATGCCTTCATTAAAAAATACATCAAGGATATTCTGGGTCACATGAGATTTCACGACTGGTCCCCCTAGACAATTGCCTTTGTTGACCCCTCTCATTGGACTGATCATTTGGCCGCATGGTTACATTGGTCCTTTGAGTATGATGATTTAATCATGGCAGTTTTGAGATAAAAAAAATTGGGTCTAGGGTAGTTGTCTTTCCTTTCTGCATTGTCATTTCAATATTTCCTTCTTGTTGATTTTTCAAAGTTTTAGGACAACAATCTACATTTCCCTTGCAGTGTATTTTTCCTTTCAACTATCTACTTCAGTCTTTACATAAGTATAATTGATTTTTTGCCTAGTTATATCAGCATGTGGTCATGTCTTGTGTGCTTTTTTCCTTTCATGAATAAATGGTTGTCCACTAGTGTTTTTCCTGGGTCAAAATTTGAATGTCTATCTTACACATGCCGAGCCTTTGTGTCTATCATTAGAGTGAACATGGATGGGGGTTCCATTTGTCATTTTTCCCAAAGAATTAATCCTTTAGGATGGTAGCATGAGGAGACTTAGGAGTGTCTTCAATCACCTTATGTCTTTTCTCCTCATCTCTTGTCATTAAGTCCTATGATTTGAGTTGGTCATCCCCCTCATCCAACAATAGGGATATCGTACCTGGTTATTTCATCTTGACCTTCGTGATGAGGGAAGAGAGACATCATTTCTCTTCTTTTTAGTACGTCATCTTGTATCGAATTCGACACATTATCTAAAGATGACCCAAGAGTACAACACCTTGGTAGTTGTTAGCCTCATTGGCATTTATTTTGCATTCAACAAGGTTGAGTATCATTGGGCCTTGATTGGATGATCCTTGTCACTGTTTGACTTCAGAACATATTCCACAATGTCAGGTTGTGCTTGTACCTTAGGACCCATTGACATTATTGGTGGTGTTCCTTCACACTTCACAGGTGTTTACATTATCAACATATGATGAAGTGATTCTCTCCCTTGTGTCGACATCAACACATTTACCACGGGGAGGAGTGTACATTTTTGGGTGGTAGCAGGTAGCGAATTTGGATGAGACCCCTTGGTTTCAGTTTTCAGTGGGAGGATTATATATTTTGACTCCATGGCCCATTGGACATGATTTGGTATTACAGATCAGCTTACAGGTTTTTTCTTCATAAGCTTACAGGGCCTATTCTCCTTCCACACAGTTACAGGGGTATTCTTGGTACACATTTCTTCAGTTTTCACAAAGCATCATTGATACATATTACAAAGTTCTCACAGGGCATCAATTAGTTTTATGGACACATATATTTTTATGGTTCTCCTTTAGTCGCCATTGTTAACCCCTAGATTTTCACCCTTGAAAATCTTGAGGGTTAAGAGCCAACATGAACTATTTTGGTTAGCATTTTGAGATTCTCTAGAGTTTAGCACTTGTGTTGAGCAGGAGGTTGGTTCCCATGAGAGACAGGTATATGATCAGTACATGGTTGTTTGGTTCAAAGATAGAGTTGAATTGGTTTCCATGCATTTTGAGAGAGATGTCTACATACAGTAGGCATTGCTAATTTTTAGGAGACACATTTTGAATGGGTCTCTTGATAGTTTGGGGCAGTTTTGAGCATACAATATGACTCCTTGTAGGATTCTAGGCCTGATGAAACTTTTCCGGGCGACATGCAGGAAATTTCTATTTTTAGTAAGTTTTTCTCTAGGCCCCAGATTCAGATTCTGAGAGCGCGATATTGATCCTTGAGACATCCAGAGTCTTTTGGATCTTTTCCAGCATGATGGCCCAATTTACTATTTTTAGCAGGTTGAGCATCAAGGCTTGCATGTCAGTTTTGATCGCATATTCGGATCCCTTGCGGAAAGACAAGATCAATGTGTATAAAGTCAAGGGTATTAAGAAAACTTTCTATTTTTAGCAGTGTCTACTTTTAGACAATGACATGTGGCGGTGGCCTCCCAGTCACCCTGGATGATGTGGATAGTTTCCTAAAATTTAGGAGTGAGATTCTATTTTTAGAAGTTTATATATTTAGCAGGTCCAATAATATTCCATGCAGTCCAAGTGGCGTCCTTAGAGGTCAACTTGTGGAATATCTACAGAATGATGTGGCATCCACCTAAGAACATGATGCATATTCCCCATATTCGAGCATGTGATGAATAATTAATAATTGGGAAGGGGGTCGCATGAGTTTAGTTGTATAATCTTTCTCACACTTGAGTTAATTGAACATCAAGTAAAGTGTTGGAGGCTAATTTTGGCCTTCACCTACCTCTCACACTCCATTTGACTTGGGCACTTTTCTCACTCACACTTCCACTTCTCCTCTCACCCTAAATGCAGCCTCTCTTCTCTCATGCATGTGGACACATTCCCTAGTTAACTCTTAGCATGTCTCAGTTACTTGGAATTGCAATTATTTTTAGCCCCTCTCATGCACCCATGTGCCTCTCCTAATCCTTTCTCACACTTAACTCACCATTCATTCCATTTCATGTTCCCCTAACCTATAAGGCACACTCATTCTCCTCTCTCCATGTGCATTAACTCCATGTGAACTCAACTCACACTCACTCATCTTACTACTTTTCTCCCACATACACTAAGACTCTAAAATTAACCTCTCATGTATCCTCTCTTCCTCCCTTGGGATATGAACCCCCATTGTGCTATATATTGGATGCTTTTCATTGGTTATTGGTCAATTCATTGCAGTAGCAACATAGTGTCTCTCTCATTCTCTTCTCTCTTGTTCTCTAGTCTAATGGATCCTCTTTGAGAAAAGTAGTCATTGTACCGGTTGTAGGCTTTCCAAGTGTGGTGCAAACAATCCTCTTGTAAGATTCATCAATAAAGAAGTGTGTGTTTGTCTTCAAACCTCTTTTCATGGTGGTATTATGGTAAATTTGTCATCTGATATGTCATTTTCTGAACGGTTCATTATGGTTAAATATTATCTTTTTGAATAGTTTTCCTCTTCTTTCCACTCTATTATCATTGTGTTAAACCCACATGTTCCCTCCAAGCATAGAAGATCGTTTTCCCTCATTGTTTTAGACTACTTATACATGTTGTCCAAGACGAACAACTTGTTGTTTTGTAGGTTTTATACGCAAAAATCAGACTTAAGGACAACAACAAGGTGCTTCATTGTGCTTAGGGACTCCCCCCATAGGCTAGTAAGCACTAGCCCAAATAGAGAGGGGTTTGGTCTGTGACAATTGGGGCCCTAATCCTTTAATTAGCTAATTTTTTACCGTTGTCCTAACACATATATAAGGTCGAAATTGGAGGGTAAAAATTTGTGCTAATAGGTTTTTGGTTTATTTTCTGTTATCTTAAGAGAGACATTGTACTTGTTGACGAATCTATATTGAAGAAGCTTTGTTGGGTTTTCTCCCCCATGAGGGTTTCCCAAGATAAATCTTGTGTATATTATGGATGTCTTTCTTTCAATGATCCTTATGCATGTAATTATTGTTTTAATAGTCTAAAGTTAAAGAATTCTAAATACACTTAACTGCTTAAGATAAATTTTAACACTTATCCGGGAAGCCATACAATCTTCCTCCGCTCTCTCATCTTGTCTTAGTCTTTAACAAGCGGTGGATCTTTGTGCGTGAATGAAGATGATCCATCGTCTACATATAGTAGCCCTCTTCAGAGATGGATTGACCGAGCTTGTGGTTACACTTTTAGGCAGGATGATCAGGTTGATGGCTTCTCTTTCCAATAAGATTTCCTCTCTCCCACCCATCTCCATGAGTTTTATTTCATGATCGATTATATGTATGTTTATACTCATGATTATTATGTGCTTGACTTATCTTTGTTTTATTACATGATTAATCATAGGGGGAGATACTTTGATGAGATGGCTAGCTGGTTGCACTAGTTGTATGACTTCACCTGAAATCACCCATCACCTAATCTTTAGAGCCCCAAGGCCCCAGGTAAGTATGTAGGTCATATTGATTTCATGCATTTTCATCTTGATTTCTCATATTAGTTTAGATGCATTTCATATTTCATTTTTCTCTACTTACATATCGATTCCATACTTGCATATCTTTTATGTGCTTGGGAATTATTAATCTTATGGAAACTAAATCTCACATATTGTATAATTTGAGCCATAGCATCAAATCTATCTAACTTATTTAAATTTAAATTTTATATTGATGCATTAAAATAATAGAAAACCCCAAAACAAAACACAAACAAATTTCATTTCTAAATGTAATTTTATTTTTAAGCACACACCTACAATTTCTATTGATCCAACAAAATATCTTACATACAAAAAATATTTACTACTAGCCTGCCACTGGGGAAACTAGACCATCAACAAAGGTATAGGTCCTCAGTCCATAGAATTTGGACAATATTTTTAAACAAAATCTTGGAAGCTAAAAAAACAGAAGAGAAACCTAAATAAAAATTGTCAGAGGCTCTAGAGTTTGTTCTTATTTTATAATTCATACAAAATTGAAAATTATACCTACTATTCATGGGCTTGGCGGCATCACCGACTGATCCTGACTCTGCTCTGGGGTCGAATGAGAAATTCCTCTTAGGGAAGAAGTCGTCACTACTGTGTTGGTTGATGGAAGATGTGAGGCAATTTCATGCAGCATCAAATGAAGGCCATCCAGCTGCAACTAAATCATATTTTGTGCCTTCTCCGATATTTGAAGCGTCTGGCCAAAGAGAATTTTGACATGCCAATAAATCTCCATCGTTTTCCAGTACTTTGTTTCCCTAGCACAAGTTGTCCCTACATTCAGAATCCAATGAATGGTTGTATCTGCCACCTCCAGGTCAGTGGTCATTGTTCTTTCCAAATGGACCACTCGCTATGCCTCCTCCAAATGTTCCTGAAAGCGAGGAGGAATAGATTAAAAAAAGGTGTTTGTTGCATCGAAAGGTTCTTGTTGGACCCTTGAGGTAGGTAAATCTCTTCTAGGTTGATGAGTCGAAGGCTCGACTGGCGAGTTTCCTCTTCAATTGTACCCCCTCGGCTACCCTTGACGGGGAGCCATTGGTGTCCAAGCTCACGTTCTAAACCTCTGTCTAATACTCGCTCTTAGAGGAAGGGTCTCGACCCACCCCTCACTTTGCAGAGCCCATAGATCCTCCATTGCACTAGAACCACAACAAATAATTATCTGTTGTTTTTGTTAAGAAGCACACAAACTGCCAGACCTAACACGCCATTTACTTTGCATCACCTTTGCCATAAAGCTAAGGTTAATAGTTCCCTTTGGAGGTTGGATTAATCCCATAGTAAATAACATTAAACACAATCTCTACGGATAGAGTGTTGGCACCACGTCTCCTCATGCATCTGAGTTACTATGCCATGTGAACGCCCCTGAGGGTTCGCATGTGTTGCCTTGGGCTAAGAGTTCATTCCCTCCCTTCCATTTGTCGTACCCATTGATTCAACGATGCCTTGTCGTTCATCTTGTTTCCAACACATCACAGTGTTGATGCCTTCTTCTCCAACTGTCATAGCATCCTCGGGGGTCGTAGCTCCCTCGGTTCACGTCCATAACACCCCATATGGGGATCTTTTCTAAATCTATTGATTAAGGTGAAATTAATTGTTATTTTTTTTTTTACATATTCATTGATTTTTGTAGAAATAAAAGTAATTTTGTAGAATCATTGATTTTTGTAGAAATAAAAGCAATTTTATAGAAATACAAGTAATTTAACTATGAAAATGAATAAGATAGAAAGAACTTGTTTAAGGTTTTGAGTTTGCTGAAAAATTTGCTTATAATTTCTTATAACTCCAACTATCAATCTAGTATCCTTATCTCGATGCGACTATCAAATCGCCAGGGGTTAAGGTCAATACGGGAGGACTACATCGGGAATGTTGTGTTCCCTGTATTGATAGTCTGAGTATGTTTATGCAAATGCAAAACAATGCAATAATAAAGCATTGTAGAAATGAAAGCATAGAAAATAAATATTATGATGAGTATCCATGATTATATAATTTAGAATTATCTTCATGATCCTTGCACAAACATCACATTTATAAAATAAATAACCAAAAAACACATAAATATATACATTAATAATTGAAATAAAATGAATTCATTTTACTTAAATAATAATATTAATAATAACATTTATTTCAAAACTCTCATAAACACTCTTAGCATTGACAAAACTAATTAAAGAAATATATTAACAAAAACAACTTATCAATATCCTAGAACACGACAAATATCCTAAAAGTATTTAGGAAAGTTACAAATTATACTTTTACAAAAATTACAAATGTTTTCAACAAATATCCTAAAAATATTTACAAAAGTTGCAAATGGTACTTTTATAAAAGTTACAAATGTTGTCGACAAATATCCTAAAAGTATTTACAAAAATTACAAATGGTACTTTTACAAAAATTGTAACTTAAAGGTATGATAAAATTACAAAGGTATGATAAACAATAAAATTATAACAAAAATAAAAGTTACAATTGTTATAATATAACAAATGATATAAATTATATGAACATAAACATAAAAATTATAATTATAATATAAAATAAAAAAACATGATTGGAAAGTTGCAATAATAAATATAAAATTAAAAATGATCCTGGCAAATAATTCATCTATATGATATATAACCAAAAAAATTCCTTTGCTTTTCCTCTACTAGCTACCAATGCCATACTTACATTGCAACAATTTCTTTCAAAAATCACCGTGAAAAGTAAGTATCATAGTTACGATCACAGCAATTTCAAAAATCACTTTCAAGGATTTGGTAAGAATGGAGTATCTAGAGGATGATTATTTTTTAAATTTGATCTTCACAGCAAGTTTTCTACATTTAACTTTCATTTTCATATTAGCATTTTCAACCATTTTTACAAACTATAAATAAATAAAAATCAACCAATTTTTTTATTGATTAAATTATTAATAACAAAGATTCAAATAATTTCAGTTTTTAAAAGTATGGATTGAATGTGAGTCTTCTAGAAATATGGCTTTTTGGTGTATTGAATTTGAGTCTTCTAGAATGAATTGATGTACTTTGGAATGTGGATAAATGCGTCGTTAATTGTTGTACTTGGATTCGCGGATAACCTAAATTAAGAAAAGCGGATAACCTAAATTAATACAAAAAACAGCATAAGATTAAGTTTACATGAAGAAGTATGAGGCCCCAAATTCCATATACGTGTAGACTTTGTGTAAAATTCCTGTTCCTCATCAGGCAAACTATTACGCTATTCTACATCATTGTTGTTTTGGCCTTCACCATTACTCTTCATGGAAAACATTGCAATGCACAGACGTGGCCATATAACTATATAGAAGTAAATTTGAGAGCAATCTGAATAGAGTCTTTTTCAACGCACGGCCCAAACTGGGTTTAACATTTCTGTGTATGGCCAAATCCCTGACCAAATATATGGCCTCTTCCACTGTAACGAAGACACAACATTATTATTCTGCAAAATATCATTACAATCGACAGAATCTGCTGCGGCTCTTGAGAGGCTGCTTAACAATTTGTCTCGAAAACTTTATGGTACGGTCCAGTGCTGGATTTTTGATCTGGATCTACTGACGACTGCACAAAATGCCTGTTTTCCACAATCAATAATATAGTCACAGCAGATTAACCATTAACAAAAATCAAGGTTAATTGCAACAATATACCCGCGATCCTACTAGTATGCTGATTCAACCTGTTCACTGTGTGAGTGTCTCGGTTCGATTGAGAACGTAGAACGTGCAGTTCATGGTCATGGTTGGCACTAATAAATTGCATCAATATACCTGCGATATATCCCACATTCACCATCGCCTATAACAAAATTCAAAATTCAAAGATGCTTCACACCGCACGTGCAACGTGGCAAAAGCAGAGCCGCCGGATCTGCCCGTTGGACGCGTGCAACGTGGCAAAAGCAGAGCCGCCGGATCTGCCCGTTGGACGCGTGCAACGTGGCAAAAGCAGAGCCGCCGGATCTGGCCGTTGGACGCGTGCCACGTGGGAAAAGCAGAGCCGCCAGATCTGGCCGTTGGACGCGTGCCACGTGGGAAAAGCAGAGCCGCCAGATCTGGCCGTTGGACGCGTGCCACGTGGCGAGAGGAGAGCCGTCCGATCTGGTCGTTAGATGCGTGCCACGTGGCGAGAGGAGAGCCGTCCGATCTGGTCGTTAGATGCGTGCCACGTGGGAAAAGC
>SNQJ01S0003656.1:603666-652218 GCA_010110895.2 Picea sitchensis | reverse complement strand
TATATGATATGATTGAAAAATATAAAAGGTGAATTCCACATATCTAATATGATTGAAAAATATTTTCCATTGAAATATGTATGGGAAAAAGATGTGAGTAGATGGAGAAACTCATCCTAGAATATATGTAATGTAAATTTTTTGAGGGTAGTTTCTTTGTCCATCCATTGAATAACCATCATTGAGTCACCATAAATTTGTAGTCTGGTTCAAGATCATCTTTAGAGCCATCAATTCATAAAATGTATCGGTTTCATGACCAATTCCATATTTAAAAGAAAGAAAAGGATAGAATTCCTCCCAAGCCTCCCTTAAAAGTATTTCCCTATGATACACCATAAAAAATTCCATGGAATGTTCTCATTTATTGACACTTCAAATTGAGAACGTGAGACATATTTTTCATGCATCTGTGGGTAGGCTTTTAAAATATTTATGGCCTAGACTACACATTTTAGGGGTAATGTCTCTTTGTGTTCAAACAATGTTAGATTTATAGCAAGCCATACACCCTAAGGTATGTTAAGGGGTAGTTCTATGATCTTAGAAGTCTCCTTTCTACTACACCAAGTTCTGGAGGCCTCTTCAAGATTGCCTCCTTCCCAAATATTCCTTATCCTTATCATTATTTCCACCCCTTTCCACACCTCGGAATATGGGTGTTCCATGATGGTATGATGTATAGTTTCTTCTACAAGATAACATTGACAACAACATCCTGGCCCAACAAAATTCCCTTTCTAAAAAGCTTCCCACATGGGAGCCCTGTTGTGTAACTCAACCACATGCATCTCTTTCTTTTTTTGGGGCAACATTTTAATTTCCATGTTATTTTTGACCTCCAAAGTTGATGGCCTTTTGTTCCTTCTTATACTAGTGATTTGTAGCATGTTTTGGGAGCATAAGTCCCCATATGATTCAATGACCAAATTGACTTGTCCTCTTCTTCTTTGGGTCTAAAATTTTAGTCTTTCATGACATCAATGCACCTTTTCCATTCCTTTGCATAATCTACCCCCAAACCAATCTCTTCCCATAATAGCCCTTGTTGGTACCAAGTTGTGGCCCTTTTCTAGTTTGCAACCTATCGAAGATTATAATAACCTTTATTCCTTAGCTCTTGAATCATATGTGAGGGAAGCGTGTGCATACATTTTCTCCCTACCCCAGGGTCAAGACCAATTTTCACTTTATCACCTTTCCAAATTTGTCAAATCCACTGATTTCCAACAAGATGGCATACATTGATAAATGCCTTCCATATTATTGAGGATTTATTAAGTTGTTTGACATAATTTATAACCCAATCCTCCATAGTATTAGAGGCTAAATACTTATTTCTTACTACCTAAACCCACAAACTTGTTGCTTGAATTAGCCTCCACACATTTATTGCAACAAGTCTAGCCTTTGAGAAGAGAAAGGGATTTTTGAGCCCCCATCCTCTAATGGATTTTGGTAACGTCAACGTTTTCCAAGAGTTTAGGACCAATCCTTTAAATTTTTTTATCTCCAGACCAAATAAATTGGTAAAAAAGTTTCCTAATGGCTTCCAAAACTCCTTTCCAGACATAGGTCAGTGATATCTATTAGACTAGAATTACTACCAAAATTGCTTTTAACAATACCAAACATCCTCCCCTGGACAACCACATGTTGCACCAGGTGTTTAATTCTTCTCCACTTTATCTATCATCCACTACCAATCACATTTTTTATACTAATTTGGTTTCGAAAAGAAACCCAAATACTTCATACCCTATTCTAGATCAACCATCTTAAAAGGGAATAACTAAGCAATGTGGTTATTTTCTTGCTTAAATATCCTCCATAAAGTCATCATGAATTTTTTCATATTAATTACCATTCCAATTGCTTTACAAAATAAATCCATGATACCCTTGAATATATAAATGACTCTTCTAGTGCCTTCACAAAAAATCAATGTATCATCTACAAACAATGGATGTGTGATATTACATGATACTCCTATTGGTACCCCTTTAATACTACCATTTCCTCCTGCTTCTTTTAGTAGCCTGGTTAAGCCTCCATCAATTAAAATAAACCGAGGGGGGAAAGAGGGCACCCTTGTTTGAGACCCCTCCTTGATCTAAAAAAAGTGGATGATGATGTTACACTTATTAACACAAAAAAAGATACTAATGAAATGCTACTCATTATCCAAACAATGAATCAGATGACAGAAACCCAAATGAATTAGAATTAGTCTATTGTAAAGCCAACTTAACCTATCATAATCTTAGATAGGTCCACTGTCATCACCATCGATATTTGGTTCCTAACTTTTATTGAATGAATGTATTCTTCGACTATCCCAACTTCCTCATTTATTTGCCTTCCTTC
This sequence comes from Picea sitchensis, assembly GCA_010110895.2. NCBI lineage: Eukaryota > Viridiplantae > Streptophyta > Pinopsida > Pinales > Pinaceae > Picea > Picea sitchensis. The sequence continues at coordinate 649,851 of SNQJ01S0003656.1, read as the reverse complement.
TAAGAACATAAAATGTTCTCCAAATTTGATTTGATAGAACACTTTTCAATCTTCTAGAAATTAGCTTTAATACAATTTTGTATATGCATTTGCATAAAGAGATGGGTATGAATTTCTCAAAGGTTGTAGGATTATATTCTTTAGGAATCATAGTTATAAATGTTTTATTAAAATTTCCCAACATTTTCCCTTCTTGCAATTTCCACAAATTTTCTTAAATATTCATCAATAAAATCATAACATCCTAAGAAAAATTCCAGAGGCAGATCATTAGGTCCAAAATTTTTGTCCTTCTGAAAACTCTGCAATATCTGAGACAATTCTTATTTCCCAACTTCATTTATCAAGGCCCGGTTGTCTTCCTCATTGTCGAAGCTAGGGAAGGATTTTGACAACCTAATCGCCTCTACTATGCAGTGATCCAGGTGGATATTGCTGGCCACCCACCTGTTCCAAATTCCAATTGGTTCATCTTGACAGTTTTCAGTTCAACATGTTTCTCTGTAATGGGGAAACATTTTTGTAATTATGGGTTCTACACTTCTAAGGTTGTCTTGAATCCCTACACAACATACAGGTGGATATTGGTGGCCGCCCATATAGTCCAACTGGTCTATTTTGGGAGTTTTCATCTCAGTACATCTTTATGTACATTTGGGACCGTTTTGAGTCCCTAAACATCATTTTTTGGGCTTTCTAGAATCAAACTGTTTACAAAGTCAATTTTGATGGAATACTGTATAATTCTTGAAAATACCTTTCCAACGGGCTATCACACGCCTAAAACAAAGATTATATTCAAAAGTTACGATCCCAGGAAGTTGATGTACTAACTTACCCCAATGGGGCACACATGAATTTTGGTGTTTCATATCCTAGGGTTAGGTTTTTGGATGCCTAGGGTTTTGGAATTCATGTTTATTGTAAAAAGACCTTCAGAGTCTCATTGTATTGATCTTCTTACGAATGAGCGTAGCCGTCACATCTCTTCTCAGAGACAGAGCTACCACCATTCTAGCGAGTCTCGCACTCTGTATTTTTACAGTCTTTGTACATTTCTTTCATTAATATAAATCATTTATTGTTCTATTTCTCTGTTTCTGGCAATATTTATGTGTATTTCATTGTAATATCTATGCTTTCATTTCATTCCAAAAATAAACTAGATCATGTAGAATGAGCGTATTCTTTGAAAAGGGAAGATAACTGCTTAAATCCTTCAAATTTAATGTCTTTGAAGTTTGTTTCCCATGTACCATCTCCCTTATCAATTTTCCAAACATAATTTATATTCTTTCTACATTTTGCATACCTATGAAAAAAATTGCATTCTCATCACTATCCTGTAAACATAAGGCCATGCTCTTGAGTTTCCATTCCTTTTTTTTTGGAAGAATATGCCTCCTTTTATCTTCTACTATATTTACTTCATGTTTACAATCCTCACTCATATATCCAAAACATTCACTATTATAGAGTACCCCTCAGGCTTCCTCTACTTCTCTAAGAACCCTATTATCTCCCAACTTTTTATCCCTTGTCCAATTAGAAGCTACATTTTTATCTGAACCCTATTATCTCCCGACTTTTTATCCCTTTCCCAATTAGAAGCTACATTTTTATCTTCTTTTAAATTTTGGTGAAATTGAATGGGAGTAGATTCTCTTAATTGCCATTATATGGTTTCCAAACAGATTTAATTTTCCCTACAAAATCCTCTTACTTCAACCATTAAAGATTTAGTTTAAAGGGACTGACATGTTTCTCTATTAGATGCATCGCTTCTAACACCACAATAGTGTGATCAGAATCCCCCTAGATGTGACCCACTGTTTAATACAAATGAATTCATCAAGAAGGGCTTCAAAGATTAAAAATCGATCAAAGCTCTTGGCAATTCTAACTTCCCCAACTCTCTTGTTTGTCCAGGTATGAGACAATTTAGTTGATTCAATATTCAAAAGACTAGTTTCTTCCAATTTCCTAATAAAATAACCACAGTTGAGCCCTAACCCTAAAATTATGATGCTCCTAAGGTGAACTTCAAGTCTCCTCTTACCACAACCAATCATTTTGAAAAATATATCCCAGTAATCCACCATGTCCATGTAAATACCATAAACATTTAGCACTATGAAAAATGAAAATGTGTATTTATTACTATTATTAAAATAGTAATTATGTTATTTTTTTACATTTTATGATAATTTTTTTTTTTATTAATCATTGAAAAAAATTAAATATTATTTTTAAAAAGTATTTTACGTATTTTTATTTTATATTTGTATTATTTTATAGTATTATTTATGAAATGTATCTTATTTACATTAATGTATTATTTTATTTCATATTAAATAATTAATTTACATAATATTTTGTAATATAATTGCAGCTTATCATAGAGGCTCACACCTCCAAGGTTGCATGGCATTTTGTTGTTGGGAAGACAATTTCCAACTTACAAAGGTATGCGTACTGGCCCAAAATTCAAGAAGATGTAGCACTATATATTTGATGATGTGTATTTTGTTGTATCAACAAGCCCAGTAATAGGAAGCAAGGTCTATACCATTCCTTACCTATACCCACTCAACCTTGGGAAACTATTTCCATGGATTTTGTGGCAGGTTTACCAACAACCAGGAAGGGACATGACTATCTATTTGTGGTAGTTGACAGGTTCAAAAAAATGTGCATTCTCATGCCTTGTATAAATACCATCAGTGGGAGAGAAGCAACAAACAAGTTCTTTGAACATGTATGGGTTCACTTTGGGATACCAAGGAGCATCATCGCAGATGCAGATACCATATTTCTCAATGTATTTTGGACTACATTGTGGGAGAATATGGACACTAAGTTGAAGAGGTCTACAACATTCCATCCATAGATAGAAGGGAAGACAAAAGTAGTCAACAAGACTTTGGTGTAGCTTTTGAGGGGTTACAATCAAAAGCATCTAGAGACTTGGGATGGAAATCTGATCTATATATAACACTCTTAACATAGTAATCCACACTTCTACTGGTAAGTCACCTTTTGAAACTTGCTTTGGGTTTTTCAACCTTGTTAACCTTTAGATTTTCACCCTTGAAAATCTTGAGGGTTAAGAGCCARCATACACTATTTAGGCTGGCATTTAGAGATTTTCTCAAAGTTGTAACACTTGTGTGAGACAGAGGTTGGTTCCCATCAGAGACAGGTACAAGATTGGTATATGGTTGTTTTTGTTTTAGAGATAGAGCTAACATGATTTCATAGGATTTGAGAGAGATTTCCATATACAACAAATGACCCTACTTTTTAGGAGACAATGATTGGAGACTCATTTGAAAGTATTGAGCATACATAGTTGGTCCTTGCATAATATTGATCCCGATGGCATTTTTCCAGGGCGACATGCAAGTACTTTCTATTTTTAGCAGATTGAGTTCCATGCCTTAGATCAAGATTTTGAGTGTGCAGTATCGATCCTTGAGACATTTTGAGTCGTTTGTACCTTTTTATATTTTTAGCAGGTGGAGCACTAGGGATTTCATGTCGATTCTGATCACATATTTGGAATCCACTCAAAAATTGAATCTGATGAGTATGATAGCGTTGACATGCGAGGACATTTTATTTTTAGCAGTGTCTATTTTTAGACATATGACACATGGTGGTGTTCTCCTAGTCATCCTCAACATTTTTTACAGTTTCCTATTTTTTAGGAGCCACACCCCATTTTTAGTAGTTTCTATTTATATTGGGGGTGGTTGGGTCCAAAGGTGACAAGTGGCAGGGTCAAATTTCGACATGTGGTGGTGATTCAATGTGACATGTGGCATATACTTGGCATCATTTAATGAGGGGCACACTTTCCAAGGTAAAGTCATTAAAGTGAAGAGTTAATTAATTAAAAGGGGTGTATGGATGAGGTGGCAATCTCATGGAGATGATTGCACCAATCAAGGATTAATTCTCTCACCTAATTTTTTCGCACTTGTCATTAACTCACTTTCCATGCAAATTAATTTCATTAACTCCCTTTTATTTCCTCTTAAACACTAAATCCCTAAAATTTAGGGCAAATCCTCTCTCTTGAGCTAACGCATGGCTCCTAACATCAATTTTGGCATGAATACATGTGTTAGTTAGATTTTTCCTTCCTCCATGCACCTAAACCCTCCTTAAAACACCAAAGCACATTCCCCTTCTCTCATTATCTCCTTCTTTATTCATGAATCTGCCCCTCACTTCCTCTCTTTCACTCACACATGTGACACTTTTCTCCTTTCCTTTTGGCCTGGGCACCACCTCCCATACATCATTCTTCATAATGGAGGCATATTCCTCCATCATGGCCTCCTACCACACTCCATGTTGTGCAGCTTGCTCATAAGTGGAATGCTCTGCATGAATGAGTTGTGTCATTAATTCCATGTACCCAAGTCTCTCTAGTGGTTTACTTCATCTAAAATCTCTCTCTGGAAGTCCTGCCAACCTGAAATCACTGATTTTGGACTTATACCACTTAGGTCGTGGCATAGTATTCTGCTCATGTAGAAATGCATCACATTTCTCCTCCTCCTCATCATCTCACTCCTGATGATCATGTCTAACTGTCTCACTCTCAAAAATTGTACCTGTACCTGTACCAGTACCTTGTGTCTGACTCTGTGAACCAATGCTCTGACTTTGTACCTCCTCAAGCTTGACTCCTTAATCTTGTTCCTTTTGGTCATATTCCTGCAAGTCTCTATACCTCCTCAATGCACGCTCCTCCTCAAATTGTACATCCCTACACACTATGCTATTTCTACGTGCTGGCACAAAGATCTTGTAGGATTTGGAAGCCTCTCTATATACAACAAAAAACCCCTTATCTATTGTGGGTTCTAGATTTGTCCTCTTCTATGAAGGGACATGATAGTAACATTTTCTGCCCCAGATGTGAAGATGACTCACATCTAGTTTGGTACATGTAAATACCTCTACAGGTGTCAAATTCCCCAAAATTGTGTGGGGACTCCTGTTCTGAATATAAACAATCGTGTGACTATCCTCTGCCCATAAAAACAATGTCAGACCCTGATCATGTATCATTGCGCATGATTCTCCGACTATGGTCCTGTTCTTTTTCTCGACCACTCCATTATGTTGAGGATTGTAAGGAACAATGAGTTCCTTATTGATCCTCACTGCTGTGCAATAATCCAGAAATGCCTTGGAGGTGTACTCACCCCTGTTGTCGCATCTCAACACCTGAATATTCCTACCAGTTTGGTTCTCAACTAGAGCTATAAACTCCTAAAATCTGTCAAAGTCTTCATCCTTAACCTTCAGGAAGTATATCCAGGTTTTCCTGGAGTAGTCATCAATGAATAGAACAAAATATTTGAAGCCACTCACTGAATCCACACTCATCGGACCACATATGTGAACTTAGGAAACCCCGTGATTTCCTATCTTAAGTGCCCCAACGCACCAAAGTGTATGTGCTCCATCCTCCTGTACCACAACTCTCCCATGTCTGTGGTTGTACTAACTAATTCTCTCTCTGGTTGAAACTGAAGCTTGTACACCTTCTCTTCTTGAACCCCAATCATCATGTCCATATTCTCACTTGACCCTATTAGCATGACAAACATCCTTCCCTTATGGAAGCTGACCTCATAGCCTTTATCCTCAAGAGTAGAGACTGAGATGAGGTTCTTTTTCAACCTCGAAACATATAGTACGTCATCAAACCGGAGTGGTTTACCCAACTCCCTCTGAAAAAAAACTGTTCCAACCCCTTGCGCTTTGTAGCACCTTCCATATCCAAGCTCTATAACCAGATTCACACCTCCCCCTTGTATCCTAGTGAAAAATGCCTTGTGCCCTGTCATATGAAAATATTCTCCACTGTCCACAAACCACATGTTTGAGACTACTGCGCTAGACATACAAGCTATGAAGCATAAATCCTCCTCAAAGATTTTGGCAAACTCATCCACTCTTGTCGAAGCTGCCATTTGTGGTTGGTTCTTCTTCTTCTTCTCTGGAAACTGTGAGGAAAAGTGTCCCATCTTGTGACACTGGAAACATTTTACTTTTGAAAAGTCAATGTTCTTCTTTACACCCTTCTTTTTCTTTTGCTTTCCCTTTCCTTTGCTCGGAAGAGCCAAGCATTCTTCATCCAAAATCTGTGGTGAAGATGAATATCCACTAGGCTGACCAAGTCTAATCTCCTCCTGCACAAAATCATCTCATAATCATTTCCAATAAGGGATTTTCTTTTGAGCTACAACTCCATGCATGAACACATCCCATGACTTCGAAAATCCATTCAGTGCCACATGTACCAACTCAGGCTCTTCAATTTTCTCACCTACTATGCCTAGCTCATCCCTGATCTATGCAATTTGAGTAAGGTAGTGAACCACGCCTTCCCCTTTATCCATCTTAGTACTTCTCAGTCTTTCCCTAAACACCATCACCATGTTTTAATTTTTACTCTGGTAAAGGTTATTCAAGGCAACCCACATCTCCTTAGCAGACTTTTTCCCTGGGAGGTGATGGATGATGTGATCCTTTACCCCATCAAGGAGTATTCTCTGGGCTTTATCCTCACCCTTCTTCCAGGTCACAAATGCATTTTCATCTGTGGGAGCTGCCGCCTTATCATCAACATGGTCAAGGACATCATTGGCATCCAAAACCACAGTGACCCTTTCCTTCTAGGTGACAAAGTTTTGAGCACCCTGAAGCTTATCCTCCATTCTCAAGGTCATGGCCATTTATGAAAATGATTTTGTGCTGCACTATACCCTTATGTTTTGTAGATCTGAACTCCGCTAATGCAGATCTATGTTTTCCTTTGCAAATCTACACTTTTATGTTGCAGATCCAAATTTTTGTGTTGCAGATATGAACTTCTGTGTTGCAGATCTAAACTTATCTGTTGCAGATATGAACTTCTATGTTGCAGATATGAACTTATCTGTTGTAAATCTGAACTTATATATTGTAGATATAAACTTATGTGTTGAAGATATGAACTTATATGTTGCTCTGAACTTGTCTATGCAGATCTGAACTTATTTGTTGCAGATCTGAACTTACGTGTTGGAGATCTAAACTTATCTGCTGCAAATCTGAACTTATCTGCTACAAATCTGAACTTTTGTGTTGCATATATGAATGTAATGTTGCTTCTTCAACAGTCTTGCTCTGATACCATGTGAATTTTCTTCAAACCCATTTCACTAAGTCAATTAATTTTTCTGTTAACTGATTTTGTCAGGTTTTCTTCACAAATAAATAATACACAACATAAAATAATAACCAGAAACTTAACAGTAAAATACAACAACAATTACATCACACATACACAAGTAATTTTTGGACAATTCGTCCCTGGAAAAGCCCTGGAGGGAAAACCAGTGCAATAGATTTGTATTTTATTATTATTGAGCAGAAAAATATAGAGATATCTTACAATAAAATCATCCCAGCCAAATACAAAACCTCCTCAACAAATGTATTCCACCCTTCTGAAAATTCTCCTGATCAGATTTGTAGGAAAATACCTCTACAATGCTAAAGATGTGTGCCAATCTCAATGTAGAAGCCTCCTCTCTCTCCCTGCAAACTCTCTCTCCAAACCCTCAATAAATTCTCCTCTATCTCTCTTCAGAAAATTACCTCTCTCTTGTGCATAATACACCCCTCTCCAAGTTGATCTCCTTTTTACTCAATGAGCAAGTGATAAACCCTATCTCCAAAAGTATGAAGGGCCAAGATTGATCCTCATACACCTTATGAGATCAATGGTCAAGATTAGAATACCAAAACTTAAATTATTTTTCACTTTAAGTTTATAAACAGTACTCATTAAGTCAACATTAAAATACAACCCATTTACTGTTCTTTTTCCTATGTACAATTTTAAGAAAAAGATTAACCCATCAACTTGGATAAGTTTCATTGTCCTCATCCATGCTAGGATGCCATGAATGGTGAATACCTTCCTTACTATCCAATATCAACACTTATTCCTTTAGAATAAAAGGTTACATGCCTAACCTTGGTTTACGCCTAAGACACAATTGAAATCATACCCTCTTACTTACACAAGAGCAACCCTGTAGCTAATTCGACTTACACCTACATGACCAACAACCCCAAACATTTCTAAAGATTCAAGATTAGAGATTATTTTTTACTGCATTAGAACATGCCTTATTTATCATATTTATAGTAGGAAAAACCCTAAAGAAAGGCACCAAAAAATGGTTACAAATCTATGCAGATCATTGGCTACAAAATCTGCGAATATCAAGATTTTGTTACAAGGCGACTACCAATCAACCTTCATTTAGTCTTTAGTCGATTGCCACATGACCACATGTCGACCTCCTATCAAATGACCTTTCTTCTTGCCATTAATCCACCTCGACTGTGACTTTTCCTATCGATCCACATCGAATCGACTTTCACTACAAAGAATATAACAACCCAACATTCTCCCACTTGTTGCCTTATTTGCTAAACCGAGAGTTTTCTGAATGTTTGTTAATAGACCCAGGGAAATGATACCCATTTCCTCTCTACACCAAGAGAAATTCACAATTCTCACAGACTTGGTCAAAGATTTTGTTATGTTTTCCAACATGTCCACTTTCTCCATCAACACCTTGTTGTTTTCTAGCATGTCTCTTACAAAATGGTATTGTACATCAATATGCTTAGTCTTGGAATGGTAAGATGGGTTCTTGGCTAAAAATATTTCACTTTGAATATCACAATTAATCTTCATATCTTTCTACTCAAACCCAATTCATGAGCACAACCTTTGAAACCATACTGCTTCTTTGCTTCCATGAGTAGCTACCATGTACTCAACTTTTTTTGTTGAAAAGGCTACGATTGCCTATCATTTACTCATCCATCTGATTTCTCCACCAAACATATTGAACACATATCCACTAGTCGACCTAGATCTCTAGCCTAGTCGACATCGACAAAGCCATGTACATTTAATTCATTGTCACCTCCAATTTTTCCTTGGTAGCATATAGCATAGAATTTTGTACCACACAAATACCTAAATAATATCTTGACAATTGTCCAATGCACCTTTCCAAGTGTTGACATGTATCTTCTCAACACTCCCACAGTATGGGAAATGTCTGGTCGAGTGTAGACCATCACATACATCAGACTACCAATAACACTCACATAGGGAACACGTGTCATGTCCTTTATTTCTTCCCGTGTCTTTGGACAGTGTTCAATAGTTATCCTAGCTCCACAAAAATTGGCACCTTTACATATTTGCAATCATGCATGTTGAAACATTTTAAAATTGTTTCAATATACTTCTTCTAGTTCAACCATAGCTTTCTAGCTACTTGATATCTTGTGATCTCTATTCCCAGAATGAAGTTTGTTGAATCAAGATCCTTCATGTCGAACTTGGAGGATAGCTGCTTCGTCACCTCCTTTATTGCATCCATGTTGTTTCTGATTAGAAACATGTTGTTGACATACAAAGATACATATAGGAAACACCCATATTCTTCCTTGGAATATATGCAATGATCAACTTTGCTTCTCACAAATCCCAAACCGAGGATGAACATGTTGAACTTTTGATACCACATCCTTGGTGATTTCTTTAGACCATAAAGGGATCTTTTTCAGTTTGCACACTAGCTATTTCTTTCCCTTTACCACAAATCCTTTAGGTTGTTTCATGTATATTTATTCTTCCAGGTCCCCATGTAGGAACGTTTTGTTCACATCCATATGTTTTATTTCCAGATCAAATGTTGCAGCGAGAGAAATTAGTAATCTAATGGAATTTAATTTTGAAACATGGGAAAAAATCTCACCGAAGTCGACTCCTTTGACTTGGGAATATCCTTTTGCTACCGGTCGAGCTTTGGATTTCTCGACTTGACCTATTGCATTCATCTTTTTCTTGAATACCCATTTTCTACCGACATGCTTTCTTCCACTAAGAAATTACTGAATCCCATGTCTTTTTCTTACGCAAGGATTCCTTTTCTTTGACCATGGCGTCCTTCCAGAGTCTACCCTTTTTCGATTCAACTGCCTTCCTGACCAAATTGAACTCCTCGTCAGTGGAAGTTAACAAAAATGTGTAATGGAAGTCGAGTGGACTATACCTTTTGACTAGTTTTCTTACTCATTCAGACCTCCTTACAACTGGGTTTGGTTGTTCCACCTCCTCATATGATTCAACCAACTCATCTAGATGATCTTCTTCTTCGTTCCTCAGTTCAAACTACACCTTCTCTGGATCATTCCTAGTTTGAACCATCCCTTCAGACTTGGAATTCCTTCTGAATTCTTTGAATACCACATCTTGATTGTATAATGTTCTCCTTGATGTAGGATTCCAGAGCTTATATCATTTCATTCCTTTTTTGTATCCAATGAAAATACGTTTGAATGCCTTCTTTTCCAACTTGATACTATTTTACTTGGGAACATGCATAAATGCATCACAACCAAATACTTTGAGATGTGAAAGCAAAGGCATCTTACTAGACCATACCTCATGTAGATTCGTGTCAAATATTGCCGAAGAAGGAGACATATTCACCAGATATTTTGTAGTGTCGACTTCCTCTACCCAAAATTCTTGTGCGAGCCCAACACCACTAAGAATGCTCCTTTCCTTGTCCATCAACACTATGTTCATTATTTCAACAAATCCATTTTGTTGTGGGGTATATGGTGTGGTGTTTTTGCGTGTTATGCCACACTACTTGCAGAACTGCTCAAATTCTTGTCCACAAAATGTACCACCATTGTTAATTCATAGCACCTTACTCTTCTTAGCTATCTGATTTTCTACAAAGGATTTAAACTCTTTGAATTTCTCCAAAACCTATGATTTCTTCCTCATGAGATATATCCATGTTTTTCCGGAAAACTCATCTATGAAGGATACAAAATACAACGATCCACCAAGTGAAGGCACTGATACAGGGCCGATGATCCAAAATATATTTGCAGAACAAAATGAATACAAATTATTATCAAAATACTCTTAACATAAAATAATAGATATACAATAAAATTGGTTTCTATTCAATGAGGAAATAAGATGAAACTGTAAAATGCACCGGAAACAAGCTTGCTAGAATGGTGGCGACTTATCTCTGAGAAGAGATGTGATGGTTGTGCTCATTCACAAGAAGATGATTACAATGAGGCTCTGAAGGCCTTTTTACAATAAATAGGAATGTCAAAAACCCTAGACATCCAAAAAACCTAACCCTAGGAGATGAAGCACAAAAAGTCATGTGGGTCCCGTTTGGGTAAGTTAGTACATCAACTTCCCGGGGTTGTAAATTTTGCATACGATCTCCATTTTAGGCGCAAGATAGCCCATTGGAAAGGTTTATCTGAGGAATACAAATTTTGTTGCTATCTACCAAAGGTCATTCCGACTGTGGCGAGCCCTAAAAAACATTGTTTAGGGCCTCAAAATGACCTCTCAAGTCAGGGACCCGAAAACTAGGGAAAAAACTGCCAAACTAGAAAACTGCCAAAATGAGCAAGTTGGAATAGGTGGGAGGCCACCAACATCCATCTGGAAATTTCTACTAAATTTGGCCCCGGCTGAGCCACTTGCCTTGGTGCAGGAGCTTCCCTACTATGACAACTTGATAAAGATGGATCCTTTGTTGGCAAGTGCCCTTGATCTGTTTTTCCACAATATGATCATTGGATGGCTATTGTATGCAGTCGAGGTTGATCTCTGTTGGTGTCAGTTGTTATGGTATCTCTTATGTGTTCAATAATGATGGGAAATATGGTCAAAGGATATCGACGTTGAACACTGGGTGCAAGCCAAGGATAGGAGGAATGTTGAGCTTGAAAGAATTATCACCAAAAACCTTGGTGATGGTTTACGACCCACAACAGAGTGGGCGAATATTATGATGGGGTCCTGTAATGCGCTCTTTCTATAAGTGCAACCAAACTTTGTGGCCCACCTAAAAATTATGTGGCACCCGGTGTTGATCATGGTGCTACTTGTACTTGTCATTGAACTTCTGTAGGATATCCTGAACCTATTGGAGGATGTGCTGGATCCGCTCAATGAACCAGGTGGCTTTGTTAACTTCAGTTGGAGCAGGAGATGAGTTGGTTGAGGTGACTGCAAGGGGTAGTACAACATGTATGGGACCCAATTGTTGGAATCCCAACCCCATCTGAAAGGGGATGTGGTCAGTTGAGCTATGCAGGGCTCAGTTGTAGCTATGTTGAACATAGGGGAGACTCTCATCCCATGTGCGAGGGTACTTGGAATTATACATGCGTAGGATATGAACGATCATTCGATTTACGACCTTGGTTTGGCCATCTGTCTGGGGGTGGAAGGCCATGGATTTGGTGAGCTTGGTGTCCAGCAGTGACCATAGGGTTGAGCAGAATGTGTTTATAAATTGACTGTCCCGATATGATACAATGGTTTGTGGGATTTCAAAATGTACCTAGACTCGTTCAAAGAAGATCTTGGCAGTGGCCTCTGTTGTGATGCTCTTCTTGTAGGTGACCATAATCACCATCTTAGAAAATCGATCCACAACCACAAAAACACACTCATTTCCCCGCTTGGTGGATAGGAGGCCCAAAATGTAGTCCAATGAGATGGATTCCCGTGGCCTGTCAGGAGTAGGCAAATGGGTGTACAAGCCATGCTTCTTAGTGTCCGGTTTGGCAATCATGCAGGCATTGCAAGACTTGATATACTTGTTGACTTCATGTCGAAGTTTCGACCAGTATAAATGTTTATGTAGCATTTCTACTATCTTTTTGACGCCAAAGCGTCCTGCCACTCGACTGTAGTGGGATTCTGAGATCATCTTTGATCACTCGCTTGATGGAACACATATGTGGACTAGATGACACAAAAACCCATCCTAAAGATGGAAATTAGCGAAAACTGCGTTTGCGCCCAACATTTTGTAGGTGGTGGCGAAGTCTGGGTCTGTCTCATAGAGTTGGGTCCATCCAGAGGTCTCTTGGCTGCAAGAGTCTAGCACCATGGTGAATGCCACAATTGACGGTCTGCTGAGGCAATAAGTGATGTAGTTGGTGCTTATTTTTTTATACTTTATGTTGAGGTGGAATAGATGCAAGTATGTGGACCACTTCTGATGGCGGTCATTCTACAATTTTCATTGTGTCTGCATGAACTATAGTGGCTTATGATGAGTGTGGATGATTGTATCCTTCCAAAGAATGTAATGTCTCCACTGGCGGCAGGCTTGCACAATGGAGTACATTTCTTTTTCGTAAGTAGGGTACTTACAAAAAACATATGATAGTGTCTCACTATGATAGGCCATGGGGAGGTCGTGATGAGTGAGAATGACACCCATAATATAGTTTGAAGCATCTGTCTCGATCTCAAAGGGTTGTTGCAGATCTGGTAGTGAAAGTAATAGGGTTGAGCATAAGTGCTGCTTCAAATCATCGAATGTTTGTTGTTGGGACCGCCCCCACACAAATTTCACCTTACCACCACCCCTGGTTACTTGGCTGAGGACCCATGCAATATGGGAGAATCCCAACATGAACCTATGGTAGAAATTGGCAAGGCCCAAGAAGCTTCAAAGCTCAGTGAGTGTGGTTGGGGATGGACAGTCACAGATGACCCAGATTTTTGTCAGATCCACATGTACACCATGATGATCAATGATGTATCCCAGGTAATGAACCCTTTCCATACCAAAGGATCATTTTCCCAAGTTGGCGTAGAGATGGTGTTGTCCCCGGTGCAAAACCTATTGAATATGCCGCAAGTGTTCTGCCCAAGTCTTGTTGTAATTGAGGATGTCATTCAGATACACCACTACAAAAGTATTGGTGAATGGGCATAGGATATTGCCCATCATCCTCCTGAAAGTGGCTGGAGAATTTGTCAAACCAAAGGGCATGACCAACCATTCAAAAATATCTTCCTTTGACTTGAAGGCGATCTTCCATACATCTATTTGTTCTATCAGGACCTGGTGGTAGCCATACTTCATATCAATCTTACTTAAGTATTTGGCCCCCCTAATATGATCAAGGAGGTCGTCGATTTTTGGAATTGGGTATTGGTTTCTGATTGTGATTTTATTGAGGGCCCGATAATCAATGCAGATTCACCAAGTTCCATCTTTCTTTTGTACCAAAATGATTGGGCTCCCACAAGTTGATGAGCTGGGATGGATGTTCCCCTTGTGGAGCATTTATTGGATTTACCACTTGATCTCCTCATTATATAATAGAGAACAACAATAGACTAGCCCATTGGGAAGTGATGCGTCGGGGGTCAGATCAATGGGGTGCTTGACCTGACAGTGCAGAGGTACCCCAGTAGGTGAGGATAAGATATTTGAGTATTATTCCACAACCTTATCCACTTGCTTATACTGTGTGGAGAGGTTGGTCGCGGAGACCCTGGATGTGGCTATGATATTTCGTTCATTCTAAGAGAGAATCACGAAGAAGGAAAACTTCTTTGTCTGAGAGATGACCTTTCTGCATTGCTTGGAAGATATCAAGGAAATAGCACTGGGTGGGACTGCCTTGGGTATCCTGTACAATTTCTTGTTCAAAGTAATAATAACACTACGAGTCCTAGACTCATATACAACATGATGTTTCCATAGATATGGTTGTCCCAAAAGAAAATTACAAACTTCGATAGGGGAAACATCACACAATACCTCGTCTTTGAAGGGATCGATGTCGTATGGAAAGAGACATTATTGGCTGACGCGGATGTCGCTTCCTTGGTGAATCCATCCGATGGTGTAGGCTTGCAGGTGCAACATTGTCGGCAGGGCAAGTTTCTTGATAAACTTTGTTAAGATGAGGTTCTTCTGCCTAACACTATCAACGATGAAGTGCAGTGGGGTACCCTTCACCCACATCTGTGAATGAAAAAGGTGCTCGCCTTCCTCTGGATTGTCTGGTTCACCGTGATGGAGCTTGGTGGTAGCAACAGTTGCACTGGGTTCTACGTCTATGGTCAGTCTCACCCTTTCTGGTTTTGACTCAGAGTCAAAACCTGCATCTGATTAAGAGGCTTTCACCTCAACCACCAATGATTTCTTCGAGTGACAATCAACAGTGTTATGCCAGGGGCTCTTATGGAAGTCACACCACTTCCTGGTATCTTTCTTTGTCTTTTCAGTGTCCTTCTTTGTTTGCGGCCTAGACTGGTTGTCCTGAGGCTGTCCATCTTCGCTCTGTCCTTTTTTTTCCAGTTGGGGCTGCCCTTTCCTGGCTTTTGTTGTGAGGGGTTCCCAGGCCCAAATTGTCGTTTCTTTTGTTTGAGCTTCTGCTCAATTTTGACGACATATCAGTAGGCCACGCCCAAGGATGAGATGTCTAGAAACTCCATTTCAGCCTAGATGTATCTATGTAGATCGTCACGATACTTGAGCACTAGATGTCTCTCAGAATCTTTGATACCCAGCTTGGTGCGCAAGGTATGGAAGATATTTGTGAACTCGGGCACTTCTTGGTCTCTTTCCTACCGCAACATGGTCCATTTTGTGTACATGTCATAATAACTTCCAATAGGGTAGTATTGTTACTTAATAACATCCCTAAAGGACTCCCAGGTGACTTCGATTGTAAAGAATGAGGGTTCCTTTGTTTCCTTTTGCTAATAGAAAGTTTCCCACCAATCTTTGACATGGGGGACGAGTTTAAGGAACGCAAAAATAATATTTTCTCTATTTGAGAAGTTATGGACAGAGAAATACCATTCTAGCATATTCAACCATTTTTCTACTACATCTATGTCTATCTGACCTTCAAATATAGGAATATCAAAGTTGATTTGTACCTTGAAGGGGGTGGTGCCTCTGTTTGAGGAATATCTATCGCCTGTTGGTAGTTGTCGAAGGATTTGCACAAAACTATCCATCATCTCGTTCCTCTGTTGCACAAGGGATTCCTTGAGAAACATTTTGAAGGGATATCTTATCCTGTCGTATTTCTTTTCTTCTGCCATGAGAGTTCATTTGGGTGTGCGAGAGATTTTTTCCTCAAGAGAAACAATCTCAAGACCCAATTCTTTGTACCCTAACCTCATTGGGGACATGCATTAAGAAAGAAAATGAGAAGACCGCTCTGATACCACTTATCTAGAATATATTTTCAAAACAAAATGAATATAGATTATTATCAAAAGATGCTTAACATAGAATAACAGATATACAGTAAAATTGGTTTCTATTCAATAAAAAAATAAGCTGAAACTGTAAAATGCAGCGAAAAAAAGCTTGCTAGAATGGTGGTGGCTTATCTATGAGAAGAGATGTGAGAATTGCACTCATTTGCAAGAAGATGATTACAATGAGGCTCTAAAGGCCTTTTTACAATAAAAAGGAATGTAAAAAACCCTAGACATTCAAAAAACCTAACCCTAGGAGATGAATCACCAAAAGTCATGTGGGCCCTGTTTGGGTAAGTTAGTACATCAACTTCCCGGGGTCGTAACTTTTGCATACGATCTCCATTTTAGGCACACGATAGCATGTTGGAAAGGTATATATGAGGACTACAAATTTTGATGCTATCTATCAAAGGTCATTTCAACTATGGTGAGCCCTAAAAAATGTTGTTTACGGCCTCAAAATTGCCCCACAAGTCAGGGACCCAAAAACTAGGAAAAAACTGCCAAAATGAGCCAGTTGGAATAGGTGGGAGGCCACCGACATCCATCTGGATCATTCGAACACATTACTATGAACCAATTCGAGAATCTCAGTTGACCTTGTCGCTCCATATGGGAACCTAACCTGATTTTTCTTTGCATATATGCAATGTTCACAAAAATCGACTTCTAAGTTACATTCAGGAAAATCTTCGACCATTCCTTTGTTATGCATAGCTCAAAGTATTTTTTATCTAATTTATCCCATCATCTCGTGCCATAGCATGGTTGAGTTAACTTGAAAAAATATTTTTCAAGTTGATTTGAATCGACTCAGCCCGAGATGAGTGTTGGTGCAATTATATGTTTGATATATATTGTAATCGCTAATATGCCAATCCAGTTTCGTAATGAATAGAGTTGATGCACTATATGTGCCGATAACATATAAGTTCCTATGTCCGATGAGTATAGCCTAAATAAGAAACACTCCAAAACCAATACTCTATTTCACAGTCTTCAAACAATATGCTTCACACAGTTTAAAAACCAGAAAGAAAAACTCATAAACAAAATCTCAACAAGCATGTGATTTAAAGGTTCTTGCTCAGGTAATGAATCTGTTCATTTACAAGCTCATGAAAGGAAAATATGAACTTTGAATCTATTTCCTATAACAACTAATTTAACAACAATCTGTAATTAACTCTCTGTACATTCTTAAAAGGAAGATCATTCATAACCTAATCAATCCTGGAATAAATACTAGGTGTAGTGAGATACTCCATTATAGGTTCATGTAGGGTGAGAGATGGAGATCTTAATTGTTCCTGTATTTGCAAAATATAAACAAATGTTAAATCATTGAATCTAACAAATGATTTTCCACACACACACACAAGAATAACAAATATTTACTCATAAATCTATATTGCACTCAGAAATGCTCACTCACTCAGAATTACCACAAATCTTTATTGTGTTTTGTCAAATGTTTTATTAAAACATAACAAAAAATTAGATACTACAATCAAAACACATAATTATTTTATCCACACACAAACCATAATTATATTCACATCGATAAATACAAGGAAACTTACCTTGGTTGGGTCGGTGGGCCCTTGCCGTACCAACAAGGTAGCTTTAAAATAAACTTATAGAATGAATAATTTGATCACACACATACATTCCATAAAATGTAATTCATATCATTACTTTAGAAACAAATGTACAATCAACAGTCTTCTCAGGAATCAAGTTTACAACATAATAGTTTTTAATTATGTCTCTGTATATCTATCATCTACAAGGCCCTCTCTTTTAAAGAGAAACAACCATTACAACCAAGACCTGGAGATAACATCAAAATGATTGTGTAAATATTACAATTGGTTGATATAACATTTTTCATGGAAACGAATTCATCCTCATGACATGAAGTGCATGAGGATGAAGTGTAATGTGGTCTTCAACAAACAAATGATGCTCCAACCAACAAATTCCTTGGACCCATCGAAATCAAATTCGTTCAAACACCCAAGATTGTAGATGTGAATCTAGTACTAGACACACACAGTTGGGACAAGAAGATTGGTACTAGACGTGCACAGTCAAATACATTGGTACCAGACTAGCACCGAAATAGGTACTGGAAGAGTTGAGTACTAGATGCACGCAGATGGGTACCAGACGAGGAGGAGTTGTGTCATAAGGTCTTCTTGAATAAATCAAGGTAATTAGAGAGCATTTAACATCAATAATTTAATTCCAAATATTAATAAAACAGATAAATCATGATTTAAACATAGGTTACCTCATGTGCACACAAGAATGGTTAGAATCTATGTCATTGAAGAAAATAGGAAAATTGTGCATATTTCTGAGGTAAAGTTGGTCAAGATAGAGGACAAGATAGGGTAATTGGAGGTATCAAAAAGGAGACCCAACATTTTCCCCATTCCCAAGTCATTGCATGTCCTCATGTAAAAATTTCTAAAAGGGATCTCAAAATTGCAAAACTGGTGTTGTCTTCCATTCTGCTTGAACATTAATTGCCTAGTTTTAAGATATCAAAACTTGAATCTTAATTCTTAACTTCCCTCTTAATAAATCTTGTGTACTATATTAGGTGAAAAACCTTATTGATCTTGGAAAATACCTCGTCATGCTCATATTGTAACCTACGAGTTTTCTCTTTCAGTTGTGCATTTTCTTTCTTGATGTATCTGTCCAAAATTTTATACTCCTCCACTTGTTGCTTTAATTGTTCATTATGTTTTGTAAGCCTTTCAACTTCCAGTATCAACTGATGTTTTGTCAAAGAACTTTCAGGTTAAAGTGTTTATTTCTCATTTACCTCCTCCTTCGCTTTAACTTCCTTCCTTAAATCCTTTAGAGTCTCTGTTACTAACTCCTCAGTTTCACTAATAGTTTCTACATGCATATCTTCTTTCTCAGGTGAAGTCGGAAAGTCAACTAGATCCTCTAGAAAAGAAGGAACATGAGGAATTGTCACATGTTTATCCATGCTCCTAGTGGTTTTGTGTGTGGACCTGATGCTTCATCGAGTTTTCTAACAGGAGTGGAAATTTCCTCCTCAAACTGTCTCCTTTTCTTCTTTTTAGGCTCAGATATGGGAAATGGAATTTGTTTTTCCTGTGCCTTCCTTGTTTTTCTTCTAGAGGACTCAGATGTAGGCATTGGAATTTGTTCTTCTTGTGCACTTCTTGTTTTTCTGTTAGAGGATTGTGCCACAACACTCTCTTCTTTGATTCTAAGTTTCTTCTTACCTTTAACTATTAATTCAGGGGTCTTCTCCAATTCTCCAAACTTCTCCTGAAGTAATTCAACAATTACTTTTGGAACATAATCTGCAATTTCTTTTGCATCACTACCAAAGCTCTGTTTCTTCCTCCTTTTCTCACTAATTTGTGTTTTTCTTTTAGTGGATAGGTTTGGGAAAGGTTTCTTTGTTTTGTATGATCGATTCACCCTAGATGCAGGTGGTTCTTCTAACACTATTGTTTTTCCCTTGTCCAATTTGGTAACAGACTTCGATGAACTAGGGCCAATAGTTTCTAATTCATTACTTGGCTTATTTCATTTTTTTTTACTACCCCCCTTCTTTCTGCCTGACTCTTTACTACATTCTCCTGTTACATTTTCTTCCATATATTTAGAAACCTCCTCTTGAGCAAATTTTTTTGTGAGGAGTTTCTTCCAAACACTGCCTCGTTTTATCAACTCATGAACAAAAAGTAGTTTCATCAATCCATGGTGATAGAGACTGGTTTCATGCTTCTTAGAGGTAGAATTAACCCCTCTCACAATTTTATTCAAACTCATCAAAAGAAAATGGGGAAAAACTATTTGTGGTCCACCCTCAAAATGCAACAACAACCTTAAATGATAAAGGAAATTTACAACATACCTCCTTTCACAGGTTAAAAACCTTTGCAAGATGAAAAGCATAGTCCAATATTCCTCCTTGATCTAGCTCCGAGAGTTTCCTTTTGTCCAATATGGGTATAGATGTTCGAGCTTAAAAAACTTATGACAGAGCCTCTTATCAATGATGATACCTTTGAAATATTTCTCTCCGATAGAAGGTAAATCTGCCACTTCTTCTATGGTGGCTTCGGTGATCGTTAACTTTAGTTCTCCCAACTGGAAACTCTCTCCATCATAACTCTGGGCGAAGGTATGGGAAATTTCCTCATGATGTCCTTTGAATTTTTATAGAAAAGGAACCTAGTCGACCCTCTCAAATTTCTCTTTGCATGCTTGATATTCCTTCGTCTCTCTATAAATATGGAACACAGGTTCATGCCTATCAACTCCCATTCCAGATTGAAAACAGGTCTCAAAATAAGTGTAGGCAATAGGATTCAAGCGAGGTTTTGGTATCAGAACATAGTAGAGGGATGAATTGATAGTAGGAATGAATAGAGTGGAGGTCATATAGTGTGGAATGGGTAAATAACGCTCATCTAGTAAGATCATTTATGAATTGAAATGAGAATACAAAGGTAAAATCATTGAAATGATGTCAAGGTAAGGAAAATTCATAAATTATGCCAAGGGATCACATCCATGGATAATTTGACGATCATTTCCAGAAGTAATGTCACATCCCATTCACACCGATTTTCGTAATGATTGCATGGAATGTGGTCGATTTGACTAGAATTCACCATTATGCAACAGTCGATGTTAATGTTGTCGGAAGGTAATCATAAGTTTATCATTCACCAAAACAATGGTTTGAATCAATAATTGACAACGTAAGGTTATATAAGGTGTCATAATCATAATTTTGACATCACACAAACATGAGTCTTCAACAAGAGATTTTCAAACTGGACCAATCTTGCTCAAGGTATGATTTTTATTTTCCCAATCATATCAAGGATCACTCCATGAAGAAATTTGAAGGCATCATAAATGATTTAAAAATAAGGGAATAAACATGAAGACTTAGGAAGATAATGATAGGGATATTTAACAACTTAAGGTAACAAAGGTTCATGAGAGTAACCATATATCTAGAATAAAATTAATATGATTCTTAATAAAAGGAATAAAATAATGAGATCATACCTCCATTACCTAAAGTGTGCTTTGTCAAACAAGGAAAACATAAATTATAGGAAATTTTTTACCAAAATTCCACCATCAGTACTGTATCACAGGCTTAGTATCAGACCAACACATAAAGTCTTCTCCAGTATTGGATGAACACATGAATTTTTTCTCCAATACCAGATGAAGTTTTGATAAGGTACCTAAATGTATAGTCTTCAAACTAGAATCTTGTAGGCTTCTCTTTGTAGCTTAAAATGTTCCAAGGGTCAAGCTGGAGTATGTGATGGAACTTACTGATGTTTCATGTGAATTTTCTCTACTGAATTATCATGTTGGAAAAACTACAAACAACACACTGGTACATGAATGTTGAAATTGCAGTGGACGTGTCATTAAATGAGGAAAAATAATTCAATGATTGGGCTCCAAGTTCATAACAAGAAGGAAATTGTAGCTGGAAAACCTCCTGTTGAGATGCAAAAACCTCCTCTTTTTGGAACCAGACTAACCACTGCTTTTGTTTCAACTTCCATTTTATTAGAAAGGAAAACATAACTACTATTTTCATGTAGATTTTTCTCGAGCCCGGATCAGTTAATGCTCATCGATGTTTTCAATTTTAAGGAGTCTGAAAAAATTAAAGAAAACTCCATCTATTGTGCCGTGGATTTTTATTGAGTCCAGGCCAATTCCTTCTCACTGTTGTTTTCAATTTTTAGGACTTTGAAAAACTTAAATAAAACTCCATCTACTATCCCATGGATTTTTCTCGAGCCTGGGCCAGTTCCTGCTCGCCGATGTTTTCAATTTTTAGGAGTATGAAAAACTTACAGAAAACTCCATTAGGATCCTTTTCCATAAGTAATCTACCAGGGCTGTATAAAGGAATAAACTTACACCTAGAAAATGTCCTCCTTATTTCTTATCTACATGAGAACACAATTAGATTTTTTCTCTTGTTAGTAACACCAAAATCACTATCTAACAACACACCTATATACATATATGTACAAAGTTAAATTAAATCACACAAAAAAACTTACAATGGTGGATCAGTAGGAGGATAACTCCCCTTTCTAACCAATTGCATTTCATAATTTTGAAGAACATGTTTGTTAAAATCCTCTTTAGACAGAGGCTTATGATAAACTTTCAATCAATGTCCATTTACGACAAAGGAAGTATGATATTCGTCAATAGTTTTTATATTAACTAAACCATTGTCATAAACTGTGTCTACTTCATAGGGTCCCAACCATCGAGTGGGCAATTTACCCTTGAAATTATTGAACCTATTGTATAGATCAAGGCCCAATCACCTAGATGGAAATACTTCTTCTTTATGTACTTATCATGTCATTTAGTCCTTTGTTCTTAAATGAGTGTAGTCCTTTGAAGAGAATCATGTTCAATTTCATCAATCTCATTCAACTGTAATATCCTCTGTTTTTTAGCTTCATATAACTCCATACCCAATTTCATAGCAGTCCTGAAGGTTTTTACTTGAAATTCTATGGGAAGTAACACCTACTTCCCATACACCAATTCATAAGGTGCATGCACTGTTTTTTTTTCTCCAAGTTGTTCTGTAGGCCCATAAGGCCTCAGGCAACTGATCAACCCAGTATTTTTGGTGTAAATGAACTGTGTTGGTAAGAATAACCTCTATCACCTTGTTAGTTGATTCCACTTGTATGTTTTATTGGGGGTGATAAGGTGAAGATTTTCTATATTTAATATGATATTGTTTAGTAATGTCTTTGACCAAATTGGAGGTAAATTGGGTTCCTTGTCCTATCAATTTTTCTTGAGGCACACCAAAACGAGTAAATATTTATTCAAATAGAAAATCAACAATAGATTGTTCATTTTCATTTACAAATATTTAGCCTCTACCCATTTGGTCAAATAATCTGTATAGACCGGTATGTACCTTTTTCTTCGAGACATAGGGTTAATAGGTCCTACAAAGTCCAAAGCCCATTTTTCAAAAGGTTCAATTACTACCTGAGCTTGGAGAGGCATCTCATCAACTGCAGTTGGTTTCCCTGTCCTTTGACAATCATCACAGCTGGCCACATGCTTCTTTGCATCCTTAAAAATAGTTGGCCAATAGTAGTCTGACTGTAGTATTTTGTATGTTGTCCTATTATCAACAAAATGGCCTCCAGATGGACCATCATAGCAGGATTTGAGGATGTCATGCATCTCATCCTCCCATACACACCTTTTGATCACCAAATCAGGTCATGTATGGTGTAAACAATCATCATGCCACATATAATTTGCACTCGGCTGAATAATTTTCTATTTTTCTCGGGAGGACAGATTCTGAGGTAACTTTCATGTTACAAGATAGTGGGCCACATTTGCATACCAAGGAGTTTAAGTAGAAATAGAAAACATGTTTTCATCCTTAAAATTGTCATCCACTAGTGCATTATCACCTGTATGAATAAGTCTAGATAGGAAATAAGCAATGAGATTATCTCTTCCAGGTCTATCAATGATAATAATATTGAATTCTTGCAATAATAACAACCATCTAGTAACTCTAGAATTTTTCACAAGTTTATTCATTAAAAACCTAATGGTTGAGTGGTCTGTGTGTACAAAAACCTCATACTCTGTTATGTAGTGTTTGAATTAATTAATGGCATGGACTACTGATAATAATTCTTTTTCAGTGATAGTATAATTACTTCGGTAGGGGAGATATTTTTGCTGACAAAGTAGATACAATAAGGAAGTTAGTTTTCTCTTTGTCCTAGAACAACCCCCAAAGTTGTATGTAAGGGATTAGTGAAGATATGAAAAGGAAGAGACCAGTTTGGACCTCTTAAAATAGGGGCACTTGAAATCTTTTTCTTTAAATTTTCAAAAGAAATTTGACATTGTTCATCCCAATGGAATTCAATCTCTTTTGATAACAATTTGAACAGTGGGGTAGCTAATTTTGTAAAATTTTGAATGAACCTCCTATAATATCCAACATTCCCTAAGAATCTTCTAACTTCTTTATGTGAGCTAGGGATTTTGATTTGAGAAATAATGTCAATTTTTTTAGGGTCTACCCTTATTCTGGTACCAGAAATATGATGGCCCAAGACAATCTCTTTAGTGAACATCATTTTTTATTTTTCATGAATGAGGGAAAGGTTAGTCTCTCTACATCTGATCAATACTTTCTCCAAGTTGTCTAATGCTTGTTGGAAATGATGGAAATATCCAGCAATACTGAGTGAGGGTGAATGGAGTGTACTAATTTTAACTTCATCCATTTTAAGCACACGTATTAATTATCAATTAAACAGGGGGGGGGGGGTGAATCAGTATTGCCTAATTTTCTTTTTAACTTCATCCATTTTAAGCACACATATTAATTATCAATTAAACAATATATGGTGAACAACAAATGTTATGAACACAAGACTTTATCATGGAACCCAACAGGGAAAACCACCAACTCTTTTCTCATTAATAAAATATTCTTTTACAAAACTGTTTTCAAGATACAACTTGATGGAGAGACATTCCCCAAGTTTCTTTAGCTACAACTAAAGGGATGCTCCCACACCCCATTTACCAGATACAACTGGAAGGATGCACCCACACCCTCATTCACCAACACCAACTGGTAGGAGGCTTCGACCCCCTTGTTTAGTCAGCCACAACTGACAAGGAAGCACCAACCCCCTTTGTTCACCAGCACCAACTGGTAGGAGGCTTCGAACCCCTATTTAGTCAGCTACAACTGACAAGGAAGCTCCAACTCCCTCTGCAGGCACCAACCTGCCCTTGCACCACCCAACCACCCTTATTTTATAATGCAATACAATCTCTTCTTTACTTCACCGAATTTGACTCATGTAGCCATTATTGTAATTTCTACTTGTCTGCTGCAACCTTTGCTTGTATGGTCTTCTGTATCAAGTACTGGATTGCATAATTGTTGCTCTGTCTTCTTCTGCTCTTGATCTTCAATAAGACATTGATAGGCACCTTAGAACAAACAGTTCTTCATATTGGACTCTGCTCCTGTTCCTGATATTCTAATATGAATCACGGAGACACTTTCTTCTCACCACTTTTTCTCATTTATATAATCTTCAAACTGGTGTGAAATTTAAAACATCGTGTCCCTTTATTTGAACCATTGTACCTTTTCATTTAAAATGATAAACTAAACATTAATTACTATCATTTTTCCCTTTTATTATTTATTCATATTTTCATGATTTATTCTCTTTTAATCATGACTGTGTATTGGTTCATTTTTGTCATGAGTTGATCATAGACATGGATCAACTCATTAGATCATACTCTTGTTTTTGCTGCATTCTCAGCTCACCAACAAACCATATTCGATCATCACGCCTCTTCGATTAACTTAATTATAATCATTGTTTTATCATTTTTAGAGTGAAGGCTTTCCATAAATTGATCATTGTCATGGATCAATTTAATCCTTTATACTCGATCCCTAATATCTTTTATATTTACAGAGACTAGATTTCGTGAAGGCACTTCCTTCAAACCATATCACATGACTGTGGCATAGAACCACATGCTCAACAATTTCGTCAACACATTACACTCTACCCTGTCAAACCTTTTTACCATATGACCAATGGCGGTGACCTCATGCTTAGGCGAGACAAGCACATGAGCACTTATCAAATGAATGGACATGATTCATTCTCCTGATACGATGGACAACTAACAGGGTTTCGGTACTTTTCCATTTCGAGTCTTCGTGACTCCACTGTATTACCAAACTCCCAATCATGATATCACCAGTCAGTTCGGATGGCTCATATTACCCATTTAGATGGATGACTCATGAGGTTTCATATTTTCGTCCTTCGGAACTTTGAGACATTGCTCCTTACAAAACTACCGATTGCGATATCTCCAATATGATTAGTCGGTTCACGTCGCTTCAATGGAAGAGATCAACGGTCCACCTTAAATCTTGATCCGATCCCTTCTTTCCTTAATCGAATGATTGTGTCTTTAATCAGGTGTTGAGATGTGTGGCTGCCAGGATTTCTTCATTTTTTCCTTCGAATCTTTGTGACCTCCAATAGTCCCTTTCAGCGTTTTAGCGTTCGGGACTTCATGATGTTGGAGTTTTTGCTTACAATGAAAAAATCTCGAAGTGGTAACTCTCGATACTATGGATAATCTGACGCATGTCCCTTTCAGAGTTTCGACATTCGAGACTTCCAGACCATAGAGTATTTTCTTAGTGGTGAAATATCCTGAAGTAAGACTCTCGAAGTAATGCAAATGCCTAGGTCACTTGATGACATGTCACCAGCCTATTGGCTGCTACGTGTCATACATATTCATGATTTTCATGAGCCTGGAATGCTGTATCAACTTGACACTTATCAATGTCTTATTGTGCCACGTATCCTTAGCTGACGTGGTCTGTCAACGTGTCTTGATGACGTGGTATGCTGTGTCATTTTGACTTGGTTCAAATCCAATAGCCCTCCAACTCTTTCAAGATCCAACGACCTACGATTCTATCACGATTTAGTGTTTTTCTATTTGGAAGGTTAGCACTTCCAGCCTTTGACTTTCCAGTCAACGAAGTGTTGAACCAATGCCATGTGTCCTCTAGCTCAATGACCAGGATTCTCTCTCGATCCAATGGTTTGGATTAGATCGCGAATTCATGTTTTGGTATTTCAAGAAACATGCCTCATTCTCTCAACTCACAATCTCTGAATTTCTGAAATCCGGTATGCCACTCTCGTCAGATCGACGACCCATGTCACTCCTCTTGATCGACGGTCCTTATCTTACCGTGATTTCATGTTTCGGTATTTCAAAGGTTAGAGCACCCCTTTCTTTGAATTTCCGGTCAGGGAAATGTTGACCTCTTGCCATGTGTACTCTGCATCCAACGATCCACGTCATACCTCGATCCAATGGTCCAGATCAATCCGTGAGTTTGTGTTTTGGGATTTCAGAAAGCAGCTTTCTCCATTCAATGAACACCTGATTCCGATATCCCACTTTCAATGGATTGACGGTCCATGACCCTCCATGATCCAATGGTCCAAATCATATCATGATTTCACATTTCGCAAGTTCATGCAACACTGTTTTTTACTTTCTCGATCTGCGAGTCAGTGAAATTCCAATCACTTTCCATGTGTCCTCTTAATCCAACGGATCAGATCATTTCGCTACTTTGGAGTGTTAACTAACTCCTGGGATTATCCTCCTTGCAGCTCCACTGGATGAGACGACTAGCGGGTATTCTTGAAGTAGATCAATGGTCACGATCTTCAATGGTCCTCAAGCCCAAGGTCACTCAAATGACCGATGTGCGTTGTATCGGACGATCACCATGGTCAAATTCTTGATTGGATGATTATTGAGATTTTCATTCTGATTGGATGACTGTCGAGGCTTCTCGCATTTTCTGCGCACTGATCAACTGTTCAGTGTTTTCACTGATCCCGATGACATCTCTACAATCCATTCTTCCTTCAGAACTTTTGATCATTGAATCATTGTTGATCCTATTGTGCTAAAAAATAGTCACGGATTTCCTCTCTGTGTAATGTGCTATTCCTTATGAGCTTTTGATCTTTCGATTATTGGCTTCTCCTGTTCTCTCTTTCGATCTCTACACACTGTTCGGCATCTCTTGCTTAATTGATATATTGTTGACATCAATGACAATCTCATTTTTCATTTAACAACAGATCATCAAATTGACTGTTGACATCAATGACAATCTCAACTGTGGTTATTCATCATTAACAATATATCATCACATTGATTGTTGACATCAATGAAAATATTTCCAACAATCTCCCCCTTTGTCATTGAGGTCAACCCATTACCTTCATATACAAAAACTCCCCCTGTGTTGATGCTTTCCTTTTATAAAGTTTTCCTTCATATGAAGTTTCTCTCCCCCTTTGACATCAATGACAAAGGTTTTATTTTCCTATGATCCGTCTGTATAAGTACTTCTCAATCCACTGGTAGCTCCTCCTGTAATCAACCTTTTTCTTTCATAAATGAATGACTCGCCCTGTCAATATGCTCTCTCTCTGCTTCTGACTACTCTCCCCCTTTGTTTATGAAAAGGTAGCTCTTCCTGACAAGGTTTCTTCTCTTGTTATTTTCGCAGGATGTCATTTTCCTCATTTTGTACATCAGAATGTTGCTTCTACATATGTCATTGTCTTACTAGAACACTGCGCAATTGTAGCTCATTTTATTCAAACAACTCTTGGATTTTCTGATTTATTCTCATCGATCTTTAACCATGATACTAATTGTTTTTATATGATCCATTTTGATATCTGCACTCTCAACAATCTTATGTAACCTAAGATTGTAGCATCTGTATGCTTTCTTGGTAGAAGCATATCCAAGATGGATACCTTCATCAGATCTAGCATCACATTTTCGAAATTATCATCAAGCCTTTTGATGTAACCCTTACTTCCAGAGACCTTGAAGTATTTTACCGAATGAGCTCTTCCACAACAGGGTTCACAAGAAGTTCTACTACTATTAATCCTGAGTTGACCTCTGTTCAATATGACTAATAATATGCTAACAACTTCCCTCCATTATCAAATACTAATTGATGGAATATCCATTAGATAATTTTCTTCATTGAACATAGTCTTTGCAACTTTCTGGACAACAATACCTTTTTTTTTTAAAATTTTTCTTTTGGAAGGAGTTTCAGTGTACCATTAAAATAGGATTGATAGATTTATGAGATAATCATCACTCAAATATTCTTGTCATTCTTCTGTTGGAGATTCATCATCAACGTCATTATTATGTGCACCAGAAGCTTTTTTATCCTTGTCTTGAGAGTATTCCTTAGAAGTTTTATCCTCCAAACTCATATTATTAACTTCATCAATTTCAGGAGCAATATTTTCCTCATCTTTCTTATTTGGTACTTGGGATTTTGTTTTCCATGTCTTCTTATTTACTCTTGTTGTCATATTATGTGAAGCATTTCTTATTGACTGTCTTCTTGAGTTCCAACAGTTATAGCCTTTGTGGTCATATCCACCACAACTATAGCATCTCATAGTGTAACACTGTGCAACAATATGTCCAACATGATTGCAGTTCCAACATCTTATACTGTTTTTTAGCCTACCAATTTGTTTTCTTCCATGATTCCTACAATCCAAGGCTTTATGTCCATATATATTACAAGAGAAACAATAACCGTTAAAGATACTCTCATACCTTCTTTGATTCAACCATGAAGGTGTCTTTCTTCTAAACTTACATTGAGATGTATGAGCAACTTCATGATGTCTTCCTTGATATGATCTTCTAAATGTTGTAATGTTGCTTTCATTCTTTGAACATGAAGAACCATGTGTCATGCCCTTCAAGAATTTTTGTCCTTGAAACAAAGGATAAGGGTGTCATGAACGCCATGCCCTTCAGGATGTACTAATTTACTCCAAGGGTGTCATGCGTCATGCTCTTTGAGTGCTTTTGACCTTGATCATTGGAAATATGACACAAGTAGCAGAGATCCTAATATTCATGTAGTATCCCCTATTATGAGACTACTCGACACAGAGGAATAAGGCCTCTACCTTATTGTGTGCCCCTCAGTAAACCTCGTGAGTGACTAAGATCCAATCTACCCTCATAGCATCATGCAACCCTCTGAGCAAGAGTGTCTCCCACTCTTCAACTCCGACTACAACATGAGTGCTAGTGAATGGAATCAGGGACATTGTTCCACCCCTTACTTTTATGCTAGTTTGGTTTGTATAGCGCCTCTACTCCTTTTGTGAGTCAGATCGACAAACATGATCCATGTGCCTTCATCCACTACACAAGTATTTACCAGTAATGTCCATAATCAATTTAAATCATTTATAAAAAAATTCATCAA
The DNA here is from genome assembly GCA_010110895.2 of Picea sitchensis. Taxonomy (NCBI): domain Eukaryota; kingdom Viridiplantae; phylum Streptophyta; class Pinopsida; order Pinales; family Pinaceae; genus Picea; species Picea sitchensis. The sequence goes on along the minus strand of SNQJ01S0003656.1, from coordinate 619,675 downwards.
TACATTTACTTCCTGACTCCGTCTAGAGTCCCAGGGTCTTTGTTGATGATACACGGATCAACTAATCATTGAGCTTCCTATACAATCGGGAACTTATTAGTAATATTGGTACAATCATGATCATCCATAAAATTTATTCCACAAGGTATACTGCATAATTAATCAATTTCACATTTTGACCTTTTAAGAAATTCATAAAAGTATAACATTCATCAAAGTTTTAATTAACCAGGTCGTTTGCGAGCAAATGCCCTTAAAGAATAAGTTTGTTGTCTAAAAATAATCAAGTGAAACAGGGCATTACAATCTCATACACCAATTGGAATGTGGCTGCTTTTATTATTATTATTATTAAATATTATATTAATTATAAATTTAATTAAAAGAGTGGTGTGTACGTGCATTTTATGTGTGAGAGCATTTTTGTATATGGAGGGAGTGTTCCTTGTTGGTGATTGATAATGAGTGTATGCACCATATCAATGATGGAATTTTTTTGGCATATACTTATTTTTTAAAAATATTTAAAGTTGTATTTTTTAAATTAAATATTTTTATAAATTAAATTTTTTTTTAAATAAATTTATTAAAATTTAAATAAATTTATTAAAATTTAAATAATAAATTTTAGTGTTTATTTTATTTTTTTAATATTAAAATAGAGAAATAAATATTAATATTTAAAAAAATTAATGTATTCATGTTTTTTTTTGTTTGTTATTATATGTATTTAAAATTAAGATGACAAAAACTAATTTTAATATTATCTGTATTTAAAATTAAGAGATAAAAACTAATTTAATTTTTTTACAAGTAAAAACGTTTTAACAAATAATACATAATTATAATAATCTTTTAAAACAGTAAAATTAAAAAGATATTAATACATAATTATAATAATCTTTTAAAACAGCAAAATTAAAAATTAATTATATATATATAAAATGAGAAGTAGTTATATAATTAAATTTAATATAATAAAAAATTTTAAAAACTAAAAAATGAATAGCAGCAACAATAATAATCATAATAATAAGGTTAATGCTGAAAATTTACTTCTTTTTTGTTAGAAATGTTTGTCACTTGCAGGGCCAACAGTTCAACAATTGGTTAAGAAACCACAAGCCAAGGGCATCTAAGTCATTAAAATCACCCAGGGATCGTACCTGACCTGGGTTGCACCAACCCTTAACATGGCTTGATTTATGGGTGCCTCCTCTCGACTAAACACACCGTAAGGTTATTGAACTTGGGTCACCTAGCAAATGAAACCCACGTCTTAACCGATTGAACTAGTGAGAATGGATGTTGAAAATTTACGTTTGATTTGAATGCATTTTTCATTTTAAAGGTATTTTATAGATAGTTTGAGATAAAAATGTCACACTAATGTGCATTCAATATTGTAATGCATAAATTTTATAGACTATACAACAATCTATCGTAATTTTTTTCCTTACATAGGGGTGATACTTTTAATTGTTTTCTTCTTATAAAACCACACACCCTCTCTCTTTCTCTCTCACACACACTACAACGAGAGGCGAAGGTTTTTACGAAACCTCCCCCAAAAAATTATGCCTTAGTTTTTTATAGCGGAGGCAGGCGACCGAAGGTTTTTATGGAGGTTTTTTTTTTTTCTTCAGTGCACCTTAAAGATATATATGCACTAGTGCGTACATGAACAATAAATCATCGATGTGTCAATGTTCAAAAGCGCTGCCATACTTTATAATAAAAAAAATACACACGCTGAATAAATCACATCAGTGTCGTTGAACATTACGCACTAGTGCACCTCACTATCATTAAGTGCATCACAATAGGGTAAATAATATTACCAAACATATTTTCATTGTTACAGTCCATCCTGTGCTTCCAAACTCTCAATAAAGCGTCAATGCTCACCGTTCTTCCTAAGATTCCTTGATTCCGGTGCTCTACACCAACTTGGATAGCTCCATTGGTAGATTCCACACATTTCCATATTTTGGAAATTACCATGAATTTTCATTTCCTCTCAATGATGAAGCCATGCCTCCTTGGGACATAAGAGACCAAGTAAATTGTTTATTACCTTCCTATTTGCATTTTCCTCCAATCAAAATTTGAATTTAGCTTGAAATTTGGCATTTTTTTCAATTTTTTTTCCAATTCCATGCGATGCACCTGAATGCTTAGGCTCACCCCGAAGTGGTGCATAGTGCATTAAATTCACAGTGAGCACCATCGTCAATGCGTCTCAAATATATGTACGTAGTGACATCATTCAAGCAAGAGCATCACATTAAATTATAAAATCAAAGCAACACATTCTTCGGAATGCCTCAAAACCGACACATAATTGGATTCGACCTGCACCAACAAATTTCACTTAATTAACCACACCACTTACTTAACGTTTTATAAAATTTAACGTAGTGGTGCAACCATTTTAACCAACTACATTAGTGCATACACGAAACATAAATAACAAGTGCATCAATGTTCAAAAGCATTGCCATAATTTATAATATAAATTACATGCACTGAATAAATCACATTGGTGTCATTGAACATTATGCATCAATGCGCCTCATCATTGTCAGACGCACTATGGTAGGGTAAATAAAAAAAATTCCAAGACGATTTTCATTGTTACAGTGCATCTCGTGCTTCCAAAATCTCCAGCAAGCACCAGTGCTCATTGTCCTTCCTATGATGCCCTATTTTCAATGCTCAACAACAACTTGGATAGCTCCATTAGTAGATTCCATACATTTCCAAATTTTTGAAATTACCAAGTATTTCAATTTCCCTGAAGTGGTGCATAGTGTGTTAAATTCATAGTGAGCACCATCGTCAATGCGTCTCAAATATATGTACGCAGTGACATCGTTTAAGCAAGAGTGTTGCATTAAATTATAAAATCAAAGCAGTGTGTTCTTCAGAATGCCTCAAAACCGACACATAATTGGATTCGAACCACACCGACAAATTTCACTTAATTAACCACACCACTTACTTAACGTTTTATAAAATTTAACGTAGTGGTGCAACCATTTTAACCAACTACATTGGTGCATACACGAAACATAAAGTACAAGTGCATCAATGTTCAAAAGAATTTCCATAATTTATAATATAAATTACATGCACTGAATAAATCACATTGGTGTCATTGAACATTATGCATCAACGCACCTCACCATCGTCAGACGCACCATGATAGGGTAAATAAAAAAAATTCCAAGACAATTTTCATTGCTACAGTGCATCTTGTGCTTCCAAAATCTCCAACATGCACTAGTGCTCATTGTCCTTCCTATGACGCCCTATTTTCAATGCTCAACACCAACTTGGATAGCTCCATTAGTAGATTCCATACATTTCCAAATTTTGGAAATTACCAAGTATTTCAATTTCCCCGAAGTGTTGCATAGTGTGTTAAATTCACAGTGAGCACCATCGTTGATGTGTCTCAATTATATGCACACAATGACATCGTTCAAGAAAGAGCGTCGCATTAAATTATAAAATCAAAGTAGTGCATTCTTTGGAATGCCTCAAAATCGACACATAATTGGATTCGACCCGCACCAACAAATTTCACTTAATTAACCACACCACTTACTTAATGTTTTATAAAATTTAACGTAGTGGTGCAACCATTTTAACCAACTACATCAGTGCATACATGAAACATAAAGCATAAGTGCGTCAATGTTCAAAAGCATTGCCATAATTTATAGTATAAATTACATGCACTGAATAAATCACATTGGTGTCATTGAACATTATGCATTGATGCGCCTCACCATCGTCAGACACACCACGGTAGGGTAAATACAAAAACATTCCAAGATGATTTTCATTGTTACAGTGCATCTCGTGCTTCCAAAATCTCCAGCAAGCACCAGTGCTCATTGTCCTTCCTATGACGCCCTATTTTCAATGCTCAACACCAACTTGGATAGCTCCATTAGTAGATTCCATACATTTCCAAATTTTGTAAATTACCAAGTATTTAAATTTCCTCGCAATGGTGAAACCATGCCTCCTAGGGACATAAGAGGCCAAATAGATTGTTTATTACCTTCATATTTTCATTTTCATCCAATCAAAATTTGAATTTAGCTTGAAATTTGGCATGTTTTTCATTTTTTTTCCAATTTCGCATAGTTCCCTGGAACGCTTTTTCTCCCCCCGAACCAGTGTGTATTATTTTAAATTCAAAGTGAGCACCACCATCGATGCATCTCATATATATGTACACACTAGTATTGTTCAATTAATAAAACCATGATAAATTATAAAAACAAAGCGACACGTCCTTCAAAACACCTCACAACTAGCGCATAATTGGATTTGACTGACACTGGTACAATTCACTTAATTAACCACACCGCTAACTTAAAAATTTATAAAATTTAACATAGTGGTGCAGCCACTTCAACCAAACGCACTAGTACTATTTACATAAATAGATCGAGACATATATTTCCTGACTTGGAATAGAGAGGCATCTCATTGGAAGCCTCGTCCTCGATGCTCTATCCTTTATAATGCACCGCGGAACAAAATACTTGTGTTCCACCATCACGATAGCACCAGAGCATTAATATTAACACATCACACCGCTTCAACTGTGATAATGTAATTTAACCTAGTGGTACCCATCAATACGACAAATTCACTGGTGATGTAAATACAACGACACCGGGGTGAATTTGTAATAACCAATTAGAGTGATGCGACTTAGTAGATGCATCGGTGCAATTTGTGGCAGTGAAACAATAATCATGGCACACCGATGCTTAAAGGTTAAACGTACACACCATGATATGTTTTGAAAAAATAAATCATGGTTTATCTTCTGTAAGGCCTCGTTAGAAGTGCGTTAGTAATACAACACACTTCTAGACATCATGTCAGTGCTCTGATAGAACAAACACACCAGTGCTCTCGGTTTAACAAAGAGCATCATGGATTTGTGTGCATAAATTTTAACATTGCGGTGCATCTTTGACAATGAAATGAATCGATGTGGTTAAAAGCATTGAACTGACGCGGTTAAAAGCACTGAGTCGGTGCAAAGCATCCTATGGGATGCACCACACAAATACTTAGTGGTGCAACAAGAAATGTGGCACTGGTGTGTATTAGTAGCAACATTGTAGGGATGTGTTGTTTGTATCATATAACACACTGGCTTTGAGGCATATGTTATGTTTGTGACGCACCGATTTCTTTTTAAGTTTTTTTGCAAAAAAAAAATAATTTTAGATTTTTTTAAATACACTTCATATATATATGTATTTTTTTTTATAATTTAAATATGTGTGTGTGTGTGTGTTCCAAACAATATTTGTATGTGAATCAGAGACAATAATGGTGAGGGTAGGAGGAGGAGAGACAACATCAGGCCGAGACACACACATTTGTGCATGAGTGGGAGGCTAGGGAGAGGGAGAGGGAGTGATTTCCTTGCCCTCTTTCACAACTGACATAGAACCTTTTAATGGATATTGGCCTCCTGAATTTTTATCAAGAGGGTACATCCCTTAGGGGGAACTCTTTGTTGTCACAATAGTTGATCTATTGTTGGTATCATGCAAGACATGGGTTCAAGGTCGGCCATGATCTATGGTATCATCCCACGGACGAGGATGTATATTTCATTATTGGGTTGTTTAGGAGGGGGAAGTATATGCCCCATTTTCCTATGCTACCACCTGGTGTTGTAGGAGAGACCCAACTAGCATATGTGCAAAGATATTTTAGTTTTCATGTTCATTTGGATTCAGAGTTCCAGGTTCATGGTGGTTAGCTGGAGATATCTTCATTTAAGAGAGAGAATGTTAGATGCCTATGTATTATTCTCTCGTCACTATCATAGCATAGATATGATGGGAAGCACATTAGTTTCTCTATGTTTTATTATATAGATAGTTTATTGTATACACCTCGATTGACTAGGTGGGAAAATGGTTTTTTGAGACATTTTTTTTGTGCATTATATCATTGTTGTGTTGTTTTGTTTGGGATGAGATTCTTCCCATTTGTGCCAAAGTTATATACATTATTTTTTGAGAGGATTCATGCCACTCAGTCAATAGTACCATGCTTCCCTTTTAGGCCTATGTTTGATGCGTGTATGTGCATGTGGGGGAAATTGACGCCCAAGAGGGCTAGTACTAGTTTTTCATTTCTCCAGTTGGTAGGGAGGTGTGTGATTTATTGGCTAGCGAAGAAAATTGTGTCCTCGATATTGTAGAGTACCCGTACACGGGGATGGAATGGAGAGCATTTCCAAACATATGATTTATGACAAAGTAGCCACCAAATGAAATAGGTAATATTATCATTATATTTTGATCAATCTATTTTCATACCTTTATGTCTTATTTAATGCACATATAATTTATTGTAACATTTTCTTTCAATTATCTTATTATTAATATCTATTGTTTTGCAGATAGTGGAACATATGTTGGGGAGGAGCCTCCCCAACGTGAGGATGAGGTGATGGAGGAGGAAGAGGACTAGCCTCTAGTAGTACAGAGACCCCACATGCCACATAGGCTGGATATTAGAGTCTGGATAGAGTTGGTGGATCACCTATGTCATGTCATGACTAGTCACAGAGTCGTACCCGCACTCATTAGAAACATATTATGGGTAGAGAATATCTCCAATATATGGAGGTGTGTGCCTCATGACATAATGATGTCGATCCATCATATTTTTGGTACTATCAACCTCATCGAGTCATTCAGGGGTGCTTCTCATGATCCCACTAAATCTAGCTCATCAACAAAGCCATCCACATCATCTACTTCACCACATGGTCCTCCTGCTCCTCCCGATTCTCCTCCACATTAGTCGGTTGCACCATCTATCGATTTTCTTGCTTTCCCTCCACATGTTTCTAAACCTGTATCCACATCTGATCCTCCTCCTGCTTCTCCCCCACTTGCGTCACCAATTCTAATGATCCTCCCTCTCCTCTTCCACTTGTGTCACCATCCACCAATTATTGTCTTTCTCCTAGTCCACACATGTCATCATCCACCGATCCCCCTCCTCCTCCTCTTCCTCCACATGTATCACAAGCTTTTAATGATTTGGACACTCTGTTCACACTAGGTACTATTGCACATCTTGATTATATTAATATAGAGACATTTGATAGTGCACTTTTTCCGATATTTATTTATGAGATAGTTGTTCTTGATATAGCCTCTACCTCTAGTAATAGACACACTGATGCACATGGATTTGGTGGTGGACCTAGCTAGTAGTGGTACTGATTGACATTTATATTGATTGTTTTATATTTGACTCAAGATCTATATATGACATGTTTAATGCATATTTTGTTGAGATGTATTTTTGACATGTATATTCATATGTATATCACTCATATATATTATTTTTTTCGTATAATGTTGTTGTTGTTGTTGTTTGATTTATAAAATGTATTATGAGTACGCTAATGACAAACATTGTTAATGATTTCTTTGTTTTTAAGTGAAATTTGATATGTATCACTCATTTAAATTTATAGATGTCATTTAATGTTTAGTTTTACTTTTATGAAAGTGTTTAATTTAGATTGTGATTGCAAAATGTCACAACCTTTAATGTCATATAATGTTTAATTGTTCTTCAAGATGAATTTTTTGTTGTCCAACAAAATACAATGTGTATTAAACATGTTTAGAAACAAAAATACTTAGATATGATGAGTGAAATTATTGTGATTTGAATATTTATGTATTTTTTATATATTATAATAATAACATTATAACATAATTATTCACTAATAATAATGATGATGATGTAATAATAACGTTTTTTTTTTTCATTCAAAGATTACAAGACAAATTTATAATATAATTCTTTACTAAAATCACAATTATTATATTTTATTAATACTTAATTTGTCCAAAGATTTTATTAATTTATATTATCCAACTATTATAATATATGAAATTTATTCAATTAAATTTAAAATAATAAATATAGTCAATAATAATACATTTTGAGCTATACACTTTCAATGAAATGGTTTCACAATTTTTTACTCTAATACAAAATTTATGAATCTTCTATCAAAAAATAATATCACCCAACATTTTATATTGATTATTTTAAGAATTAGTAAAATTGACAAAGGTTTCTCTACTTTTAGATAGGTATGGATCATTAAAATTTTACTTAATTTTGACTAGGCTCTAGAAAAAAAATCTTTTAGAATGTCCTTCCTATATTGACACTTATTTCAAGGAGAATGCAAAAAATGATGATTAATATAAGTTTGTATGATTATAAAACTAAAGGATGGAGTGAAATAGCTGTCGACCATGATAGTTTCACTAGTTAAGGTGAGGAATACCATCAAAGTTGGTAATGGCAACACCTGCACGAAATTATTTTGTTGAAATTGTCCTTAGAAGTTCCATCAAAGTATATATTTATTTGAATTTTTATTTTTTCAAACAATAAAAAAAAAATGAGGTTTGAGTATTTTTTAATATATTCATTTTTTGTTAAATAAAATATAATTTAAAATAAATATTTATTATTGTACGCCACCAACTTTATGATATCTCAATTAATGATTAGCAATTCAAAGTTTAACATAAACATATTTTAAGACAATACGACATAAATTTTCTATAATAAACAAGAAATATGACAATAAAAATATATCAAAAGCACATCTTATGCTTGTACTATGTAATGTATTTTTAATATGGTGGTTATAAATGGTTGTTAACTTTTCATATCCAACATAATTATAAAATGAAGAAAAAAAAACATAATTGTCCATTATAGGTACCTATAATAAAATGCCACGTCCACAATATAAATGTCTAAGCAAATCATTTACAAATCAGTCTTCTTTGCCATCACCTTGATTATCTTCCTCGCTTGGCATTGTAACATTGTTCTTCTCAATACGATTTTTAGATATTGGATCATGTCTTAGTATGAACCACCAATCCCCGTACAATATATTTGGGTAAAAAAACACTTGGTTGCAATGTTTTGAGAAAACATAAGGCTTCTTACTTTCAACCCACATTTTTTTAGAGTTAATACATGTTAACCCACTATCACAATATTCCTTTACATTTATTTGGTCGAAGGTATCCTACCACTTGCAAAAAAAAATAACACATTGAAATGATGAGAAGTCCACTTGCATGATCTCTTGTATCTTTCCAATGTAACCTAAATTCCCCTCTATTAGGTTTTCATCATGGTGTCTAGTGTGACTAGATTGGTTGAATTCGACCTCCACTCCACAATATTGTGTAACGTGTCCATCATCAATATACTCGGTGTGAAAATGATTTCCATATGCCCACATATATGGGAACAAATGCACCTGTAAAAATGCGAACAAAGGACAATATCATCTGTCTAATAACTGAAGCATTAATAAAAACATAATACATATTACAAATCAAATGTGCAATATTTTAAATAGAAAGTGGTACCCATAGAGGTTATTACAGATTTGTTGCACCTGATCCCTATGTTTAGTGCTTCCATATCTTCTCCATGTGGGTTACAACTAGACACTGCATATTTCTCTTGTATCTACTCAACCACCCAACTATTGGAACATATTTTTTGCAAATTTTCTTTTAAGTGATTAGGATAAGGCATGCTTCTACCATTCAACTATTCGAATGTTTTCCTATCACTATCCCATTTCCCGCTTTTCTCTTCATACAATGCGACCCATGGTCGTGTTGCCTTCACATTGTGAAGAACAAATTTATTGATGGCATCCATTTCTAAAGTCGTTGATGTATACAAAAATTCAAAATGAATAGAATGCAATCAAATATATATTATAAACTTAAAGAATGAATTTATCTATGGCATCAAAATTTCTAAATTTGTTGATGTATTAAATAATTCAAAACAAATAACATGGGATGAAATATATATTATCAACTTCAATGTAAACAATTTCTCAGTACTAAATTGGAAAAATATAACTGACTTACTCTTTATCAAGCGTATTTTTCCATTCGTTTGGAGTAGCTCTCCTTCCCTTTTGTCCTCATATTGATGGTCATCCCAAAAGACTGCCCCTGTTGTGTCGTCAACTTGCTTGATGTACTCACTGACATAATAGAAAGACTCATATACTATGCACCCCTCTTCCATAGATCCCTCCGGTTTTTCTCTTTTTAGAACAAACCCCTTCAATTTTTTTCATTTGACTCTCTAAGAAGAACATTGAATGACATGAGAGAAGCTATCTCATTCAACCTCATCAGGTAGGTGAATTAGAAGATGGACTTGCAAGTCCATAAAATTCGTGGGTAGTTCCTTCTCAAACATACAAACAATCTCAACTATCTCTTGACGCCATCATAGAATGCTAGCCATATAAATCTCCCTTGATGTGATCCAATGCACAAATGTAGATAATTTTGATATGGGATGTCACAGATCCTTGGGGAATTCATGGTTCACACAACCATGCATGAGAACAGGATAATGACACTACAAAATAGACACACACATCATTAATTTCCATAAAATTGTGAGTGCATAGCATATTTTTACCAACAATGGTACAAAAGAATAATCACGTTTTCAACATACATAACCTTAGAAGGTTTAGAATGTCATGTGATTTCAAACCTGACAAATTCTCTTCTATAATGAAGCAATGCCGTAGAGTCGACCCCTATAAAGAAGATTCCTTCACACCCAATATAACATCTTTCGCCATAGAAAAATCATCTTTCTTCAAAATCCATGGGACATCGTCTTCTCTAAAAGACCAAGGGAGACCAATCTCTCCTCTAGTTTCGTTTCTTGGCCAATGTCTTTTTTTAGTATTTGAAGCAATAAAATCTCTTATGATATTCAATGTGTTGCTTTTATTTCATGATATGGGCCTCCATAAAGAAAATGAAACATTTTTTAATATATGCATGGGATCTAGTAAGTGGCCAATATTAATATTCTCCCAATATGGAAGCTCATAAAATACACAGTTCATTTTCATTCTTTTATCACATGGTTTGTATCTTGGAAAAATCCCAACCCAAGCCACAAAGGTGAGACAACTATGGGAGTACCTACCCACTGTCACCTTACATAGATACTCTCCTCCCTTTAGTGATGATGAAATCACCAAAAAAGGGGAATCTTGATGACCTTAGGGGGGTTGAGATAGAAAGTGAGACGATGATGAATGGATCCCCTATAGGTCAATGTTGGAGATGAAGGAAGGCTTGAGGAAGAGTTTTATGGAAGGGTAAATGATTTCCAATGGTTGTGTACTTGTAAAACAATGTTAACCATGGTTGGAACAAGATAGATGATGAGTAAACATTCCTTTAACCAATATGGATTCAACAAGAAACCTTCTTGTCCCAAACTACAATAGTATATAAGTGTATAAATCAGAAATAGTTGCAAATTAAACCACTAAAATCAAGCATAAGGTGATGGAAACTAAGCTAGCAATAACTAGTCAAACTTCCATTGAATAGAACAAGAATTTAGATGGTATTTAAGGTTTTTATTAAGTGTTATCATCAAGTATTATGAAAGCCAAGTGGTCGTAGAAAAAAATTTCTACAACAACAAGATATAACCACAAAAATTGACAAGTAAACCGTGAAAATGATAGCCAATGATCAATAGAAAAGTAATCTAGGTTCAAAAGTAAATTTCAATGCTAGATTAGAGAGAAATGAATGAAAGAGAGAATTTTTTGCAGCCCTAATGGTTGTAGCATTAATTTATAACAACAAGAAGGATTACTTGGATAATTAAGACTCCCCTAGAGCACAAGAAATCCTTAAGCATGAAGAATAACTTCCAACTTAGACAATTGAAAAATATCAACTTTTCACGTATACCAATGCAATAATTTTATATCTCCAATGCAAGTAGATTAGTTCCTAGTCAATTGGGTTATGAAGTCTATTTTTTTATAGTTAGATTTGTTAATTCTCAATGGGTGTAAACCGTTTTACTTTCTAGGGCAAACAAATCAAGCAAAGTAAATATAGTAGAGTGTAATCCCTTTTACTTCTCCTAGCAACCTTAGCAATATCTTATCCACTAACAATAATGATAAATCTTGGTAGAGGGTGTATGCCCTTATATTCCTCCAAGGGTTTAGACAAGAATAACCATAAAACAAGAAGAAATACCAACAATATGCAAAAATTTCTTACCAATTCCAATAGATAGCAAGCAAAACCTTTATATACCAATAATATTCCACCACAATTGCAAGAGCTAAGAATCCAATAGATAGCACACCATTGTTGATATTATGGTAGTTGTGGGAGGTATTTACCTCCATGTGTAAACCTGACGAGGATAGAATACTCCAGGAAGCAAGAAGAAACCCTAATGAGTTGGCTAATAACCCTAGAAGACTTGTCGGCTCAAGAAGATAAATTATATTAGGTTATTATCCTCCAAGAGAAGAAGTCGTCCATAAATAATAATATATACTGAACAGACAGATACCCAGAATGAGAAATCGTCCCAGGAAGTTAGCCAGAATTAGTATAAATAAAGGAGGCCAATTCTCATTCTGGCAGGCAGTCTCAGAATTGCAGAGCAACACTTTTGTGCATTGCAGTTGCCCAGTTTCTGCTCAGGTTTGGAGGAGAGTTGTCATTGTAGCTACTGCAGCTAACATTTATGCTTGGAGTATCTCTTGGCTAGGGTTTGGACTATATGATCAGCTCTTGTTGGTGTGATAATCTTGGGGAAAGATGCGCTACCCTTTGTTTGGCTATCTAGCCTAGGGTTTGCTTCCGAAGTGATTCTATGTCAAGGTTAAGGTGCTCGGAGGGTGGCTTCGGCCTATGGTTAAGTGACAATATATATATTGTCAATGGTAAAATGAGAACATCCATTATATTCTAATAGGTTATGGGCCCACTCCTCCTTCATTCAGTCTAACCACTGGAAGGAAACATAGCCATAAGGATATTGATCTCTTTGAAGAACTGCCGCTAGGGTTTCTAGTAGGAGTAGTCACCATAGCACTGCCACTAGGGTTACTAGCAGGTGCAATTGCAGAAACCCTAATCCTCTCATTGAGGAAACTTAAGTGAAGGGATTGACCTAATCTCCAGATAGATTAGTGTTCCCTAACCTAGCACATCTCCTGGTACTCTCAGCAAGCCAAGACATGAAGTTTGAGTTTTTGGTCAAATCCAGGGTTGACCAAGTCAAAGAAGCCATGACTTACTCTATGAAGTCAGAGAACAGTTAGATGGAGCTTCTAAATTCAGAGCGTGGAAGACAAGGATTGACCTCATCCTTGCCAAGAAAAAGTGTTGGATATCATGAAAGGAAAAATCGTGAAACCAAAGTTTGAAGAAGGAAAAGAGTAGGAACCACAAAATGTTGTAGCTATGGAGAAGTTCAAAGACGGTGACATCAATTCCATGAGTATCATAGTGTACTCTATCAAACACCACTTGATACCCTACATCTCCCATATTGAATCATTGAAGAAGATGTGTGATGCCCTAACAAACCTCTTCTCAGTTAGAAACATTGGACAAGTAATGAGTCTGAAGAATGAGCTCTGTGACATGAAGATGAATGATGATGACAACATAACATCATACTTTGTGAGAATATCTCAATTCAAATACAAGCTATTTAAGAGATCATCTCAAAGAAGGAGTCGGTAAACATAGTACTCAATGGTCTTCCCAAGGCGTGGTATGCATTTGCCGCAAGCACAAACACAAGAGGGAGAATTATCCTACATTTTGAAGAACTTTGGAATTGTTATGCACAAGAAGAATCCGGGATGATTACAGAGAAACCCAAAAGAGATACGTAGTCAAGCCTTCACAACAAGATTGGTTTTTCCAGGGAACAAGGAAGATTTGGTTCAAGAAGGAATCCAAAACAAAGAAAGATATTTTAGAAATACAATGCTTCAATGAAGATATAGGTAACTAAAAGAATCATTGTCTCGAGATGAAGAAAATGAAAGAGAAACATGAAGCATGGGTTGCTAAAGAAAAGGAACCTACAAAGACTAAGCAGGGGATAGAAAGAGACTTCTTCTTCTAAAGGTAACAATACTCTTCTTATTTGTTGTACATATCTCATTTGTATCATCTACGTACATATCTTGTATATCTATCCCTTGAAGATAATGTATTCCAAGAAGAACTATACATGGAAGAACAACAAGATAAGGATTGATATCATTATTTAATACACATGTAAGGATGAAATACATTGAATCAATCCTTAAACATCAGAAAAACAAAGACCCGAGAAAATTAGGGAAAGAAAGACTTATAGCGTTTTGTAGAAGACAACAAGGCGGAAGCATGGATACACGGTTAGATAGAGAGAGACAATTATATATTGCGGAAGACAATAAGGATCTTGAGATGGAAGCATAAGACTCTATCAAATGGATGGAATCGATTATATGCACTCATACATGAAGCAAGGATTAGGAGGGAGAATCATCCTATGATCCATTGAAGATGATGAAAGAAAGAAATGGAATATTTAGGGGATGGAATCTACTCCATGGACCCAAAATCTAAACATGAGGAAGAACATAAATATTCCAAAGAAAGAAGAGAAGCGAACAACCAATCATTATCAAGAATCACAAGATTTTGACACATATAAACTCAATAAAAGCAATCAAGCGAGGAGGCGAAAATTAGGTATTGAAGGGCTGTGAATGGAGACATGAATGAAAGCATTGCGATATCTAGAACTAGGGGTTCTCAGGATGGAAGGAGAAGACTATAGTGATTACTTGTTCGATAAAACTAAAACATATCCATACATAGAGGGTCATTATGTTCCAGTAAACTAAACATATCTATACATGAGTCATTATATCATCCACAACATCCATGAGTTGGAGTTCTACATCAGATGAATGCAAAGATTGTTCTCCAGAGAAATTGAATAAAGAGCGTATGAAGAGAAACCTCAAGACTTTTAGGCATACCAGAAAGAGACCCTTGCATGCAGACAGAAGAAGACAACTTGGTGGAGAACCTCCAGTGCACAACATAAGCATGGTGAAGATTTTGTATAACAGAGATATTGTATCAAGATGATTACTCAGTAGATTAGATCTCATGATGACAAAAGAAGTGCCACTGGATATGTTCGAGTTTTCCAACAATGATATACTCTATTGATCATAGCTACATGAAGCCTTTAGAGAAATCCGGTGTTCCAGACCAAATTACAACATTTGAAATCAAGCATTACATTATCCATGATGAAGTCCAAAAAGGAGAAAGTGGTTCTCCAATACATATCTCCACAGATGAGTAGATAAGCAAACATTTTGGTAAAGCTTCTATCTAAGATAAAAGAGTTTGCGTACTCAAGATGGAGCTCATGGAGACAACTTCTTTATTTAAAAAGGAAGAGATGACTCCCAGGTTGGGAGGGAGCACTGGAAATATTATTGAGGACATTCATTTTCAAAATTGAAAATTAGTCCAGCTTGGACAGATTCTTTCCTGTTCGGAAAGTGGATTCAGATTTCTGACGGACAACGATTTCCCATTGTGGTTAACATGGGACGTGGTCCAGATTGCTGATGTATCATAGACAACGACTTCCCATTGTGGTTAACATGGGGAGTGGTCTAGGGAATTCTCTCTTCTTGAGGGTTACTCAAGAAGACTGGCCCGCCTCGTTGGACAACGATTTCTCATTGTGGTTAACATGAGGAATGGTCTGTTTTGGAGGTTGGTATAGGATAGTCTTTTCCTCTTGTGGTTAACAGAGGAAATGGTCTGGGTAGTCATTTCTTAGGGTTTATAAATTCTCTCCAGGGTGCACTTTGATTAGTGTAGGAGGAATGGCCCAGGGTGGGGAATGGTTCA
This sequence comes from Picea sitchensis, assembly GCA_010110895.2. Taxonomy (NCBI): domain Eukaryota; kingdom Viridiplantae; phylum Streptophyta; class Pinopsida; order Pinales; family Pinaceae; genus Picea; species Picea sitchensis. Next base: position 603,785 of record SNQJ01S0003656.1, on the reverse strand, counting down.
GGCTCAACAATCAGGGACAAACATTCCTTAGGGTTTATATAGTCTCTCCAGAGTGCACTTTAATTAGTGTAAGAAGAATGGCCCAGGGTGGGGAATGGTCCAGGTTCAGAAGATAGGAC
>SNQJ01S0003656.1:588344-603616 GCA_010110895.2 Picea sitchensis | reverse complement strand
ATGGTCCAGGTTCAGAAGATAGGACAATTATTCTTCCTTGCTTGAGAAGAATAGTCTAGATATCTCATTGTTCTACTTTGGGGGCATATATTCTTTCATATCTCACAAATGTGAGTGAAAGATTGGCCAAATGATTCAGTTTATATCATAACATTGTTTCTTTGTAGGTTGATATCAGATGATTGTTATGAAGACTGTATGATGGTAGATGTATGCTACTGTGGTGGATGTGTTCCATTGTTCATGACTATACGTTGTTGATCAAGTACTTGTGTGTTACATGGTGTGGTAGTGTACCACTAGATTATAGTTATGTACTACTATGGATAGACACAATTGTGTTCTATTTTTGTTTCGATTGCCTTGAAGACTATCAACAGTATTAGAAATGATTATCAGTTAGATGGATAATCAAAGGACAAAGATTTCCTAGACGAAAAAATGGTTCCGAGCATTTACTCTTCTAGATTAGAAGAATGGCTCTTGTATCACTCTGTGGAGTGAGCATCATGTCTGATTACTTAGATAGAATATGGTTTCAAAAGATGATGTAGATGATGACACTAATGATGATGATGATGCTCATGATCTATTCATGATCTAGTCTATACAACTATGTTGATGCTACCGGGTGAATGGTATGTTTTTTTGTGCTCAAGACCATTATCTGTAATACCTCCCTAGCTAGGAGGGAGTGTTGATATTATGGTAGCTGCGGGAGGTATTTAACTCCATGTTTAAACCTGACAAGGATAAAATACTCCAGTAAGAAAGAAGAAACCCTAATGAGTTGGCTAATAACCCTAGAAGACTTGTCGGCTCAAGAAGATAAATTATATTAGGTTATTAGCCTCCAAGAGAAGAAGTCAGATAGAAATAATAATATATACTAAATAGACAGATACCCAGAATGAGAAGTCGGCCCAGGAAGTTAGCCATAATTAGTATAAATACAAGAGCTCAGTTCTCATTCTAATAAACAATCTCAAAATTGCAGAGCAGCACTTGTGCACACTGCAGTTGCCCAGTTTTTGCGCAGGTTTGGAGGAGAGCTGTCGTTGCAGCTGTTGCAACTAGCAGTTACTCTTGGAATATCTCTTGGCTAGGGTTTGGAATATATGATGAGCTCTTATTGGTGTGCTATGCTTGGGAAAAGATGAAATACCCTTTGTTTGGCTATCTAGCCTAAGGTTTTCTTCCAGAGTGATTCTCTGTCAAGGTTAAGGTGCTCGGAGGGTGGCTTCGACCTATGGTTGGGTGACAATAGAGATATTGTCAATGGTAAAACGAGAACATCCATTATATTATAACAACCACTTCCTTCCAAAAGACAAGTAACAAGCATCCAAAATAACACAAGAGAGAGAAGATGTGATTTTCCCAAGGAGGGTGAAATTTTCAGCCAAGAGTATTGATTCTCAAGTGAGAACCATGATGGAAATGAAAAGGAGAGATCTATATTTATATAAGAGATCTCTAATATTTTTTCCACATATGTTTGTCCACTTTTCAAAGTCAACATTAAATTAGAGAGTCCAACCTTAACAATTTACCTTATCAAAATCAAAATAGAAAAATACATAAAGAAAATCCACTTTTAGGGGTGACGTCATGGCCTAAAGGGTGACGTTGAGCCTCCTAGAGGGACACTTTGACCTTTGAAGCAAGATTTTGGGCCTCCAAATGCCATAAACCATGCAAGAAAGTCATATGATGCATGCCAAGTGTATTTCTCTCCATCAAACCATGCCACATCACCATCATCCATGATAACCCCATCAAAAACCCTAGATCCAAGTGACATATAGGGCTTAGAAGAGATCACTTTAAGCCTTTCAAGGCTAGCACTAGGGTAGAAGAAACTGGAACATGATCATCTCATGGTGTCTAAGTGCCTCCAAAGGCAACTCTTTGCCTCCCATGTGCCCAATGAGAGGGGTAACATCATCCAACATGTGGGCTCCATGCCCCTATGAAGGTCCAAGTGACCGTGTGCCTTCATGAAAAATACTTCTACCTATCAAGACCCTGCAGAGACAAATAGATTCACCTTCCAAGGGCTCACAAGTCACAATTATCATGTCAAGTAAGCCATATATAATAAAATAACCACCCGAGCATGTGGATCAAATCCCCCCTTTTCAACATAAACAAATGTTCAAAGACCTCATGGAACTTGCCAAATTTAAGTATGGGAGGGTTGTCATGGTGACCTATTGGGTACATCATTCCCCAAGTCAAGGAGTGTTTCCCAAGTGGACCCTCTCTAAGTCATGTGAAGAGTATGAGGTGGATGGGGGATTTGCTTTTGGGCATGGGGTTTCTTGACATACAAGGGATCACATTGTCTCATTTATGGGTGCCTTTGTAGAGGGCGTGTTTCCCTCCATCTATGATGCAACATTTTTCCAAGCCCATTTTCCATTAATTTATTAGAGTGTTTCCAAGTTGAAGACAATATGGGGCACTAAGTAAGAAAAAAAAATCCCACATACGCTCTACCTTGGTTATCACACTTTCCCAAGTTGAATACAATAAGGGGCACTAAGCAAGAAAAACAAAGCCCACATACGCTCTACCTTGTTTGGCATGATTAATTAATCAGTTATTTATTTTATGGGTCCTTCATTTTTTCGAGAAGTGTTTTATTGTTCTCTAGATCCCCGGATGAACATTCAGAAGTTTTATGATTTATTTTTATTTTTTTCCAACTACAAGCCTCTAGGCCTTAAGCCCCTTCTTCCCATGAAATAAGGTACAAGCCCTTCTTGGGTTAATCTGGCCTGAAAACCCAAAAGATGGAAATACAAAGGGAAATAAACACGGATAGTGAAAAGTATGTGTGGGAGTGGTACAATGACTCTTCAAGGAAACCCCCCAGTATCAACCGTTTCCCTGAGGGTGACCACTTACTAGGACAACATCTCAACCACCAAGGTGAAATGAGGCAAATAACATAATTTCCAAGAAAACATTTTCAAAATCAATAAAGGACCCTTTGCAACATATTCAAATGCTTTATTTATTAGAATGACATTTACCTTGACACCAAACTCATTACCTGATGGAGAAAGACCTTCTAACCTTTGTGAGCCAAACAGGTGTGGTGGGTGCTGCAGCCATCAATCAAAGGTGATGTGTGGTATGATGTGGGGCTCTACCCACTCATTCATCTCTTAGTACTCCATTTTTTGAACATAAGGCCCTCAAAACATCATCTCCATAGTTACCCCTAGGAATGGGGGATAACACATCCCAATAGACATTTTCTCAACATAGGGGTCAAAAAATTCAAGATCATCAAACATAGGTTCCCCATATAAATCAAACAATTCTACCATTTCCTTCCCCTTATCTATGTCATATGCCCTATTCCAGCATGTCGGTGTCATTATTCAAGATCTTTTGGTTCTCTTTGGTTTACCATTGAAAGAAGATGCAACTCTTCTATAAGGGTGTTCTTCTGGGAGAAATACCCTCAAACAGTCATACTCTAGATTTCATAGGTGGTTTGACCACCTAGCCTTTATAGAAGGTCCACAACATTTACATCCATGATACCCTTTTGTTACAATGTCTACAATGTTATCATATACATATCATGTTATTGTCAAAAATATAGTTGCACCAAATGAAGTATGCCAAATAAAATTACAAATATAAACAAATCGATGAACATGCTTACCAGAGAAAACTCTTATTCTTGGATAATCATGTGTGGTGTACTCACATATGCCATACAACATAAAATACCTCTCCATTGGGATGGGTATTCATACATCATATACATGTATCCCTTCCCATAATTGTCTAAATTCATCGATAAGTGGTTGGAGGTAGACAACCATTCTCTTCACTTGTCTTCTACTCGGGACTATAAGAGCCAACATAAGATGTTCATTCTTCACAGACAACCATGGGGAGGCATTGTAATTGATCACTACCACTAGCCAAATAGAATAGTTGGTGTTTTGGAGGTAATACAGGTTAAATCCATCCATAACTATGCTCAATTGGAGGATCTGTACTTCATCCTTGAATTTATCGGGCCTTGTATCCTCTATATGCTTCATGTCTATCAAAGTTGTTGGGATTCACATAACTCCTGGCTCACTTCTATGTGAGGCATGCCACTCTTCCAACATGGCTAATTGTTTTCAATGAAAGAGCCTTTGAATCCTTGGAATTATAGGCATGTGCCTCAATATCTTATGAGGAATACAATGTGCCTTACCATTGTTTTTTTATTTATGGTACATGTCATGCCCACATTCTATAAATATGTCTTTGTCCGCATATTTTTTTCTTTATAGAATACAATCATTCCGACATGTGCGGTATGATATGTACTCAAAACCCAACATTTTCATCATTTTATTTACCTCTATGTAACTATCGGGCAATACATTATCACTCGAAAGTACCTTATCTTTGAGTAACCTGCAATTAGTGGGAAACAAAAATGTACATTGTCATTAAGCATTAATAATATCAACCCTTTTCTTCCTTCATTGTGTGACAAGATTCCTTAAAAATTTAGTATAATTAATGGTTAGTTACCTCAAGAGTGGTAAGAAACATACGTATGACTTACCATATATTGTTTTCAAGTTGTACAGTAACATTGTTGTCACTAGCTGGGTAGATCTTGCAGACACCTATACTAAACCAAATAGAGGGGTGGTGGAAGTATATTTCAGGATTTCATAGAAGGTATCCACAACATTAGTTTCATACCATAGTTCATTTTGTTGGAATGCATCTAACAACATTCCCTCCATCTCTTGGGAATCCCGCAGGAAACCATCCATACCAACCTCTATGTCATTTCTTTCATTTCCAACATGTGAATAACTAGTGTTATTGTCGAGGTTTTGAATTGGTGACTCAGGATGTAGTGGGAACTGAATAGGTTGTTGTTTCAACCATTCTTGTTATGCTTCATCTCCAAGCTATTTTTTTTAATAGCAATATTGTGACTTGATATCATAGTGGGATGCAATAGTAGATTTGGATAGATCACTCGTCATCAAAATCCTTATTGTAAAAATATTGAACATTACATTGATAATATTAGTAATGTTCATAATGCTTTAATATGTTCAAACATTATGCCAAACACTTATTATAACCATGAGAATTTTTTTTCCAATAATAATCATGAAACCAGCCCCTTTATAAAACAAATGTCAAATTAAGTAATACGTTTACATTAGTTCCATTGAAAATTCAAAAATACAATTACTCAATCATATTTTTCTTACGCCCTAGGGGTTTTTCTACATAAAAGATATACAATTCATGGTGTAATACTATTGACCTAGGTTGGTTGTTAGAAGATGACATGTTAGGATTGGTAGGGTAAATAAGCTGTCCATTTTCATCAAACATCTACTTGTGGTATATTTCTCCTGATAAGAGCTTGCGTAATTTTAGGAATATAAGAATATCCTGAGCATCTAAACTCGATCCTGAATCTTTATCCTGCAAAACTCAATGAACAATTATTAAACTACGCATATATGCATAACTTAAATTCAATGAGATAAATAAATTATCAATAAATCTAGACGTACTACAATCGGTGTGAGAGAACTTGAAGGACATCTAAAGATATAGAATGAGTTGAAATCTAAAGAATTGACCATTTGATATTATAATTCCTTTTTCCTGCATTTTATCCAAAACCATCATCTTGGGTAGCATAGAACAATCTAACTTCAAAAATAGTTTCAAATAACTTTTATAACTTGATGGTGCATGTAATCATATAAATACGCACCGATTCATATGGATAAACCAAACACAGATGTGCATTAATTGAAAGAAGCACTGAAGACTGACCTTCGTTATTGCCTCCACAAAGAAAAACCTCCACAAAATTTAAATGTGGATGTTTGCATATGCATTGTGAAAATTTAACTATCTTATGGTGTATTATTACTTACACATTTCCTCGGTTCGTTAATAATTACACATCGCACCAGTGCATTTCTAACTATATAGCGCACCAACTAAAGCAAGTTAGAAAAATAACGCGCGCTTACTATCAATACTTCAAAATTTATTATGAAAATAAATTGGTGTGTTATACATACACACCACACTGGTGCACTACTCACGTTCTAGCGCACTTAAAATGTAACCTTTGAAAGAAAAAAACCATGCACGCGTTTATCATCAATGCACTGAAATATACAATGGAAAAATGAGATGGAATTTAAGTTTTTGTGTTTATAAAGGAAAACCCTATTCATTCTTTTATTTGTTTTCCAAAATTTTGAAAGGAGATTTGTGCAACATATATTTATCAACAAAGACTTACGAGTGGGTGGATTTTTTTTAAGAACCAAATTCTAGGGGATTACTGTAAATCACATAGAAATCTGTAGAGGAGAAATTTCAGGTATATGATTTCATTCTATTAATCATCTTAATTATTATCACATTTCACTCAAACAATTTTCAATGCATTCCCAAACAAAAAAATGGGTTTCATAGTTACCTTCATTAATGGAAGCCCTAATTTCCTCATTGTTTTTTTGCTTTCTTTTTATATATTTCACAAGAAGATTTTTTTAAGCAATTTTTTTATAGGGTTTGTTTAATTATATATGGGTGTTTTCTATCCATTGCAATGAAACCACTCATTGTATTGGATCCCAAACCAACTTGTTACTCTTGTTTTTTTTTTTTTTAAATTCTTTTGCAGTGATTGGTGTGCTCTGTACTTAGAAAGTGCATCGATGTGTGTTTGTTTGTAAACAACACCGATTAATTTAAATTAAAAAAATATTTTCACGGTCGATGGTGCGCATTTAATCTAGATACACATTGGGGCACATTGTTCACAAAGCGCACCGTTGAGTTTAAAATGGAAAAATCATTCTTTTTATATGGAAATCATCAAGTCTTAAATTTGTTCACAACTCAAAAGTGCATAATAAACAATACTTAGGAAGCCTTGTTTTTCTTAATTCATAAAGCACCGACTAAATACAAAAATTTGTAAAACGTTTTCAATTTTGCAATGAGACTGTTATATTATATCAATGTGTATATGTATGGTTGATGCACCAGTTCGTATAAATATGTTTGATGCCCTGGTGTGAATTAAGTTACTGTATTCGCAAGAGGAGCCATCCCAACTACGATGTGCATCATAATTATGCAATCATTTATTTATTCTTTAATGTACATCGAATTTAAGTATCGCATGAAATATTAATTTTCAATTTTTTTATTACAGAAAATAAAAACAGATAGAATCCATAAGACAAGATGGTGAGAATAAAAGGGTTGATCACAAACTTTGTGAGTATTTACGTTTTTGGAATTTCTTAAGATTTCATGTTTGTGGTGATATTTATATTTGAATAATTAATTTACTCTTTTCCATGGACATCTTCTAGTAGGTGTTGACATACAAAGAGGATCCAACCCATGAATTGATAAACGTTGGGTTAAGTATGGGTTGTGAGTATATGTTGAAGAATGAAAGTTTAATTGAACAATTTGTAAGTAGTTGTGTTGTTTAAATTCCCTTGTTTTATAATTAATGAAAAAAAAACTTTATATTGAGTATATTGACTATGCTTTTTTATGTTGTATTAAACATGCGGGAAACAAAGTATGGAATGCAGACAACAAAGGATATTTTGAGAGAATTCATGAATCATCGCTTCGAAAGAATGTGTATTGTTTATGAAAGACTTGGTGCTAATGTATGTTTTTTTTATTTATGCAGTCATGTATATTCTACTATATATATAAATATACTTACTACAGTTGTTTCTATGTTTGTAGACGAAAGATAAATGGACAGAATATAAAAAAACAAGTTGATCAATAGAACATTATTCAAAAAAACCAAAGTACAATATCACCTACAAATGATGAAGAAATGAGGCATGTACATAACTTGAGCAATGTAAACAGTTCAATTGATAAATGGCAATCAATATAATTGAATGTTATTGCAAGTTGTATGTTTTGAGACATTTCTCTCTGAAAATAAAAGATTTTGTTTAATTTACCTAACATATTGTCCTAATTGCATGAGGACATGTTACCAATAAGTTTTAAAATTACAAATTGGTTGCAATTTTATTATTGCACTAGACCTTTATGTTGTCCCTTTTTGTATGACAATGGGTATCTTATTCATATATAATAAAATGGGTTTCTTATTTCATTGCTTTGTCGAATGTTGTAAAATGTTGTGTTCTTGAATAATTAATATGTGGATGATTTACATTGTTACAAATAACATAGGTGTAATTGGTTGGATAACACATTAATGCAATCATTATATCAAAATACAATAAAAAAAATATAAAAAAATATTTGATTTTGAAATGATTAATTGGAAATTTGTAAAAACAATGAATTAAAATATATACATATTAGTGCATTTTATTCTTTTGAACTCTCTAGACAGTGTGTTCCATAATATAGAAAGCAATGCATTTTTTAGGAGTCATACGCACTGGTATGAACTATTGAGAAAACACATTGTTCCATAAATGATATAATGTACAACAATAGTTATCGTTTCAAAATGTTATGGTGCTCATGTTTAAAATATACACTAGAGCACTAAAAATAATTTCCATACCATTGCGTTAAGGTTATTATACACATCGGGATTATAAATATTATTTACACATCGGTGCCTTACTATAATATACGCATTGGTTCTTAGTAGAAATAATGGCACCAACATCTCACCTCAAATATTCAAAATTTTACTACCCTTCGATGCACATGGTAAAACAAACACTAGTACATACTAATTACACAAAAATCAGGGTGCATGCTATATTAAACACATAGGGTCTCAGGATAACCTGATCACACTGGTTCTCACAATGAATTAAACAAACAGGGGCGTTCAAATCCTAAAATGCATTGGTGCTTCATACATAAACAAGGCAGAACTAGTGTGTAGAAATTATAAGAGCATCAATGTTCATCATACGATGAAAAAGGCGGAACCGGTGCACAATAGTTATAAATGAAACGGGACATTTTTTCATTATATTAATCTCTAGAGATTTTTTATTATATTAATGTACCAGTGTGTTTTTATTATAGTAACACACCGATGCATTTTTTTCAATACCGCACTAGTCTGTTTAGAAAAGAACAACACTGATTAAAAANAACCAACCTCTACAACCTCCACCCACCAAACATTTTTTAGTTATATGGAACATCCGCTAAAACCTCCACAGTGAATAGAGGAGGTTGTAGCGAAGTTTTTTTTTTTTAATTTTTCCAAATTTCGTAACACTCAAAACCTCTGCTAGAAGGTGTTCTCCTTATAGTGACATGTTCCCCCAAAAAAGGAAAACAAATATTTAGAAAAAACACATTACATTATAAATTGGTGCCAAGGCATAAGGAAATACTATTATACCACAAAAAACTATCAATTATGACTAAACCAATTAAATATATAGAAAAAAAAACACCAATAGATACTTCTCAACAACAATGGATATTTATAGCCATTACAACCCTAGACTCATAAATAAAACCTTGAATAAAAATGTATACCCAAATACCAAACTGGAAATTCCTTTATTCTTAGAAATCAATGATGACAAAATGAAGATACAATAGGAATATCTCTAAACAAAATCAAAGGTAGGGATGTATGTAGTGACACCCTTATTCTCCTCCACACGGTTCATCATTCCTACCTCTAGTGACACTCTAGATTTTGACAAAGAATCAACTTTTGTATTGAGCTCATGGAAGATATGAGAGGGAAAAGCCATGTGAAGACTACTCTTCATAGCTATTATCTAATCCATGACTACTTTTAGGTCTATATTCTACAATGAGTATTTACTATTCAACCAAGCCACGATGATTTTTTAGTCTTGAAAGACCTGGAGACTACCCGCATTCCTCTCAATTTTATTCTTATTAGAGCTACCACGACCAATAACTCAACCCATTTGTTGTATTATTTCCTAAGGTCTAAAAAAAATGAACTGAAATGAGATGATTTAAAGAAAATACAACCCCTTTCTTGGAATTTCTCATGATTATCCCGGGAAGAACCATCAGAGAATCCCCATGGATGAGATTCATCTATCATTAAATGGTGAGTTTGAATATGTGGTATTTCCTTCATTGTGTCTCTATACTCATAATAGAATTTAAATATGAAATAGACATACTCTATAGTGTGGCTAACATCTTAAAAAACTACCTCATTTCTAGAATGTTGTGTAGCCAAGATAACAACAATTCAGAAACATAGAAAATCATTTATCTTCTAATCCTTAGATTAGAATTTGAAAGCTTTTGGTAGTGTGTCTCCTTCTGTGATATAACTGGAACATTTAACAGAACAAGAAAATGTATTGTGCGAGTAACATGAACGTCAAATATAGAGAAAAAATATAATATTGATATCACAGAAAAATTAGTTCACTTGCCTCTTCAAGGGGGAAACCTCCAAATGAGTAGATCTCTCTTACAATAATCCTCTACAACTTACAATGGAGAGATGAATTCTTTAAATATAATTCAAAACCAAAAATACCATGGGCGAAATACCATGGGTTATTCATAACTACTTCCACTAACTGACATTAACTACTTGTGGTCCTGATAATAATGAGGTTTTCCCACTTATTACAATGAAAACTAACTAATGAATAACTATGAGGGGTTAGGGACGGATCCTAACATGCCCTCCCCCTTCAAAAGCATCATTTTCCTCAAGGATGAAGATGTGAAAACTGGTGTAGGATGACAACTGGTTCCCAAGTTGCATCCTCTGAGGATGTGTCCTTCCATTTGATCAACACTTCCTTGATATTTTGGCCATGTAGGTGAAACTCTCGCATGTTGAGGACAGATTCAGGTTGCATCCAAATGGAGCTTTCTTCATCTAGTTTAGGTAGGATGGTTTCAACCTGACAATTATGACCCATCACTTTATTCAAACAAGAAACATGGAACACTGAATGTATTTTGGAGGCAACTGGAAGTGCAAGTATGTAGGAAACTGAACCAATGTGTTTGAAAATATGATAGGGGAAATAAAATTTGGGTGCAAATTGTGGTGTCCCTGAGCTTTGAGCGATGTTTGCTTGTAAGGTTGGAGTTTGAGAAACACCTGATCATCCTCTTGGAAAACCATTTTGGAGCGTTTTTGGCCAGCTTTTTGCTTCATACGATTTTGGGCCATGTGGAGGTTTTCCTTTAGAGCCATGAGGGTAAGTGCCTTACCTTGCAACAACTTATCAATAGCTTGGAACTTTGATGTGCCTAGAAGATAGGAAGTTGATGTAGGGGGTTGTTGGCCATACACCATTTCATATGGTGTCATTTTGTTGGTTGTATGATAAGAAGTGTTGTACCACCATTCTGCCAATGATAACCATTGCACCCACTGATGTTGTTTTTATGGAAAAACTACAAAACAAAACAATGCAAGTAATTTTACAAACACTTATTGACCACTTCTGTTTGGTCATACTTATGTGGGTGGTATGTTGTGCTCATGTTCAATTGTGTGCCCTATAATTTAAAAAATTCCTGCCAAAATGTGATGATGAAGGTCATATCATGGTCGGATACAATGGATGTTGGCATGTTATGCATCTTGAAAATATGATCAATGGAAACTTATGCAACTAGATTTGTTGTAAAAGGGTGTGGTAAGGCACAACAATGTGCATAATTGGAGAGGCGGTCGACCATTACCATTATGATTGACTTGTTACGTGCTTTGGGAAGGCCCACTATAAATTCCATGGAGATTTCAATCCACATAGAATCTAGAATGGGTAACATCTAGAGAGCTCCTAGGATCTTGACAATTTCCCCTTTATGGTGTTGAAAATTATCACATTTGGTGACAAAGGTGAGGATATCCTTCTTCATACCTTCCCAAAAAAAAGAGCGATGAGAATGAGCATATGTCTTTTGGAATCTTGAGTGACCCACAAGAGCAGAAGAATGCAACTCATTTAAGATCTTGGGCTTGAGTGCTAAATTCATAGACATAACCAGGCAATCCTTATATCTGAGTACATTTTATTGCCAAGTATAGCCGGCGGGAGGGCTAGTGTTAGCTTGAAGTAGCTGAATTATCTATGAGATAGTGGGATGGGCGATAACTTCATCAATCCAATGAGGGATGGGTAAATATAGAGAAAATACAGAACCTTCTTCTTCATATTGTTTGGAAAACACATCTGCCACTACATTGTCTTTTCTCTTCTTATAGATGATCTCATAATCATAGCTCAACATTTTGGTCAACCACTTATTTTTTTCTAGGGAGGAAAACCTTTGCTCGAGGAAATACTTGAGACTATGGTGATCAGTTTTAATCTAAAAATGACATCCCAATAGATATGGTCGCCAAGTGTGCACAACATGGAGAATGGCCATTGTTATCACACAAGTTGTAGGTTGGGAAATGTTAAGAACCAAATATCAAGATAGCATAGAAATACCTCAGGATAAGTACTCAGTGCCTTGAAAAAGAGATAATTTCAGATAATAAGCATCTTCGAGGGGGAAACCTCCTTATACACCACATAAATTTACAAATACAAGATGATTCCAAATGAAAAGGTCTCCTTGGAATATATAGAATACTAGGAGGTACAATTACAACTAATGGACCCAAGCCGACATAAATAAAATAATATTACCAATGTAATATGCCCCTAAGGGGTAATGTGCTACTATTTAGGGCTTAATATGCCCTGCCCCTTCAGACAAGTGTTGTTTGCAACAATTGAGTAATTTTGGATGCTTTTGTATAAAAGACTCATCTTCCCAGGTGGAATCTTCAGCATGTAGTTTCCTCCACTTAATAAGATACTCTGAAATGGATCTATTCCTCAGCTGGTGAATTCTTGTGTTAGTGATAGCTTCAAGCTCCCATATAATTTTTCCTTCTTCGTCAAGTTCTATAAATATAGTTTGAACTGGGATCTTGTCACCTATAACCTTTTTTAAGCATGAAACATGGAAAACTGGGTGTACTTGTGAAGATGCAGACAACTCCAATTTGTATGCCATAGTACCAATATTTTGCAAAACCTTATAATGGCCATAGTACTTTGGTGATAATTTATTATCCTTCTTGGCTTGCTTGAGGGACATTTGCTTGTATGGTTGTAGTCTTAAAAACACCCAATCCCCTACTTCAAAACTTCTTTTACTATGATGTTGATATGCTTGTTGTTTCATGCGATTTTGTGCCATGGTCAGGTTGTCCTTTAAGGTTTAGATAACTTCTTGTTGATGCTTGATGTGATCTTCCACTACTTGAACCTTATATTTTTGTTTTAGAGAATAAGTGATGGAAGGAGGGTGGTATCCATAGAGTGCCATAAATGGTGTCATTTTTGTTGCAGTATGAAAGGAAGTTTTATACCACCATTCTGCCAAGGGTAACCATTTGAACCATTATGTTTGTTTATCAGAGACAAAGCAATGAAGGTAGCCTTCCAGACATTTTTTCACTATCTCAGTTTGTCCATCAGATTGAGGATGATAGGATGAGCTATGAGCCAATTGAGTACCCAAAAAAGAAAATAATTATGTCAAAAAATGTTCAGTGAAGATGGGATCTATGTCACTAACAATAAACTTCGGGATCTATGTCACTAACAATAAACTTTGGGCTTCCATTTAGCTTTGGAACTGTCTCCATGAATGCAGTGGAAACTGTAGTGGATTTGAAGGGATGAGAGAGTGCACAAAAGTGTGCGTACATGGTTAGTCTATCAACACTCACCATGATGACACTATTTCCTTTAGACTTTGGTAACCCTGTGATTAAATCCATGGAAAACTCCTCCCGGAGATAAATTGGGATGGGTAATGGTTGTAAGAGACCTGTGGTCTTAATTGTTTCCACCTTATTTTGTTGGAAAACCAAACATTCTGCCACAAACCTTGAATATCAGTTTTAAGGACATCCCAAAAAAATTCCTTCTTGACCCTATGGTAGGTTTTCAAAAATCCTGAGAGCCCTCCTACCAGAGAGGTGTGCAATTCACATAGTACCTTTTGTTTTATTTGGGAGTTCTTACATAAATATAAGAAATCTTTGTACCATAGTGAATTATTTTTCCATGTAAATGTATTTGATGCACTGGAATCCTGTTGCAACCTTTGAATTAGAGTCCACACGTTTTCGTCATTCTTCCATTCATCCCTCACTTCTATTATCCAATTGGGTTGGATGATCGAGATACCAAAGAGAAAGGCCTCAACATCTTCATGCTTTATTGATAGTGCATCTGCCACAACATTTTTCTTTCCTTTTTTATAGATGATTTCAAAATCATAACCCAATATCTTGGTCACCCATTTGTGTTGTTCTTCTGAAGATAGTCTTTGTTCCAATAAGTATTTACGACTATCATGATTTTTGTTTCCCTTGAAGTGCCTACCTATTAGGTAAGGGAGCCATTTCTTCAATGCATGTAGTATTTTCATCATTTCCTTCTCATCAATGGGTTTGTGTAAGTAATTTCCCTTTATTGGTCAACTTTTAAAAGAAAGGGGCCTTCCTTCTTGCATTAGAACAAAACCAATTCCATTTCCCGAGGCATGGAATTCCACAATAAAGGTTTTTGTGAAGTCTAGTGTGTTCAAGGAAAGAGATTTGCACATCACCTCTTTAAGTTGTTCAAAATCTTGAGTTTCCTCTGTAGTCCATGAAAATTCATCTTTCTTAGTTAATGTTGTTAAAGGTGCTATTATTCTTCCATAGTTTCGAACAAACTTGCGGTAGTAACCTGTCAAACCCAAAAATCCTCTAATTTTCTTCAATGTTTTGGGAATCATATAGTCCATCATGGCCTTAATCTTGTTAGGGTATACCTTGACACCTTCATGAGATACAATATGACCCAAATAATCTACCTCCTTCACCCCAAAGAAACATTTAGATGGTTTAGCATATATTTGTTTCTCCTTTAGTAGTTGTAGCACCTTGTCAACATGTCACACACGATCCTCCCAAGACTTGCTACAGATTAGTATATCATCAAAAAATACTAACACAAATTTTCGAAGGAAGGGCTTGAAAATGGAATTAATCAACCCTTGGACTGTGGAAGATGCATTTTTAAGGCTAAAAGGCATGACCAAAAATTCATAATGGCCTTCATGAGTTCAAAATTTTATTTTTGGGATATCTGCTTCCTTCATTCTAATCTGATGATACCATGAATGGAGATCCAAATTATGAAATAGATTGCTCCATGTAGTTCATC